>JALDNG010000016.1:14647500-15192500 GCA_024349245.1 Neodontobutis hainanensis
GTTTTTAAACTCAGATGTGAATGATGTCCTTAAGCATTAATAAACCCTTTCACTTTTATCTTCATCTCTTTTTCAAATCCGGTCAAATATAAATTGTCATTTGTTCTTGAGTTAAATTTGGGACAGCCATTTTGTGCTGATAATAATAACAAATAATGAACCTAGGGAAATTAATAAAGAAAATATCTTTCACCATCACACTAAGTTAAAGTGGCACTGTGTAACTTTTAGCCACTAGAGGGCGCAAATCCTTCTACAGACTGTTTTCGAGAGGAAACTATCCAAAAAGATGATGATAGTTACTAGTTGGAGCTTTAAATTCTTTACCGACCTAGTAATGCCGTTTATACACTTTATATTGTATATTTGCCCCAAATTCCTTAAAATCCCTGCCACTATTCAAAATACACTTTGGACATTTTTACTTCTGAAAACATAATGCATTACAGTTAAATCCCACAAACCTCCAGCTACATCCACACTAATGCTTGTCCATTTTAGATATTTATAAATGATTGTTTATTTTTTTACATAATAGTCAAATTAGTTTGGTATTTTTAAGAATTTAAGCCTGTTTTAGTTTGAAAAAGTCAGTGTTGCATTGCATTATAGACTTTAGGTGGATTTTCTTTTCTGACTGGCTGTCAAAGGAAATTAACACAATATATTTTGCAGTAACAGCTGAAAAGAATGAAGTTTTCAACTGAAATATCATGCTTTGCATTTGATTCTCTTGGAAAAAGACATTTAAAGCTTCATAAGTCTCAGCGGAACTGCCCTGGACTGAAAAACACGGGAGAAGAAATACATTCATGCTTAATTTGTATAATGTTTTTGAACTAAATTTATTTTATTTAATGAAAAAAATCATTGTATTTTCACTGTTTGTTCACAGTCACGTGACATGTCCCTCAAAAGCTACCGTAGCTGCTCATGAGCCGGTAGAAAGGACGGAAATGAGGTGTGAATACAGTCTGCCACAATGCTCCCAAAAACAACAGACTCCACCTTTAATTTCAATCAAACAACATGAGCTTTTTTTTTTTTAAACACTTCAGTTCTTAGTGGCTTTTGTTCCTTTTCAACAACGCTGTTTTAAATGCACTTATCTTTGACAAGGCCTCAGCAAAATGGCACAGACTCAGCACAATGTCAAAATACATTCCCAGAATTTCAGCGCTGAGGTCAAACAATGTAAACTCCTGACCTTGGGCTGCACATCCTTTTACAAACATCCCAAATCCCCCTGCTTCCAGGTAAATTTTATCCCCCATACTTCCCTGTTTCCTCTTCCTGCTCGACGTTATCTGACGGCGGCTGCTCGTGTGTAATGCACTGAACTGGCCTCAGCTGAGACGCCCTGTGTTTTACTCACACAGGCGTTATTTAGCCGTCGTTAAGCAGCACTTAGTTGTGAATGGGACCCTTTTAGAGGCACGTTGTTGTGTCGGCCCCCGGGTGATGTCACCGCGGAGTCTATGTGGCAGGCACATGATCTGTAACACACAGCACTGTCTTCTCATTAAACCATAGCCTTCGAGCCTCGGAAACTCCAGAGGCCCTGTCAGGAGAAACTGTAAGTGATGTTATAGCCACAAAGTAAACGGGATGGGAAAGTGATAATGACAGTGTACGATTTAAAGATGCTCATAAAAAAAGAAAAATAGATAGAACTTACAGCAGTGGTTGGAGACAACTTGGAAAGTCCACTATAGCGTAATTTGTTTAAGGGAAAACAGATAAAGAAGGCAAGAGCTCAACTAAAACATTGCATTGGGACTTACAAAGGATGTAACGCATTTAATGGTCCAATAGATTCAAGTGGGGGCTTTGCAGTGTCTTAATCTTATTATAGAGCCGGCTCTTACAAACATAAGAATACAACATCTTTTAGCTGCTCTTTAGTGAAAAGGCTATAAGATCAGCAGAGACTCGGTCATCGAATTGGAAAAACTACACCATTTTTTAAAATGTCACTTGGATTATAACAGTCTGAAGTTTTGACTAAACTCGCACATGCTCAGTTCACTGGCAGTTGTCAGAAACCAGGATAGGGTGTATATTTGCTGGGTTCTCAAGGTTGCCGGTCTAGGTTTTTTTAAACTGTGATACTGGCTTATCTTGGTTAAGGAATTCCAGATCTGGTGTTTATATGGACAAAGACATAAAATTTGAGATAATAACATATCAATACCAGAATACTCAAGTGCAAAAGGTTCCAAAGAAGGCATCTGGTTGTAGGTTTAAAGGTTATTTGGCCTTGAGCAGCCCTTACAGAGACTCAAACCTGTTACTTTTTAACATAACTGTGTAACATGAAACCAGGATAAACACCAACCGAGCTGAGAAAACTGAAATACTTCAACTGCACGCTCCAACATCTCAGAAAGTACTGGCATCAACACTGTCAATTCAGCCACAAGTGATTGAATAAAATAAGACAGACCACAGTGATGAAATTCAAGAGTTGCCGCAGCAGAATTTGATAAATGATCCCAACATTTTCAAACAGAGATGAAAGATCGCTGCAAGAATCAACACATCTTTTGTAGTTAATGTCAACGTTCTGTTCCGTCAAGAAAAGAACACACGAATGCAGCTTAAATGCAAAGATTTTGAAGTAAATGCTTTTTTCCAGACTAAATATATCCAGAAATAATGGCTTAGTTTTAATGTTTTGGGCCAGGAATGAATTAGCATGATATAATAGTAACAGTAATAGTCTTGTTCAGTGTTTTTCCGGAGCAAAGGCAGAACTCTCTGGGATGATGTGTCTGGTTAAATATACAAGTTTAGCCACAAAAATCCCTGACAACTTATTCTTTCCTTTACAAATAATGTTTTTGGTCAAATTACTTATATTTTTTGTTCCAGTTTTAAAATGAATTTGCTGTGGTCCACTTTGGCCTTTGCTTTTTGAACAACAAGGCCTCTTTGAGTGAGCTCCTTTTACAGTTTTCTGTGTTAATTATTCCACTGAGGTCACTTTCCAACTGACGCTCATCCTACTGAAGGTAAACAAGCTTGTCTGATGCAATCAGCAGAAAGAAAACAGGCATTAGAGGACATTTTTAGCTCTTAACACAGTGCACATGTATTTACAGGCCCAGATTTGGGACTCGTAACTCATAGGTGTAACATGCTTTGGCAGTTCTTGTGGCAGATTGTGTTGTAATGTCTGTTAACACCTCTTTGTTGACACATCGGAGACTCCACCTTTCCACCACACATACGTTCACACCCATCGATGCAGAAAGTAAAATCATTATCACATGGTGTCAGTGGGATTTGGGGTAAGTGCAGTGAGGAATGAGGAAGTTGTCTGCCATTTATGTTGCTCCTTCTTAAGAGTACAGTAATAGGTAATAATGGTTTTAATAAATGTTGTTTCCACCCTTCAGTTTTCATTTTGATAGTTCTTAGACATGAGGTCAGTAGAGTCATGCTTATCTCACTCCCGCTGTCCATCAGCTGGACAGAAACCTACCACACAATGCATGAAATAAAGAAAGTAGGCCAGATACTGGATACTGTGAAACTCTTCCAAACTTGCCGTCTTAAACCTCTCTACTGGTAAACAAACATGGTGGGCGCTGACAGTCCAGCTGCACAGAGAGCGATCTGCGCCCTCTGCTGGGCAAACGTTGCGCAGGGTTGCTTTAAATACACTTCTTATAGGGACACTTTTAAAAGAACAGAGCTGCTAAGTTGTTCCAAACATTTATGTAACTTTGGGAGACTCATGAATGTTGAGTACGTGGATCTTTGGAGGCTACACTATTACTTTCAGGACTCCTTAATCTTTACACTAAAAAGATAGAACCTATCTTTGGCCTCATTTCTACACGGTAGTATGTGGTTGAGTGTCCTGGGACCAGGACAGCAATGCCTTTTTTGACAGAGTTAAAATCTTCCATTTTTCTTTTCACATGCAGGTGACACTGTTAGTAAATGATTGTCCAGGAGTAGCCCACTTCAGAGCCTCATCAGATAGAAAGTCACTTAAATGTGACACAAACATGGCAGCTGTAACGTCAAATCTGATGCAAGTAAGGTAAAATATTCTAGACAGCTGACAATCGGAGTCCACATGTTTTTAAATGTTGCAGTAGGTCTGACTCTGTCATTTTACAAACAGTCAAGAATCAAGTTGCCTTAAAAAAAAAAAAAAATAATAAAAATAAAAAATAAAAAATTTAGGATAAACAAAAAAAAATTCATATCTACAGAAAAGTAAATATATTTCTCCTTCATCTGTATTAATAATTCTTAACCATATCTCAAGGGTTTTCCAGCTACATCCTGTTTTAATCCAATTAATCCAGTTTCAATGCATCACGTGAACAAGTCGGTATGTATTTAGGGCACAGGGGACTTACTGTAAAACTGTAAAAGATAAATTCAGCGGCAGTCAATTAAAGAAGTGCACTCTGTCACTTTGTTTTTTATGTTCTACGTTAAGTTTGTGGGGGGCATCGTTACATAAGCACTTCTCCGGGCAACAACTAAATAAACACTGAAGATATATCACCAGCCCTCCCTGTTTCTGTGGAGGAGGAGGAGATTTCAGGTCATTGGACTTAAAAATCCCAAGAGTTTAATAACGAGATGTTCTGGACACAGACTTAGTAAACAGAGACATGAGCTGACCGACGCTGACTGCTACATTTAGCTTTTATCAAAGGTTTGTGTCAGGGTTTCATTGCTGTAGGACTTTTACAGACAATGCTAAGAGACATGTTCCTGATATTTCCCTGTTATCTCATACAGCTCAAAGAAGCAGCACCAAAAGAGGCATCTTAGTTTGGTGTCTAGTTAACTTCTTTAAAAGGTCAACTGGAAGAGAGTCCACTGTAGTCAGACTTATTTTTTTATTGTTTGCTTTGTAGGATAGTCTTAAAGGCTAAAGCTATTATTGTCATTATACAACCCTGGGTCAAGAGGTCAACAAACAAAAAATGATTTAGTCAAAGTTTAACCAAATTGATGTAAATGAAAGTGTGTTTATTCAGAGAAGTGGAGGTATTGAGTCCGAGTGGAAAATTAGAAGCCTAACCGACCACAGCTAAACTAAACTAAACTAAACTAAACTAAAGACAAGTCAGTGGTGTTGGTGGTGCCAAAAAAACAGAAAGAATAAAAATGTGTTAAATGTACCACAGCAGTGTTTATTTATGCAAACTACCCAATGGTTTCTGGTTTTCCATTTCACATCCTGTGTTTTTTAGTTTTATTTTCAGCAGAAGGATGTTGAGGTTAGAGCTGCCAGAGGAAGACCAAAGAGGAGACTGATGGA
Source organism: Neodontobutis hainanensis (assembly GCA_024349245.1). NCBI lineage: Eukaryota > Metazoa > Chordata > Actinopteri > Gobiiformes > Odontobutidae > Neodontobutis > Neodontobutis hainanensis. The sequence continues at coordinate 14,652,797 of JALDNG010000016.1, forward strand.
TGATGTGAAGGAGGACATGAAGGTTGTTGGAAGATGAGGAGGATGGGGACACATGGAGACCCCTGAAGGGACCAGAACAAAGGAGGAGAAGAATTTTACTTATGTGTACATATAATCACACTTTTTATGGGACGCCAGGATGGAGCATAAAAAGAGAAAGAAAAGTGTCTGGCATGGAGCATAAATGGGGCACAAGGCTGACTGACACCAATATAAGGTGTCAACATGGGCGTAACAAAGTGAAAGATTGCAATAATAAATAAAAAGCAGGTTTTAAATGGATTTGAACAGGTTCTAGATGGATTTGACAGACAAGACCAAATTACCAAAATTACTCTAAAACAGTCCAGGGAATTGGGGCACGACTATCATTTGGTCTTTTGGAATATGGGTCCATTGAAAAAAGAGTTTGGGAAGCTCAGGTCTAAAAAGGTAAAAAGGGGAGTGGGACTAAAGACATGTACAACAGCCACATCCAAAATAATGAAACTGCTTCATAATCCAGACCTGACACAGTGGTTATTGTGTGCTCATGTATTTTTATCCCATCAGTAAATGTTTCACTCTGTTCCTGTCCCAGAGACACAGGGAGGGAGCGGCTCAGGGCACAGCCAGACCTCCGAGTCCAGCCGGAGACGAGCAGCCCAACGACTGGAGGAGAGACTGTGTGGGTTTAGTCTAAACAACGTCCTGCTCTGTGGCCTGATCCCAAAATGTTTTCGTGTGGGTGCGTAGGTTATGCATCAGCCCGGATTACAGCGGACCACACACACGCCTTTAACACCTCGGCTTTGAGTCTATTTTAGGAAAAAGGAGAAACATCACAAAAAGTGCAAGTATCAGGTCAAGAACAAGGACGTTAATATGTCAGCAAAACATGGCAGAAAAATGAACCGCAAAATGTGCTTTTCAGAAGCAAGAATCATAAAGTGCTATGCTTTTATTCAGTAACTTAACAGGAGACGAGATTGTACCAGTTTGACCTGTGTTTGAGTGTCTTTATAGTAGTCTTATAAACTCTTTTATATGATCAAATTAGATTTTTACAAGAGGAACAAAGCTGCAATTCACAATAAAGTCATGAGGGTTTAGCCTACAGTTCAAGCTTTGGTGACACAATATTTACAGCAAAAAGACATGTTTGGAGGGGTTAAAGTGGACATTTGCAACATAAAATGTGACATTAAGATCAGAAGTGATCAGAGAAAATGTACTTTTCCCTGAGAAAAATAAATAAGATTCAGAAGCAAAATATATAAACAAGATAAAACTATCCAGTCATCTGTGGTGAAGCAATGTTAGCTGGATTCCAACAAGACGACACCACTCTTATTGTACTCCTGTTTCCGATCAGCACTTCCAACTCAACCACCAACAGTCTCACTTTTCTCTGATGAATCATGTAGTGTAAAAACATGCTCATCACTCTGCTGAAAAACTCCCACCATCTACACCCTACATACCTACTATAAATAATGTCACTAGTAAGGTTTATTTCCAGGTAAAGTTAAAAGATTTACACAATACAAGGAATTTGTTGTAGCATGTTGGTCCAAAAAACACACAAAAAAAAAAAAGTTAAAAAGTATCAGAGACAAAAGACCATCTTTAGAGCTGCCATTACAGACAATGATCTTGTACTGTCATTATAGTGTTTTTTTCTTTTTAAATTTGCTCTAATATTAACCTAAATCATCCAACAGGATCAAGTTACATTTCATCAGGGTGCGCTCAGGTAAAAACTAGAAGAAATGGGTTAATGACTGTTCTTGTGTGAATGGAAAAGAACTTCTGGCAGGACTTAAGTGAACTTCTAATACGTGTTGGTTGTCAATGGCAAGGTAAAACATTTAACTCTTCATTAGGCTTATTAGCTCAGGTCATTCATTTAGTTTTGTGGCTTGTAAATGTAGTGCTTAGTTTAGCTTGATCTCCTGAAGGACACTTGAGAGGCCACTATGCCCGGGACATCCATCAGGAGCAAGAGCTACAATTACAAGGGGTTTACTTAAAAAGGCTGCATCCTGTTGAAAAGCACAGATAAGGACCAAACCGCTGGACTCAGGTAAGTGGTACAAACAGTTTATTATTTCTTAGTTGAATGGTAGTCCGTAGGTGAGTGCAGAACCAAGCAGAAGGAGAAGCCAGAGTTAGGGTGTTGGGAACAGCTGGAGGGGGCACAGGAGAAAATGTAGTTCAAGTCTCAAAGGGTTTCCAAACGCTCACAAAGCCTGTCATGAGGCAGCCTTGTGAGTATGACAAAGAGCTGAGGAGTGGAAGCTGGACCAGGGTTTAGACTGAGTAGATTATGGATGGACCACAGGTGAGCAGCAATCAGCAGGCAGGTGAGTAGTACAAGGCTCCACCCAGTAGAGAGAGAGACACACACACAACACACACAACACACACAACACACACAACACACACAACACACACAACACACACACCACACACAACACAGAACACACACAACACACACAACACACACACCACACACAGAACACACACACACACACACAGAGAACACAGACACACACACACACACACACACACACACACACACACACACGGAGGGGGAGTAGAAAGAAACAAACAAAGGATCATGACACATCCTGTTTTATTGTCCCTAAATGGCTGAAAACAACACTCCTTTATGAGCGAACAGACAGAGGAAGCACTTATTACAGTAATAAACAAGCCGTAGCTTGACCCTTCGACCCAAAGGCAATGAAGCCACACTCATATTTGAATTCATTCTGAAAATAGTATTTTGGATTTTTGAATTATGTTTTCATTTTTTCAGAAATGTAGTCTAATTTAATCTACTATATTAGGAATCCACACAAAACATAGTCCTAATCATTGAGTACTTTTACCTTGTAGCCTTTAGCTGCTGTAGCCTAATTGTTTGTAGACTATATTGTGTGTAACGTTTGCTACACACCTTCTCACCACATTTACACATTCACAGCTTAGCTGGACTGCACTCATAGACACAACACAGTCAGAGGAATGACTTCCAAAGTGTGTACCTCTCTAGAAAAGCTTTTTCCTTTTAGTTTGACTGACAACATGCTACATGGAGGTTTAAAGTAGATATCTTAGCCACTCTCAATATGAGTAAATTACACTGCCTCTGCTCTGTTCTGGCCTGTTGGAGTGTATAGTCCGGCTTTTAATCAGGTTAAATATGTATGTTGGTCCAACGAGGAAATTCTGAATTACTGCCATTTAAAAAGTCTGATTATAGTTGGACTTGTGCATTATATTCATTTTCTCTAGTGACATAGAACAGCACTGACTGAAAGCACACACATGTTATTAGTTAGCTTCCATTTACCATAATTATCTTGTTTATACTCAATTTTAGACGATTGAGGCTGATGCCCTTTAAACCAATGAATGAGAATCACAGTCTGCTTATCTTTGCAGTCGCCAAAATGTGTACTCAGGCCATGTTCTTTACAAACAGAAAAAGGGTTTATTTGTAGGCAAACATTACTCTTACTGGTATCCATGTTATCATTGCTGCAGCGATGCCTAAACCAGTGACGTCTGTGAACAAACCACAAATTGAGGCTGTTTGGTGGACGGCAGGAAAAAGGAAGTTCACGTAACACTTCATTTCCAAATTACTCGAGGAAGGCAGCACAGACTGGTGTAAGAGTTTCCTCAGGGGATTTCACTTAACCTTGCCTTTACACTAAACATTATGATCTATGTCATCTATGTCTGATCACAAAGTCTGGAGAACCACTGGATAGTAAGAGGAAGAGGAGTGAGTCTGCCCACTGTAATTCCAGCAGCCGTGTCACAGGCTGCCCTCTCACAATCAGCCTGCGGTCACTTGTCTATAGCAGCATTCATCCCGCTCTGTCCACAAGAGGCAAGAGGCTTTTATGTCCATGAGAACTGGCAGCCTGCCCTCAAATGTGTCTAAGAAAGATTTACAGAAACGTGGATTCACAGGATCTTCCAGGAGCAGCACAGCTGGAGATAGACTTAGTGCTACTCTGTAACATGATTTAAATATTTGGCCTTATGCACTAAATATATACAGTATACTGTATACTGTACTGTTATCTTATACCAATCCACTTTGCACCGGCCCCTTACTGTTCCTCCTGCAGGTGGTGGGCCGACGGGAGGTTGGGCCCACGTCGCTCCTTCGGGCTGAGCTCGGGTCTTTGGGGAAAGACCCGGCCACCAGGCGCTCGCCTTTAAGCCCCAACCCCAGGCCTGGCCTCAGGGTGGAGTCCCCCGTAATGGAACAGTGAGCAACAAGACGATCAATGTCAGGAATAAGAGCCAAAAGTGTGTTCTATTTCCATAGGTTATGTACTATACACACAGCATAGTCTTTATATAGCACTGCAAAAAGAATAAAAACAGTGCTTAGTGGAATAAAATATAAAATAAAATGAAGAAAACATGGAAGATATCTGTGAAGGTTTTCAGTCATCCAGCTCCATCTTAATGAAAAGGTTAAAGCAAAGGCATCTGAAAACTCAGTCCAGATGCCTTTGCTTTGACCTTTTCGTCTAGAGCTGTGAAAAACTATTTTTACTGTATTTCTAAAAACTTGGATAGAGATATAAATTAAAGAAAACAAAGCAATGGGATTTTACCATAGCTCTGTCAAAGTACTTTCTAAGTAATGTTACCTGATATAATTCCTCTGATAATATCTGTTTGTACATATCTATTTTAGTCCGACAATTAAATAAAAAGCATGCAAACCAAATTTTATCTTTAATGTGTCAAACATAATATCAGAAAAGACAGCTCAGCTCAAAAGAGGCCACAAATTGTTGTTTTCTCCTCATTAACATCTCTATTCTGCTGTGCACATTCATTTATTCTGATAAACTCAGTTGGAGGCCTTAACCTGAGCTCTGGCTTTACCCAACAAACCTCTCTCATGCGTCCGCTGTTGCTATCGCTGCGAAGGACACGCTGTTCTTAGCAGGATGTTTACAATATTCGTGCGGCTTGGGCAGAGCCTGTAGCTCATTAGAAACGCGTTAGCAGCCCCGAGAACATGCACCCCTGTGTTGGAATCTAGAGAATGTCCACAGAAGAGGTTATATAACTCCTTTCATGTGAAGGAAAATGTCAGAAAACTCATGCACAGCTGTTGAGCAACAAGATGGACAATGTATGAAGTGAATGTAAGAGGAAAAGGAGACGTGAAAGAGATAACTAATGATGTGTCGTACATTACATGATCATGGAGCCAATGAGAGAGTGCTGAACACAATGTTTTCAGGTTAAACTGATTGAATAAATACTTCCTGTTTCGCTTCATCCAAAACAAATAAAGTCTAAGAAATGCAAGAAGAAAGGTTTTATTTTATCACAGATAATCTTTCAAAACTTCTGGTTGGTCTCATAAAAGTGGGAGGAGTGATGAACTGTGGTGTGCTGCAGACTCAGGTGTTTCTGTGAACATGAACAGCAGATGGACTTATTTAGTTCATTGTGGTTTTTCTATGTGCTTCTTATTTTAAAAATGATGAACGGAGTTGAGTCAAACTCTTAGTTCACTCTGGACACTCTTCATGTCCGTCATGGCTGCACATCTCGTATTCGTCCTGTTAATGAGTGAGTTTAATCAGTTTTGTTTGTTATATAATGGCAACTTATGATAATGCGCCATGCTGTTTATCTTTTAACCAGGAAGTGCACCTTTATTTTGATAACACCTATTTTATAAATAAAAAGAGTGTAGTATTGCTAAGCATTTTTTACTTGATTCGTTATTCAATGTGAATACAATGAGGAAACACAAACACTAGGATAATGTGCTCTCTTTGTTTGTTCTTGTTAGTATTTTCATATTTGAGTAATCAAAGTCCATTATTTGAAGCTGTTATTAATCATTTGTTCAACAGGTGTCTTTTCTGAGACCAAAGGACAAGGTAAGCTCTTATTAGATTTTTTAAATGGCAAATATTACACTCAATTGTTGCTTTATTAAACATTTATTTACCTCTTTGTGAACTGCAGACCTTGCTGCTCCTAAACTGAGAGTGTCTCCATCGTTCATCAGTGAGACAGACTCTGTTACATTAATCTGTCAGACTCCAGTTCCTGTGTCGGACTGTTTCTACATTTTTGGAGACCCTCCTGCCAAAAGTCTTCCATGTCTGAAGTCACTGACCGGACGTGAGCTGCTGTCGATGGTGAACCAACGCTCTCCTGCTGACGTCACTGTAACATGTTTTTACCTTAAAACATACGAGTCTCCTCACAGTGACAAGAACATCATCTCTGTTCAAAGTAAGTAGAGTTTTAAATCAAGGGCTGAGAACTGTGTGACTTAACTCTGAACATTCTGTGTAAGGGCTGTATAAGTTTATACTGTTATAATTTAACTGCTATAAATTATCATAAAAAAAAAACAATACAAGCAAACAAACTAAAATATACTCGTAAAACTTGATAATCAGAGGTTTGTTGCAGAACAAAAAAAGCCTTAATGTTTAATGCCAGATGTTTATAGTTGTTTTAGAACTACAAACTTTCTTTATGCTTCAAGCAAATATTAATTAAGCATTGGGTATTGCTTTCAAGGTTCTTCTTAAATAAATACACTATTAAAATGTGACAGAGTGTATCCAAAAATGTAGTATCTGAGAACTGTTGTGTTCCTGTTTCAGCTCTGGCTCCTCCCACTTTGACTGTGCATCCATCAGAGTTCACAGAGACAGACAGTGTTACTGTCCACTGTCAGCCTCCATCTTCTGTCTCTGTGTCTCAGTGTTATTTCTACACTTTAAGTGGACAACATCGGGTAATGTCTGGATGTGTCCAGACTCTGAAAGGCTTTGAGCTGTTGACAGTGAACCAAAGACTTCCTGCTGAGGTTCAACTAAAGTGTTCTTACACAGTAAAGAGAGGAGGGACTAATTCTATTTCTCCACACAGCGACAAAAGCTCTGTCATTGTTCAAAGTACGTAATAACTTCAGATTCATATTAAAATGTTTTGTTGTACAATGTCTTCTCCTTTTATGGACTGGAGATGGAATTTAGCTTTGTAATATAGAATCTGATACAAGCATCTCTGCTCTTTTCAGCTTTAGGCTCTCATTTTGTGATGAAAAAAAAAAAAAATTTAGTAGACTATTTTTTTTATTTAATGCAGCACTTCTTAAAGCTTTTCATAACAGGACAAAAAAATAATGTTTAAGTATTCATTTTAAAACAGAAAGTCAATCAGCGAGATATATGATTATAATAACTCATTATTATTTGTTTACACAACTAATGTTTCTCTCCTGCATGTCTCAACACAAACCAAAACTCAACTCTTCTTCTTTAGTCAATATTAACACTGGGACGGCCCTAAATATTTGTAAAATTTACCTCCAAACAATTCCTGCTATACAGTTTATGTTTTCCAGGATAGACCCACTGAGATTAGAAATCTCTTTGCCCACAGGGGGGTGGGACACTATTGAACATGTCTTTAGTGTTGGAACATGAGGAGAACATGCTCCTCACAGAAAGACCCTGCCCTGGATGGGAATTGAACCCAGGACCTTCTTGCTGTGAGGCAGGAGTGCTAACCACTGAGAACTGTTGTGTTCCTGTTGCAGCTCTGGCTCCTCCCACTTTGACTGTGCATCCATCAGAGTTCACAAAGACAGACAGTGTTACTGTCCACTGTCAGCCTCCATCTTCTGTCTCTGTGTCTCAGTGTTATTTCTACACTTTAAGTAAACTACAGGTAATGTCTGGATGTGTCCAGACTCTGAAAGGCTCTGAACTGCTGACAGTGAACCAAAGACTTCCTGCTGAGGTTCAAGTAAAGTGTTATTACACAGTAAAGAGAGGAGGGACTAATTCTCCATCTCCACACAGTGACAACAGATCTGTCATTGTTCAAGGTAAGTTCTCATTTCAGGTTCAGATCCACTGCTTACATTTCTCAAAATAATAAATCAGCAATACTAATACTAATACTTATAACTAATAAAACCACAGTTTTTATTATCATATACCTTAATAACTTTCTTGTTCACTGAAAATATGCATATGTTAAATACTAAATACTATTTTCTCCAACATAAGTCATACATGAGTATTTTTATACTATTAATTAATAATGGTGTACATTGAGTAATTTATTTAATACGTCTGCACCAGGGTTCAATCAATCCTCTGGACCTTGGTTCAGTTTGGTCAGAACCATGGTCCTGTGTGAAAGACCTGTGTTCAGGCTTTAATAAAGTCAGAAGATATTTTTAAATCTGACTTGTGTCTGACACTAAACACATATGAATAACTTTATAATATCCGAGTCTGTCTTTGAAAAACAACTGTATCCAGTTGTTTGTGTCTCTTCTCATCATCTCTTGATGATGACCTTTTCATTCTCTGCTCACTGCCTGCCTCTGCTGAGGATGATTTAAAATGTAACCTGTACTTTGGAGAATCACCTCAGCTGTATCAAACATTATCCAAATTGAAAAATCTGAAGACAGTCCAGAGAAAAGACATGAGCTGTGATTACACTTCAGAGAGTGGACATGGGGCTCTGTCTCCTCGCAGTGATGGATACAACTTAAAAAGTCTGTCAGAAACATGAATATAACATGATAAAAGTCACACACTTTGTATTGCTTCTAAAACAACCTTGTCTTTTGCAGATCTCATGAACACATTAGAGACAAACCAACCCCATGAGACCACAGCTTCATTAGACTCTGTGATGACCACAAACACAGCGACGAGAAAGACAACAGCAAGCCCGACGACTAAAGATGTAACTCCAGGTGACAGCGTTTACAGAAACTGTACTGCTTATATTTAGGTACATTCACTAAACGTGCATTCTAGCCTGATCGAGTGAAATGAGTCCATCTGATCCTTCCCCACAGAAGGGGGGTCTGGCCCAGGGTCAGGATGTTTTCAGCCCTGTGAATCTAAAGGATTTCTATTGTCTGACAGTTTCCTGGCAGGTTTCTCATGTTCTTTTAGCACTTGAAGGGTGTCCTGGAAAAAGATGGTAGAAACATGTCTGTGAAAGTTCTCAGTCATCCAGGTCTTGTTGAAGAAAAGGTTTAAACTGTAATGGACCTACTGTCCGGAACGGGCAAGAGATTTCAATGCAGACCTCAAGAGTAGCCTAGGTATCTGCAAGTTTAATTTTGGCAGTCCAAGGTACAGAACAGTATCCAGAGTATGAATGCAGGGAAAACAAACTTGACTAGAATGACACACTGAACACACAGGATAAACTAGAATATAAAAGACTAACACCAGGAATACCAGACACGGAACACATGGGGTAAACTATAATTACAAAATACTTAACAAAAGGCAACTCACGACAGGGTTGAAGACAATCTTACACTGAACAGGGGAAAACACACTGTTTATAGGAACACCAACGGTGGACAGGTGAAACACATTATTGACGGAGCAGGTAATCACACAGGAGGGAAAGACACAAGGCAGGAAGTCACAGACAGAGAAGAGACTTTTACAATTCTGAGAAAAACTGGTAAGAGCTGAGCTTATATCTAAACTAACACAGATTGGACCAAGAGTCTTGGAATAAAATCGTGTAAGTCAAACTGTGAGAATAGAGCTGAGGCTATGATTAAACTCAAAAACAGGCGTCAAGAGCCAAGTTGGAAAGGTCTTCAAATGGGTTCAGTTTGTTTACAGCCATTTATTAATGTGGCTGATCAGGTATTTTTTATTTCAAATCTGGACATAATTGGTTACATCCTTCACTTATTTAACTGTCATTGTTACTGTAAACCATTGGTCAGCCATTTTGTATTTATACTTGCCCTTAGCTGGTTCTGAAAATACAGTTTAAAAAAACAAAACATCTGCATCTAAAAATAATAAATACAAGTTGCTGTTGATTAAACAAATTGATAGTTGTATTTAAAGAAGACACTGGTGCTGTTTGTAAAAAATAAAAATCATTTCAGTTTATCTATATATTGATGTTGATTTTGTTTAATGTGATGTTTTTAGTTCAGTCACTTGAGATATTGACCTTTAAAGAGAGTGTTTTAAAGGAGACGACTCTTCAACCAGAGTTAGGTTAGAAAAATATGGATTTAGCTCAACCTACTGTCAGATTGAAATATGTTTATTGTTCTGTTAACATCTTTCACACCCTCATGATTCTTAGCCCAAAAACATCAAACAATGGTTGTTCAAACATCAAATAATCAGCCAAAAAGCAAATATCTGAATTATTCGGTTCTTGTTTCAGCTCTGGCTCCTCCCACTTTGACTGTGCATCCATCAGAGCTCACAGAGACAGACAGTGTTACTGTCCACTGTCAGCCTCCATCTTCTGTCTCTGTGTCTCAGTGTCATTTCTACACTTTAAGTGGACAACATCGAATAATGTCTGGATGTGTCCAGACTCTGAAAGGCTTTGAGCTGCTGACAGTGAACCAAAGACTTCCTGCTGAGGTTCAACTAAAGTGTTATTACACAGTAAAGAGAGGAGGGACTAATTCTCCATCTCCACACAGCAACAAAAGATCTGTCATTGTTCAAGGTAAGTCTCTAAAGTGCTGTGAAGGCGATGCTCTTTCTTTGGTTATAATATAAAATGTGTGTGCGCTCTACTGCAAAAAACATTATTTTTAAAAATAGTTTCTCAATTGTTTTGAATTAAAACTAGTCACCAGTGGATTGGAGGTGATGTTGTGATCAACACAGGTTTTTGCCCAGTTAGCTCAGTGGTAGGGCATCTGTTCTTCGACCGGCGGGTGGACGGTTCGATCCCCGCTCAAAGCATCCCAAAACATCATAACATCCCACTCTCCCCACAGTTCATACTGTCATTGTGTCCTTGGGCAAGACACTTAACCCACCTTGCCTCTGTGTTATTGTTAATTGTATTTAACACCTCACAGTTTGGTGCAGTGGCTACACCTCTATTTGTGTATTTTTTTTATTATTCAGACTGAAATATAAAGAGGGCTGTATAAAAGTCAAACATGGCTTCTTTCTGACAATGAACATGCTAAAGTATTTTATTATTATTTATTTTGTGAAAAGCAAAATACATTTTTGAACAATTCACTTCTTAGGATCTGGAATAAAGAAGATAACATATCAAATGTTGAATGTGAAACATTTTGAAATGACATGTCAAATATTGGCTCATATTGGATTTTATGAGAGCTATACATTCCAAAAAATTTGGACCGGTAGCAAGAAGAGGCTGTAAAAGTTAAATGCATGATGCAGATGACACTGGGGTTTATTAAAATCAACTTATTTTTTCCTTAAAATTATACATTTTCTCAGTTTTAACATTTAATATGTTATCTATGTTGTATTTTTTTTTATAAAATATTGAAATGTGAAACTTCCACATCAGTGCATTGTTTTTTATTCACAATTTGTACAGTGTCCCGACTTTTTGGGACACTTTTTGGGTTTGTAATTTAATGTTGGTGTATACTCCAAACCTCAACTCAAAACATTAAATAAAATATAGTGCTGGGCAAGTTAACGCGTTATTATTGCGTTAACGCATTAATGAATTAACGCTGACAGTTATTAGGTACCAGACTATTAAATGGACATTTTCATTTACAATTTTTTTCGAAACAGCAAATTTGATAAAACCAAAGTTTTTTGTAACCACTGCAAAATTGACTTAAATACAGATCGTTGGTGCCAGCAAATCACCAACCCAAAGAAACAGTGGAAGGAGGCAGCGTGTAGAAGAAATTAACAAAAGCACGACAAGCTAACAAAGGCCAGAGCAAAGTGGAAGATGTTGGTCTGAAGAACATTCTTAGGATCATAATGAATGACTGCACGTATGAGCCGCCCTCATGACGCACCCTCACAAGAAGAATACACGAGTTGTATGAAAAGGAAAGGACTACAAAAGTGACAGCTTTACAACGTGCACCAACTGTTGCCCTCACCAGAGACTACTGGACATCGCTAGTCAACCATAATTACCCCGGCATTACAGTGCATTATATTAATGAACAGCAGTACTGCACTCACAAACTATGACTGTAATGACAACACAAAACAGACATTTATATTATGTGCTCTAATGTTATGATCGACGCTCTGGACATAATTTGTTTTTTTTATAACAAACTAAACACAATATTAATGCCCTGGCAGTGGCAAATATTTTTGGTTTAATATTTAATTTGATTACATTAATGCTTAAGTTGAGATTTACAAGAAATATTTTAACTGCTACTAAGATTTGACTGCTGTAAAAAGCACCTTATTTGTTTAAAGTGTTTGCAAACCACATGTTATTGCACTTTTGTTTATATAGCAGTACTTTCAAAATAAAAGTATGCAATGCACTACTTTTGAATTCATTTTTAATTTTACTGTATAATGCAATTAATCAGGATTAATCACAGAAAATTGTGTGATTATTTGCGATTAAGCGATAGAAACATTGCCCAGCACTAATAAAATATAAAAAATCCAGTTATTAAAATATATATATATATATATATATATAGTTTAGGTTTCCGTGTTTTTTTAGACTCAATAACTCTTTAAGGTCAAATCTGTCTTCTATAAAATGAGACATAAAGACTATAAATTGTGTGTTTGGCACAAGCTGTTATCAGTACTGTTTATTTACCGGCTGCTTTTCCTTTACTTCTAGAGCCAAAACCAGAGATAAGTCTTCAACGTGATGATGATCTCATTTACATTCTCTGCTCGCTGCCTGACTCTGTTGAGGATGATTCAAAATGTAACCTGTACTTTGGAGAATCAACTCCATATCAAACATCACCCATCTTGAGGGAAATGAGGAACAAAGGCAGCACAGTTTGCCTTTTTATTGTCTCTGTGAACAATTTACTGACAAATCTGAAGACAGTCCAGAGAAAAGACATGAGCTGTGATTACACTTCAGAGAGTGGACATGGGGCTCTGTCTCCTCGCAGTGATGGATACAACTTAAAAAGTACGTCAGAAACATGATTATAACATAATAAAGGTCACTCTTGGTTATTGTTTCTAAAACAAACTTGTCTTTTGCAGATCTCATGAACACATTAGAGACAAACCAACCCCATGTGACCACAGCTTCATTAGACTCAGTGATGACCACAAACACAGAGACGAGAAGAACTACAGGAAGTCTGAGGACTAAAGATGTCACTCCAGGTAACAGCTTTTACAGAAACTGTACTGCTTATATGTAAATACATTTACTACCTAAGACACCACTTAAGCCCCTGAGCATATTTTTAAATCGTGAATGTCAAACTGTTAATGTTTAAGAACAGAGCTGAAGCTATGATTCAACTCAAAAACAGGCGAGAGTCAGCTACAAAAGCCTTCAAATCGGTTCAGTTTTGCAAAAAGCCCTTGGTGTAAGATGTTAGCATCTGTTTGTTTACACAGCCTTTTACTAATGTGTATGATCAGGTATTTTTTTATTCAGATCTGGACATAATTTGGCCGGTTACATCCTTTCCTCATTTAACATCAGGTAAGAACTGATTACAGTCATTGTTCCTGTAAACCATGTTTTACTTGCCTGTAGCTGCTGCTGAAAATACAGGTATTTTATGCAAATTTAAATTATTTTTAGAACTACTGCATTTAATCAAATGTTGTCTACAGTAAGTGAAAGATAGACAGCATTTTCTAGTTTCCTGAAGAAGTGAGACAGTTTTTGTGTCAAACAGGATCCCTGATGTGGAAGCTGGTGATAGTCCTGTCTGTCTGTGGTCTGACTGTGGCTGGCTTTCTGTTGATAGGGTTGTTTTTTGGCACAAAACAGAGAAACGGTAAGAAATCCTTGTATTTTTCCATGTAATTGTATCAATAAGGTAGATTTCTTTAAATAAACTTTTGATTGACAGCTCAAAGGGGCCAGAGCTCCTCTCCAGGTTTAACCAGGAATAAACCCTTCTGGTCATGTGACAGTTCACACATGTAAAACCTTTCTTTAAAAACTGTCTAATTATTTCTTAAAAGCTTAGACTTTTTTTCTTGGCAGGTTCTGAGACTGTGAACAGACAAGGGCTTCAAAATGAGGACGTGAACGAGGCAAGGCTCCTTAAAACATATACACTCCTCATTAAGTTAGACTTATTGTAAAGTGGTACCAACATAACTTGTAGAGCACCAACTGTTGTTAATATGTATTTTTTTCTTTTTTTTAGAGCACAGAATCTTTCTCTACCCCACTTTCTGATGTGCAGACAGTTTATAGCACTGTTCAGACGACAGGACGACTGATGCAACACATTGGTTCCTGAAGATGGTGTCTGGTTCAGATTAACACAGTGTTGATTTGGTTTTGTTTTATAGATTTGACTTTACTATGATTGACTGTGTTCTGATTGTTCTCTGTGGGATGAAGGGTGAGCAATGATGGGTCTCTATAAAAGGACGGCTGTAAAATAATTAATAATGTGTTTTGTTTTTTTAATGTAAGATGCTTATAAAACATATATAACCGAAAAGTGCTTAAAGAGATGTAAATTTGCAGACATAAGAGTCAAGTTTTTTGTTACAGCTTGTTTTTATTCATTTTGGGGTAATCTGTCATCATTTAACATTTCCTTACCTTCAGTCTAGAGTCCAGTGTGTGAGGGTTGCCCAGAACAAATCCTCATCGCTGAACATAAAGATGGGCATACCACAGGGCTTTATACTCAGACCCTTGCTGTTCAGTCTCTTTATAAATGACTTGCCTCTAGTCGGCTCGGGGGGCCACCTGAGCAGGCTGCTGATGTTTTATCCATGTATAGCTGAGGTTAAACAGTGGCTCAGTTAAAATCAGTTGGTGCTGAATCTGATCAAAACAGTTTATATGTGTTTCTCCATTAAAAAACAGAATTCAGAACAATGTTTTCAAATAAACCCACAAAATGAAAAAAAAACATACTGTAACTGAATTTAAATACCTTGGGTTGCTCATAGATCTTCTGTTGGAATTTGATAAACATAAAGAAAATCTTCAAAACAAAAAACACCTTAAACTATTTAACTATTATAATTAATCAGACATTTCCTTAAAAACCAGGCCGCTCTGCTGTACACGCTATGGTCTTCTCACATTTATTGTACTGCATGACCGCATGAGCACACACAACCACCACAGCAATGAAACAGATTGGTTCATTATACAACCAATCAATAAAAAATATGGATAAAAAGCCAACACATTACAATCACTGCATCATCATTCAAAAAAAAAAATCTAATTTTATTAAGTTTTGAAAGCTTTATTAATTTTTTTTTTTTATTAGTAGTATTTAAGAAAATTAATAATCTAGCTCCGGAGCCACTCAGTTCATTTGTACAGAGACAAAACTGCAACTGAGTCTCCAGGAGCTCCTTAAATCTCAACCTCCAAATCCCATAGTGCAGGACCACTTTTGGACATAAGCTGCAAACTGTGAAATTTATTACCCACTGAAGGTAATATATAAAGGTAATATCTGAATTAAATTGTTTACCTGTAGGCTTAGGTCTTGGCTAAAGACAAAACAAAATTGTACCCATTTTAAATATTGTTTTCTGGTGAGTGAAGGATTGGATGAGTGAGAAAATTGTGTTGTATTTCCAATGCTTTTTATTGTAAGCAGTAATAAGCATAATCTAGCATTTGCTGTAGACTTTTATGCATCACATCAGCTGCAATATTCATTTTATATTGTTTAATATATTAATTTTGTTGCTATATATTATGTGGTGTAATATTCTGAATGTTATGTGTTTTATATCTGTGTATTTATTTAGCTATTCATTATGCAAGCTTTTAAATTTTGTGCCTTATGGTTTATACTTTTGTATGGTTTATAATCAAGTATGGGTGTTATATTAATACATCTAGAAGCATATTAATAGAAAAGAGAATACATAATGTCAGAGTGTATGGTTTTAAAACAAGATTAGTTTAATGCCTAATTTCAATTCGCAAACCTTTAGAAGAGCTGAGGGTAGTCACTTGGGTCATTTGTTGTTGTTACAATAAAGAGTCTATGGCATTGAACTTGTTGTGTTCATGAGTTTCATACAAAAGTTCTGGTGGCTGGGGGTTCAGTATCAGAAACGACCATGACTACATTTTCCCTGTTAAAAAAATATCACAATCTCAACAGGGATCAGAGGAAATGGATTCTCCTCTTTCTCCAGAGGCTCAATCTTTTAACAGGAATATAATTTATGTATGGCTTTTTTAAATGTTTTGGAGCCTGAGCAAAGGGTCAGAGCAGGAATGGAAATGTGTAGTGGTGTAGAATTGTAGAGCTGGTTGCTTGCTGGAGCAAGGATGGAGGACTGGAGCTGGGCCAAAGACACCACAGGTAGAAACTGGAGCAGAGCAGTGTCTCAAGAAATGAGAGATAAGTCTTCAACATAATGAGAACTGACACACTGTGAATACACTACAGAGAGTGGACATGGTGCTCTGTCTCCTCGCAGTGATGGATACAACTTAAAGTATGTCAGAAACATTAATATGATAAAGATCACGCTTTATTATTGTTTCTAAAAACAACCTGATAAGGCTTGAATACTGGCAGACCCAAAAATGCAAAATAGTTGAAGCAAAAAGGTAGATCACTGAACAACAGGGTTAAGTGAGATGAGGTCCTGATCAAAGGGGGGAGGGGGGGCTCCAGATACTGGTGTGGACTGTTTTGACTTGAGAAACATGGAAGAATGGATTAACACGAAAAGGGCAAGGCAGCTTCAGCCAGACTGTGACAGGATTTCTTATCTTTTCAAATGGCCCAATAAACAGGTCAATAGCTTCTTAGATTCAGTCCTCAAGGGACATCTGTATTTCATGAGGACATGCTGTACCATGGCATCAGCAGAAGGAATTTGGGAAGGGCTACAAAATGAGTGGCTTTGGAGAACCAGTCCATAATAATCATTGTGGGTGCAGTGTCTCAGTCGTCTTTCAACCGGCAGGTAGGCAGTTTGACACTTAATCCACCTTGTGTGGGGTTCCAGCTGGAACACTGGTGAATGGAAGCTTCATGTAAGTTGCTTTGGATAAAAGCGTCTGGTAAATAACTAAATATAAATATAGTACTGTGTGGTACAGGACTCAGACGCACAACTCAGAAAGGGTTTAGAATAAGCTTTATTGGTAAGTTGATGATTGGGGGTTCAGGACCAGAACACTGGACCGGAGCTGGAGCGCAGGCAGGTACATTAATGGAGATGGATAGGCATCCAGCCTGTCCAACTCCACTGTCCACCTGAAGCACATACCTGGAGCAGGTATCAGGAGCAGCACTTGGAAACAGAAGGTCTGGAAATGGTGGACAATGTCTCAATCAGTTGGTTGAACAATCTGGCAGAGAAGAGCTGTGTGGTGGCTGCTTAAGTAGCAGTCTGATAGTAATGGGCTGCAGGTGTGGAGACATGATGTGGCGGAGAAAGCAAAAGACTGGCATAGACTACCGGGATTGTGACACCGCCACAAAGCTGCGTGTGTCAGCATCCATGGTCGGCCAACAAAAATATTGGAGACTGGAGAGAGTGCGTCTTACCCCAGGGTGTCTGGCAAAGAAGTGAGTTGTGAGACCATTGCAGGACCTCATTGCGAACTGCAGAAGGCACATAAAGTTGGTTCCGGGGGCCACCACCGGAACCAACTCAATCTCCTGTGCTGTCTTTACACTCGTTTCCACCTGCCAAGATAAAGCGCCAAGGATACAGGAATTAGGTAAGATGTTTTTTAGAGCGGATTGCTCACAAGGGTCAAACTGGTGAGAGAGGGCATCAGGTTTGACATTCTTGGAACCAGGGAGGTACGTGAGGGTGAACTGGAGAAATCCACAAACAGTGCTCACTAAGCCTGACGAGAGTTCAACCTTTTTGCTGAACTCCTCTCTTCACTAGGTTACACTGGCTCCCGGTTGACGCCCGCATCAAGTTCAAAGCTATGCTCTTGGCCTTGTAGGATCCGCACCCTCATATCTTCACTCACTAAAACAGACCTATGATCCTACCAGATCCTTGCGCTCTGCAAATGAACAACATCTAGAGGTATCATCATTAATAATAAAAAAAAATAAAAATAATACTTTCACGTAATTTCTCTGGATCTGTTCCACATTGGTGGAATGCTGCTGCTACAAGATCAGCAGATTCTGAAACCGTCTGGAAATACATCACTTCCATCAACACCTGACAGACAGACACTGAATTACTTTTTATTGATTCCTTCTCTTTATAAAAAAAAAGAAAAGAAAAATGATTTCCTATCCTTAGCTTTGTAAACTGTGCTGGGTTCGAACTGACTAGTTTTTGGTACACTTATGCTTTTTGTTTACTTGTGTTGTTGAAATTGCTTCCATTGTTTTCCTCACTTGTAAGTTGCTTTGGATAAAAGCGTCTGCTAAATGACTAAACGTAAAAGTAAATGCTGATGTAATGTATGCCAGATTTATGGCCAGTCCAAACCACAAATGGCTGCTCGAATCCCTCCAGCCAGTGCCTCCACTCCTCCAAGGCCAGCTTGACAGTCAGAAGCTCTCGGTTGGCAACGTTGTAGTTGCACTCAGCTAAAGTCAACTGCCTGGAAAAGTAAGCACATAGGTAAAGATTGTGATTCAAGTCTGAGTGCTGCAAGAGTACCGCCCCCAACCTTACACTGGAAGCATCCACCTCCACAATGAACTGACAGGAGGAATTGGGCACCTGAGTCTACCAAAGCTAGCAGTGGAAGGGACTGCTGATTGTAGCAGAGTGTAGCGTGTAATTAAAGTCTAGGTTGGTTCTTGGGAAATCTTGAGACTTCACGCATCAGTACCCCCTTTCCTGCTGATGAGCGGGCTCTTTTGGGCGGCTTGGACACCGGTTGAGAAAGTGTCCTTGTTGACCACAATAAACACACTCACCAGCTCTTATTCCACCAGGAAAAGCTTACAGTGTCTTGGGGTCGACTGGCAGCAGGTGATGTGAAAACAGCATTGGAGGAGGAGCTAGTTGGGAATTCGGGGATGGTTAAAAGAGATAATTGTTTAGATATGCGTTCCACCAACCTGCTAATGTTGGAAACTTGGGCCTAGAGTGGCTGCTGTTAATCTTCCAATTCACGTAGCATTTAATGGTGCTGGCCAAGTAGAATCCCTTGGTTTGATACTGCCTCATGTAGCGTATCCTTGTCTGCTGGGTCCATATTTGGGCCGGATCGTTCTGTTCCAAAAATGCATACAAGTGAAGCAAAAAGTAGATTTATTGAACAACAGGTTGAAGTTAGGCGAGGTCCTGAGCAGTTGGAGGTTTGATGGAGAAGCAGACCAGTGACTGGTGGTTTAGACTGGAGCTGACAACACTGGGGAAGACAGAGAGACAAAGCTGGTAAGGTTGAGGAAGTAAGAATGCAGAGTTTTCAAATATGCAAAAAGCGTGGATCAGTAAACACCCCTGAATGTGATGGAACAATCTGGCCCTGAAGTGGAGGTCTGCAGGATTCTTGTAGTGGGGGTGATTGGAGAGTGATCCACAGGTGTGGCATCAGCTCACCAGGTGGAGGCAAACGAGGAATAGCCCAGGACCTCACAAAGATAGACAGACAAGACACACAAACATGGAGACAGAGCGGAGGAGGTAGTGAGGAGACACAGCGTGAGAGAATGACACAGCCTTGTCTTTTGCAGCTCTCATGAACACATCAGAGGCAAACAAACCCATGTGACCACAACTTTATTAGACTCAGTGATAACCACAAACACAGACAGGAAGTGTGAGGACTAAAAATGTCACTCCAGGTAACAGCTTTTACAGAAACTGTGTACTGCTTTTAGACTATTTAAGTACTTCAGACTGAATGTTCACATATCTGATGAGTTCAGATGTGTTTAGTTGCTCACATAGGTTTAAGTTTGCCATTGTCTGACAATAAATAAAAGCTCTCTTCAGGGGTTGCCACAGTGAAACATTCACAGATTTAGTTTGGTACAGGGATGTCCTTCTAAACACAGTCCTCTCCATTTACCCGGGCTTAGGACCAGCAATAAAGTATGAACCATTGTGGCTGGAGTTACTGATTAAGGAAATCAAACCCCCAACCTGTGAATAAGCTTATCAACATTCTCATTATAATTTTAGATTTCCCTGTTGCTATCATTACAAACAGCTTGGCAGAATAATAAGGTCTGATTAGATGTGGTTTCAGAAAAGTCTATTCGGCTTTACCATTTAAGAAAGTCAAAATATATGTTAAATGTTTGCTATTTACATTTTATGAGGAATTCAAAAACAAATAAAATGGAAGATATGAACGAGAATTCTTTTTTCTTTTTTTATTGCAGAGAAACTAAAAAACTTCTGGTTGGCGGTCACAGTAAAGTGGAAGGAGTGAAGAACTGTGACCTGTTGCAGACTCAGGTGTCTCTGTGAACATGAACAGCAGATGGACTTATTTAGTTTGTGGTTTTTTGTGCTCCTTCCGTAAAATGATGAACTGAGTTGAGTCAAACTCTTAGTTCACTCTGGACACTCTTCATGTCCGTCATGGCTGCACATCTCTTATTCGTCCTGTTAATGAGTGAGTTTAACCATTTTTGTTTGATATATAATGAATACTTATTATAATATATGTCTTGCTGTTTATTTCGATAGCACATGTTTTATAAATTAATTTACAGGTAATAATATGAAAGTAAAGTAATTTTGTTAGGCATTTTTTATTCTGAAGTTGATTCTATTATCAATGTGAATACAATGAGGAAACACTAACACTAGGATAATGTGCTCTCTTCTGTTTGTTCTTGTTAGTATTTTCATATTTGAGTAATCCAAGTCCATTATTTGAAGCTGTTATTAATCATTTTTTCAACAGGTGTCCTTTCTGAGACCAAAGGACAAGGTAAGCTCTTATTAGATTTTTAATGGCAAATGTCACACTCCGTTGTTGCTTTATTAAACATGTATTGACCTCTTTGTGAACTGCAGAGCTTGCTGCTCCTAAACTGAGTGTGTCTCCATCGCTCATCAGTGAGACAGACTCTGTTACATTAATCTGTCAGACTCCAGTTCCTGTGTCGGACTGTTTCTACATTTTTGGAAAACCTCCTGCCAAAAGTCTCCCATGTCTGGAGTCAGTGACCGGACGTGAGCTGCTGTCGATGGTGAACCAACGCTCTCCTGCTGACGTCACTGTAACATGTTTTTATCTTAAACAATCTGAGTCTCCTCACAGTGACCAGAACATCATCTCTGTTCAAAGTAAGTAGGGTTTTAAATCAAGGGCTGAGAACTGTGTGACTTTACTCTGACCATTCTGTGTAAGGGCTGTATAAGTTTAGATGTATATAACTGCTTATAAATAAATGATCATATTGGTAATCAAACGTTTGTTGTTTGTTGCAGGACAAAAAAAAGCCTTAATGTTTAAAGCCAGATGTTTATAGCAACAGTATTAGAACTACAACCTTATCTTTCTTTATGCTTCAAGTATATATTAAATCAGCATTGGGTTTTGCTTTCAAGGTTCTGCTCAATGCCTCTTCAATAATTAAACTATTAAATACTGACAGAGACTGAGTTAGTATTAACTCTGCTGCAGTCCTTTCACTGTCCCCAAGATCAGACACTGTTTAATTATTCATCATCTATCAACCAGATACATTATTATAACCAACTGGAATTTTATAATTGCATTGTCATTATTAGTTTAAACAGCTCATGTTTATCTTATGTATGTCTTAGACCAAAACTAAGCTCTTTAGTCAAAATCAACACTGGGCTGTCCTCCAAACCATTTCTGCAATACAGTTAATACAGTCCTTAACACTTTTTCAAAGCATGACAGCAAACAGCAGAGAATTCCTCTGTAAATGTGAAAACGATTCTATCTTTTCAGAATAAATTTAGTTCACAAATTCAGATAAAAATGTGTTCATTGATTTGATAATGTCTTTTACGTCCTCACAGGTCAGGCAGAATGTAGTGTATCCAAAAATAAAGTATCTGTGAACTGTTCTTGTTTCAGCTCTGGCTCCTCCCACTTTGACTGTGCATCCATCAGAGTTCACAAAGACAGACAGTGTTACTGTCCAGTGTCAACCTCCATCTTCTGTCTCTGTGTCTCAGTGTTATTTCTACACTTTAAGTGGACAACATCGGGTAATGTCTGGATGTGTCCAGACTCTGAAAGGCTTTGAGCTGCTGACACTGAACCAAAGACTTCCTGCTGAGGTTCAAGTAAAGTGTTATTACACAGTAAAGAGAGGAGGGACTAATTCTCCATCTCCACACAGCAACAAAAGATCTGTCATTGTTCAAGGTAAGTTCTCATTTCAGGTTCAGATCCACTGCTTACATTCCTCAAATACTAATACTTATAATTATTAAAACCAGTTTTTATTATCATAATCCATAATAACTTTCTTGTTCACTGAAAATATGCATATGTTAAATACTAAATACTATTTTCTCCAACATAAGTCATACATAAGTATTTTTATACTATTAATTATAATGGTGTACATTGAGTATTTATTTTGAACGTCTGCACCAGGGTCCTATCCATCAACTGAACCTTGGTTCAGTTTGGTCAGGAGCTGCTGTTTGGTCAGAACCATGGTCCTGTGTGAAAGACCTGTGTTCAGGCTTTAATAAAGTCAGAAGATCATTTTAAATCTGACTTGTGTCTGACACTACACACTGATAAATACCTTTATATTAACTGAGTCTGTCTTTGAAAAACAACTATATCCATCTGTGTTTCTTTACTTCTAGGGCCTAAACCAGAGTTAAGTCTTCAACATTATGATGATGACCTCATTTACATTTCCTGCTCACTTCCTGACTCTGCTGAGGATGGTTCAAAATGTAACCTGTACTTTGGAGAATCTCCTCAGCCGTATCAAACATTACTCATCTTGAAGACAACAGAGAAAAAAGGCAGCACAGTTTGCCTTTTTACTTTTTCTGTGAAACATTTACAGATGAATCTCAATACAGTCCAGAGAAAAGACATGAGCTGTGATTACTCTTCAGAGAGTGGACATGGGGCTCTGTCTCCTCGCAGTGATGGATACAACTTAGAAAGTACAACAGAAACATGAATATAACATGATAAAGGTCACTCTTGGTTATTATTTCTAAAACAACCTTGTCTTTTGCAGATCTCATGAAGACATTAGAGACAATCCAACCCCATGTGACCACAGCTTCATTAGACTCAGTGATGACCACAAACACAGAGACGAGAAGAACGACAGCAAGGCCGACGACTAAAGATGTCACTCCAGGTGACAGCTTTTACAGATCTTACTTTAAGTCTGGTTCTGTCAAATGTCTCTGACAAAAACGTAGTAGGTTACATCAGAAGATATGAATATAACGGGATAAAAGCCACTCAGTTTGAATTGTCTCTCAAATAACCTTGTCTTTTGCAGATCTTATGAACACATCAGAGACAAACCAACCCCATGTGACCACAGCTTCATTAGACTCAGTGATGACCACAAACACAGAGACAAGATGGACGACAGGAAGTGAGACTGAGGCGACCAGTTCAGGTACAGCTTTTAAGAATTTACTTTGAGTCTGGTTCTGTCAAATTATTCTGTTTGACCAAACACTGCTGAGGTATTGTTTTGTAAAAAGATTATTAACATAACATATAATTATCAACCTCTTATTTACAATTAAAATCTAAAATAATCTAAATAAATTTAAATACATATATTGACTAGGCGAGTCGATTTCTGAAACTAACACAAAGTTGGATGAGCACAAGGGTAAGTTATGATTATTATTATTACTGGAGTTCAGGTGAATGTGTGAATCTAAAAGGCCAACAGTGAATGAATGTGAGAGTGAATGGTTGTCAGTGTCTGTCTCTACGTGTTAGATCTGCGACTAACTGTCCATTGTTCAGAGTGTATACTGCCTCAGGCCCAAAGCTGCTAATGGGATATTAAGCAGAAAAGGATAAATGAATGATATAGTATTATTATTACAGATTTGGATATTAATACCCGGCCTGTTACATCTTCCACTGGAGCGTCCAAGACTCATTCAACACCAGGTAAAAACTGATGGAATTATAAAACTCCAGGGGTCATTTTTTACCTCATTCAGAATTGTCACTCTGGACCAGAGTTGAACTGGAGACTCTGATCATGGATGAATAATAAAAGCCGGATTAGGAACCGCCCTGACTTCCCAGTTGTTTTAAATCCTATTCTCGAGCTATTTGAGAAAAAATAATTGGCCATAAAAAGATTTCTCCCATAGACCGGAATGTATAAAGAAAGAAAGGACTACAAACTAGAAAAACTAGAAAACTACAACTTCCAAAATCGGAATCTGTAGTTTATGTATGTCCGTTTTCGAGTCCGTGAATGGCCTGCAGTATGGGCAACATAACATGAAAATAAACCTGAAAGCCAGGTAGAAGTACATCCAATAAAATAATTGAAATTTGGCCTATAAAGGATCCTGGTCTTATAATACACCTGTGACTGTAACACACTGTAAAACTACATTGTTCAAGCCTCTCGACTGTAAAAAATCTGACAGAAGCTTAACCTTACCACATACATGACCCCCTGGTGTTACTGGAGGGTATTGCAACAGTGTTTTTTCTGTCATTCTACAAAGCTTCAGTTGTTTTATGTGTTGTCTTTAGTTCAGCCTCGTCACAAAACAACCTTAAAGGACAGCGTTGTGAAAAAGACATCTCTACAGCCTGAGTCAGGTGAGCAACATATACATTTAACTTTGCCTACATAAACAAACAAACAAAAAAAAAGCTTAGTCTGTTTTTTTTTTTTCAGGAGATTCATCTTCTACAAATAAACCCTCTTCATCATCAGACCTGAACTCTCACAGTCAGTTATCACAGAATATAATCATGGACTCAAAGTGCATTTTTATCATGTTCTTGAAGAAGTGAGACTGTGTTTGTCTGAAACAGGAATCCTGATCTGGAAGTTGGTGATTCTGTTGTTAGTCTCTGGTGTGACTCTGATCAGTGTCATGTTGGTAACGGCCTTTTTCTGCACAAAACATACTATAAGTAAGAACTGTTTTTAGAGTATTGTGCTGCATATTAACTGTTATAAACATAATCAGAGATGTCTGAACTGTTTTGATCTAACATTTTCATATGTTTCTTAAGGAAAAGGTTTTGTGAAACGGTAAGATATTTATGTTTTGTTTTTTAGGTGTCAATGCTTTTTAATTTCACACTGCAGCCTTGTTTTGTGCAAGTGTCAAATAGAGTAAGATCAGGATTTAAATAAATAAATTAATAGTTAAAAAACTGTTTTTTTTTTTCTCTGAGCTGAGTCTGAAGTAGGGTTGTGGCCTCCTGTTTAATGTCTGCATTTGAAAGCTATGAAAGACATTAAACAAACTGAACTTGCTTAGAAGAAGAATAGATCAATAGGATGATTTAGTCAAATGTTACTTTGTAAATCAATAGCCTATTATGTAGTTTCATGGCTGTGTGAGCCCTCAGAGCCTGGTCAGTATGTGTCTGTATGAAATCTGAGCTCAATGACAAAAAGACAGAACTTCTTACTTCACTTTAGGTTAATGTTATAAGTTTATGACCTTACAAACTTCTAATAAAAGCTTATTAGAAGTAAAATCCTTCTCCGTTTTTTTGCTCACAGACATTAGTAACCCTCTGTAAACACCAAGTTTTATTCATTGTACTGTATTGTATTCTTTTAATGAAAATCTTTTTTTTCTTTTTTAAAGCCCAGAAGGCAGTAGCCCTGGTAATGTTCACAAACAGCACATTCACAGCATTAGTTGTGTTGACCTGATGCAGAGAGTGTAATGTTTGTGTCTGTGCTTTGTTTTCAGATGACATGGACACACAGGGCCCTCACAGCAATGACATGGTAAATACAAGTGTTTAGTGTTGCTCTAACATTAATAATGCCTTAAATGACATGATTTATAAGTCATGTGTGTTTGTAATAAAGCCTCTCGCTGGTGAAGTCTACAGTCTGATCCCCTCAGTCCCTGCAGCAGCCGGCTGCTCGACTGGTGAGAGTCTTTCCTGTTTTTGTGTCTAAACTAAACCTGGTGAAGGGCATCGTTTTAAGATTTCTTCTTGTTTTCTGTCAGGTTCTGTGACTGTGAACAGAAAAGAACTTCAAAATAAGGATCTGAATGAGGCAAGTCCCTTCGAGAAACTAACAAACATTTATTATTAGGTCTAGAGTGAGAGTCTTAGTAAAACACTTCTGGGATCCAGGGCTTTAAATAATACCAGAGGTTTGATCCTGAGGCCTTATTTCCTCTCTGCTCTTGTAACCTGTAACTTTTATGGACACATTATTTAGAGATTTTTATTTTCATTTTAAAAACTAGACTAAACTAAACAAATAATTATTCTGAAATCTGTCAATTGAAGTTGGATTTCAGACATTTTAAAATCTGACATTTTACAAGCTTTTTATTAATTTTCAATTATGAGAGCCTTGACAGTTATTTATAGGATACTGTCATCTATAAATGACAAATAAAATGAAATGTTGGGGACCTTAATGAACCTTTAGCTTGTGGCTGTGTGTGTGTGTGTGTGTGTGTGTGTGTGTGTGTGTGTGTGTGTGTGTGTGTGTGTGTGTGTGTGTGTGTGTGTGTGTGTGTGTGTGTGTGTGTGTCTCTACTGTGTTTACGGATAAAAGAATGACACGTTAAAGGGACAATATGCACATTAAGTGTGAAAAAGGCTATAATGGAGTCACACGTAGGGTTTATGTTGAATGCATGCATACACACATGGGTAAGTGTGCCTGTGAATTGTATAAACTGTATACTATACTATAAAACTGTCATGGCTGCTCGTTAGATCACCTGGGCAACCAGCCACTCCCGGACTGCACACCTGCTGGCCATCCAGCGTTACTTGTTCCTGCTCCCCTGGTACCGGCGTTAAATAAATCAAGATGTTTACTCAGGAACTATATACTGCTATATATAAATTCTTATTGCGCAAGTGCAGGTTTAATACTATAGCATCGTTCATGTGAAGAGACAACTCAAAGACACCATTACAATTTAAAGACATTAATAGAAAAAGCATGACATTAGGCAAAATGTGCATGAAATAAAAAATAGATAATTAAAAGGTTAAAAGATCACATATTAATTGGCTTCACAGGGTCGACTAATAGTCCTGTACCAGTTGATATTTGGCTCCTCTGAGGTTTATATGGATATTAGCTCAAATAAATACTCTGGATCTAAACCCTTCAGTGATTTATGGAAAAGGAGAACACTTTTGAAATCACTTGTTAGTGTGACTTGAAGCCAGTGAAGGGATCTGAATATTGAGGTGATGTGGAGACTCTTTTTGTTTTTTTGGATTAGTTGTAGCTGACTGTCTTTAAAAGACCTGTGAATTTCAGATTCATACACACTCACATACACGGTGTTTGTATTAGTGAAAGTGTGCATAAACATAATTCTATGTAGATATTGTGACTGTAGTTGTATGATATTTCTTGTGTACTTGCACACAGTGCATATAAAAAACGTGTTTTAATTCACAAAGTTAACAATCTAATAATAACCAATTTTTTAAATATTTATAACCGTTTATAAGCTCTCTTATTGGTAGACTCGGTGTAAAGTGTTACAGATATTATCACAGATGCTGTTTAAGATGAATCTTTTTTTTTTTTTTTTAGAGCGACCCATATCATATCTATGACAGTATTTCTGATGAGCTGAGTTCAGTAACAATGAAGAATATGACTTACAGCACTCTACAGACGACGGACACCTGACTGTTTCAAGAGTTTTGTACAGTATATCTGTAAAAACCTGCTTCTCGTCCACAGCAAACTGTAAACTACTGTGCAGTCGTATGTTTCTGTACACTTCCCTTGTCTTTGGGGAAAGAGATTACTCAACTATTCTCTGAATAAAGTATTTTGTTTTTGTTTTGTTTTTATGTCGGAGTAAAAGCCTTTGTTTTCTGTCTTTACAAGCCATTACGACTGCAATTCTTCCGTGAACACCAGTGTTTTATCAGTTTTATAAAGGACCAATCTTTTAAATGCTAAATCTAGACTGATGGGGTTTGAGTGGGACCTCAATTGTTTTTAGCCATATCTGAAGTAGATCTAAATGGTTTTAATTGGGCTTTAACACATATTTAGCATTTACTTATCCTCTTTGTCATAATTTTGTTCAAGTTTAGCTTCTTTTTTGGTAACGCACAACAAAGTCCACATCTAAACGAAGACTTCAAATATGTCCAAACTAGTTGCCCAAAGAAAGACCTTAAGCAGTGCTGAACCATGTCTGCCCCCATGAACTAATGCTTATTGTATTTTATATTGCATTATAGTTTACTTAAAACCAGCTTTTATACAGGCCCTTGTGGGAGGAGTGCCCCAGGGCTGCACCCTTGCTCCCTAAGAGTTTCTTGTTTTATGATGAATAAGTGTCATTGTTTATCACTGTTTAAAGAAAAACAAAAATAAATTTCCTGCCACCTTCTCGGGCACAGCTCTGTGAAACATACTTGTGAAACACTGAATTGTTTTTTATTTTTAAACTTGTTATTTTTGTGGTTATGCACAAGCTGCAAGTGCAACACAATACTTCATGACAGCATTACTGAAACTTACTCTGTTTGGACCAGGCTGTTCTCGTCTCATCGCCCTGAAAGTGTGACTCCTGACGGAAGAGTCAATGAGGCTAATGCCCAATCAGAGTTAGTTTTAGGTCAAACCCCTCCCTCTAGAGATTTATGGGCAGCTCTCCTACCAGTCGACTTCAGAATTGACAAAGTCTTTTATAAAAGAGATGAAAAGTCTTCACCTTGCTTTAACCTTTTCTTCAAGATGACTTGGATGACTGAGAACCTTCACAGGCAAACAGTATTAACTCTGTCGATATACCCTAACCAACATCTCAAAACTCAATGACAGAGCAAAAGCCTTGACAAAACAATATCTGTTGACACTGAGCACCCCCTCGATACCCACTTCCTGCCCTCTGGCCACAGGCACAGGACACTGAAATAGAGAAGGGCATGTTTTAACAGAAGCTTTGTACCATCTGCCTTCTCCATCCTCAACAAACTAGCACACTGACACTGACTGTCACCTCACTCATCACTGTCTGCTCTTTGGTGGATGTTTGTGTTTTTACAGCGTGGATCTAACAGCACTCTTAAATGAATGTGCTCAGATCACGATAAGCAGCCTGTTTGTGTCTGAGGCAGCGTCTCGTCTGATGCAGTGTTTAAAGTGTGACACAGACAGGACTCATTCACTGGACTCTGTAATGATTAAGTCAATGCACGAGTTCCTACTTCTCTACAGTTCATACAAATTTATAATATGCTTTTATAAATGCAAGATACTTGTTAAACATATAAAACCTAAAGTGCCATCACTAAAGCAGGACCCACTGTGGCTGGAGCTGCTCCTTAAGGGAATCATACCCCCAACCTCCCACCAAAGAGGAGCAGATGGTCTGAATGTTTTTAAATAGTTTTAGATAAAAACTTGGCAGAATTATAAAGTCTGTTTGGCTTTACCTTTTGATAAAGTCGTCTATTTCCAAAAAGGGAAACCAAAACAAATAAAATGGAAGATTTGCACAAAAAAGATTTAATTTTATCCCAGAGCAACTTTTAAAACTCCTCCCACATCAAAGTGCTGCAGACTCAGGTGTTGTGGCGTCTCTGTGAACATGAACATCATATGCACATATTTAGTTTGTTGTGGTTTTGTAAAGTGCTACTTCCTAAAATGATAAAGTGAGTTGAGTCAAACACTTAGTGCACTCTCCTCACTCTTCATGTCCGTCATGGCTGCACATCTCTTATTCGTCCTGCTAATGAGTGAGTTTATCCATTTTTGTTTGATATATAATGGCTACTTATTATAATATGCCACGCGTTTGTTTTTTAATCAGGAAGTTCACCTTTATTTTGACATCACCTATTTTTTTTTTATTAATTTAGAGCTAATAACTGAAAATAAAGTGGTAAAGTATTGTCAATTTGTAATTTTCTTTATTCAATGTGACACAAAGGTTAACACTGGGGTCATGTGTTCTCTTCTGTTGGTGCCTTACAGTAATTTTGTATTTGAGTAATCCAACGTAGATGAAACAAATGCACTGAGAACAACAGAAGCCAGTTTTTTATCTGGAGCTGATAGAAGATAATAATTACACATTTGTTCAACAAGTGTCTTTTCTGAAACCAAAGGGCAAAGTAAGCTTATTAGATTTTTTTAAACTCATAATTGCTGTACATTATCATACTGGAACAACATGAAATAATGAAAAACAAGCAAAAATTCTAAAATATATTTGCTATAATTGATTATCAGAGGTTTGTTACAGAAGCAAAAAAGCCATTGTTGTTTAACGCCTGATGTTTACAGCAACAGTATTAGAACTACAACATACACTGGGGTCTTCTTTCTTTATGCTTCAAATCTCAGCTTTCATGAACACATTAGAAACTAACCAACCCCATGTGACCACAGCTTCATCTGAGTCAGTGATGACCACAAACACAGAGAAAAGGACGACAGGAAGTGGGACTGAGGCGACCAGTTCAGGTACAGCTTTTACAGAATTTACTTTAAGAGTCTTGTTCTGTCAAATGTCTCTGACAAAAACGTAGTAGGTTACATCAGAAGATATGAATATAACGGGATAAAGGCCACTCAGTTTAAATTGTCTCTCAAACAACCTTGTCTTTTGCAGATCTCATGAACACATCAGAGACAAACCAACCCCATGTGACCACAGCTTCATTAGACTCAGTGATGACCACAAACACAGAGACAAGATGGACGACAGGAAGTGAGACTGAGGCGACCAGTTCAGGTACAGCTTTTACAGAATTTAATTTAAAGAGTAACTAAACCCTAAAACAACTTTTTAAAGTTAATGTATCTGTAAGAATGGGGCTTTATTAGTTCTGTTCATTTATTTGAGTAAAAGTTTTGACATTTGAGTATAAAGTATATTAATTCTACAATATGGTGTAAAAATGTGCTGCCCTCTTCAGGTTGAACGATGGTCACGACAGTTGTATTTTTCTATTTGAAGTTGCTTTCTCGCGTGAGGTAAGTGGGCTCTACCAACGGCTCACTACCCACGCCCCTGGCACGAGCTCACCACGCCGCCCCTGGCACGAGCTCACCACGCCCCTGGCACGAGCTCACCACGCCCCTGGCACGAGCTCACCACGCCGCCCCTGGCATTGACTCACGCTCCTGGCATTGACCCACGCCCCTGGCACGAGCTCACCACGCCCCTGGCATTGTCCCACGCCCCTGGCACGAGCTCACCACGCCGCCCCTGGCATTGACCCACGCCCCTGGCATTGACTCACGCTCCTGGCATTGACTCACACCCCTGGCACGAGCTCACCACGCCCCTGGTATAAACACATCTTGTTCCGAAGTAGCAGGTATTGAAAACATCAGGTTAGGTATATTAGTATGTACTTGTAGTGTTGCTGCTGGCAACAGCGCTGCTGGACTGCATTGCTTTCCAGTTGAGTTGGAAATTAGGCGCCAGTGGTTGCCTGCACTTGTCCTGGAACACCGTGAGTTCCCGCTGAGAGCTGGAGTTTGCAGCGCGCATTTTAAGCGGGATTGCTTCTCCAACACAATGGAGGTGGAAATGGGCTTCTGCTAAAAAGTAACATAATGCCAAATGCTGCTCCTGCATGGACTCCCACCACCGCTCTTTAACTTCAGGAGTTGTTGAGACCGCAGCACCAATGATAAGGCTTTAGCCTTGTGTGCACAGTAAAGTCCTGCACTTCGAAGGACCGCTCTGTAGCAAAGCTAGTCGCGTCTCTCCAGTCTCCATTTTTGTGAGGCTGTCAATCAATCCGTCACTGCGGGTCTAAGGTGGACGCCCCGCTGAGCTCCGCCCGCGGTTAGTCCCCTCTGTCTCTGCTGGGCTCTGCCCACTTTTCCAGCATATTTCAAATATTATCAGTGTGTGGAGTTAGGCTCTGATCAGGGGCTTAGTTACACAGTCTGGTTCTGTCAAATGACTCAGACAAAAACGTAGTAGGTTACATCAGAAGATATGAATAATGGGATACAGGTCCCAAAGTTTGTATTGTCTCTCAAACAACCTTTCCTTTTGCAACTGTCATGAACACATTAAAGACAATCCAACCCCATGTGACCACAGCTTCATCTGTGTCAGTGATGACCACAAACACAGAGACGAGAAAGACGACAGGAAGTGAGACTGAGGCGACCAGTTCAGGTACAGCTTTTACACAATTTACCTTAAGAGTCTGGTTCCGACAAATGTCAAATTGACCAAACACTGCAGAGGTAGCCTATATTTTGTACACAGCACATTAACACAACATATAAAATCAAATTTTATTTAAAATTAAAAACTATATAAATTTAAAATGCATATATTGACTTAAACTGACACAAAGTTGGATAAGCCAACAGGAAAGTTATGATTTTCTCTTCTTTTTGTAATTATTATTATTATTGGGGTTCAGGTGAATGTGTGAATCTAAAAGGCCAACAGTGAATGAATGTGAGAGTGAATGATCGTCAGTGTCTGTCTTTAAGTGTTAGCCCTGCGACTAACTGCCCAATGTATAGAGTGTACACTGCCTCAGGCCCAAAGCTGCTAATGGAAATAAGAAGAAAATGAATTAATGAAATATTATACTATGAAATACTTTTATTACAGTTTTGAATATTAATACCCGACCTGTTACATCTTCCACTGGAGCGTCCAAGACTCATTTAACACCAGGTAAAAACTGATAAAATTATAAAACTCCAGGGGTCATTTTTACCTCATTCAGAATTGTCACTCCAGAGTTGAACTGGAGACTGTGAAAGTGGATGAATAATAAAAGCTGGATGAGGCACAGCCCTGTCTTCTCCACTGTTTTAAATCCCATTAAAGGTAAACTCGAAGTACTGAAGAATAAATAATTTGACCCATGTAAAAAGAAACACTCAGTACAACTGACAGGACACTTCACAAAATAGAGGAATTAGTATTATTTATTGTCCGTTTCTGAATCTATAAAAGGCCTACACTTTGGACCACATAACATGAAAATAAACCTGAAAGCCAGGTATGAGCACGTTCAATTAAATAATTAAAATAAGGCCAAAAATTGTTCCGGGTCTTATAATACAGCTGTGACTGTAACACACTGTGATACTACGTTGTTCAAGCCTCTGAAGTTCAGAACATGCACAATCTGACCAGGGCACTACAGATGAAAAATAACCTTTTACTCGTGATTGTTCAAGTGTTTTATGAAATTGCACTGTCCCATTATAAATATATTTATATACAGTAATATAATGACCCCCTGGTGTTACTGGGTGGTATTGCAACAGTGGATCATTTGTTAAATGTCATTCTCCAAGTTGTTTATGTCTTGTCTTTAGTTCACAAGAACAGTGTTGTGAAAAAGACACCTCTACAGCCCGAGTCAGGTGAGCAAAATATAAATTTAACCTTGCCTTTAAAAAACAAACAAAAAACAAAAAAAGCTTAGTATGTTTAATTTTTTTTCCAGGAGATTCATCTTCTACAAATAAACCCTGTCCATCATCGACCCCGAACACTGACAGTCTGTTATTACAGAATATAATCATTGACAAAGTGTATTTTTATCTTGTTCTTGATGAAGTAAGACTGTGTTTGTCTGAAACAGAAATCCTGATCTGGAAGTTGGTGATACTGTTGTTAGTCTGTGGTCTGACTCTGGGAACTGTCATGTTGGTAATAGTCATTTTCTGCATGCAACAAGGTAAAAGTAACAACTGTCTTTAGACTATTGTGCTGCATATTAACTTTAGTTATAAACATAATCAGAGTTGCCTGAACTGTTCTGCTCTAACATTTTCCTTTTTTATTTCAGGAACATGTTTTGTGAAACGGTAAGAAGTTAATGTTTTGTTCTTGAGCTATAGATTCTCTTTAGTTTCAAACTGCAGCCCTGTCTTGTTTAAGTGACAGAATACATCCTTAACTTTTGATTTATGTGATAAACAAATCATTGTCTTAAAAAAACTTTATAAACTTCAGTCTGAACTGCTTTTTTTCCTTTTAGCTATGTCTAAAGTAGGGTTGTGAGAGTCTCTGTTTAAAAACTTTTAAAAATAATTTAATAAAATGTTACTTTGGTAAAGCAATAGCCTATAATGTAGTTTTTTTTATCTTGAAATATAAAACCTTAAGACATTTGTTACTCTCATATCCCTTTTACTCCGACTAGGCTCTGGTTCTTGGTCCTAATCGACCTATTGACACTATAAATATCTAGGTTCACGTGTATTTACCGTTAACTTTTGGCCATCATCTCCCATTGTTAATTTATAAAGTGTTAAAACAAAAACACAGATTCCGGTTCCAGTGAACGTGGTGCCTATGCACGTGTTCGATTTTGAACAAACTGATTTACGATGTCTCTCGGTTGGCCTGGGAATGCCTTGGTATTTCCCCAGAAGAGCTGGAGGAAGTGTCGAGGGAGGGGTATGTCTAGGCGTCTCTGCTTAGACTGCTGCCCACAAAACTTGGCCCCGAATAAGTGGAAGAATATGGATGGATGTGTGGCACCTAAAAAGAGTGATGTCATAAAGGAGGATGAACTGGAAGGCATTAAAAAAAAAAAAAAAAAAAAAAAAAACACTGAAGAAATAACAAAATTTCAATCCAACAAAAAAAAACTATATTGGCTTTAATGTGTGAAGTAAAAGAGCTAAAGAAACTAAATGAGGAAAAAGACAAAAGAATAAACGCTTTGGAGGATCCTTTGGCAGATGTGGAACAATCCACACGCGGCTGAATGATTTAATAATCACTGAACGTTAAACTGTGGACCTATGCTCAAGCCGTGGTACCAGAAGGGGAACAAGGCGAGGACATAGATTCATCGCTCTGGACACCCGTCGCCCTGGAAGGACAAGCAAAACAAAACTACAGTAATTCTAAGATTCATTAGCAGGAAACAAAAAAGCAGGGAACTTAAACTTAAAAGGGACAAACGTTTACATTAATAAACACTTGCGTTATTGCAGCGTCGCGTTATTGCAGCGTCGCGTTACTGCAGCGTCGCGTTACTGCAGCGTCGCGTTACTGCAGCGTCAGGTCTCAAGTTTGTGAATTGATTTCTCTGTTAGTCAATCAGACCATTTACACCGGCTCCAGGAAGCATCTCAGGTGTGTCTCAGAAGCTTCTCGACATCACACAATAGATAGGCACCAAATTTCAAAATGAACTTCCGCTACACTATAAAAATAGCAGTAGCAGCGACCCTGGCACTTCTGGTGTAGGTTGCTTTTAAAGCAGAGGCGAGTAACACTTAACACTCGTGAGATTCAAAAATACTCTGGGTCAGGGAGGGTCATGAACTGGACAGATATAAATGGATGAAGAAGGTAATTAATGACATTAACAATCTCTACTTTTCAGGACAGACACTCATCACACTGACTCATTACTGATAACTGACGCTTTTAATGATCTGGAAATAGTTTCATGAGATGAATATGACTCAATGAATGATATGTTAGATAATGTTAACTGTAAGTATTATAATGATGAACTAATTGCACTCAACAAACCAGAAAAATGTTTGTAATTAATTTCAATAGTTAAAGCTTAGCGCAAACTTTGAGAATATCAAAGAATATCTGAGAGAGCCAGGATTAGAATTAAAAAAATAGCTATTTCTAGAAATTTCAAACCAGAAAAGTGGCGAAAATGTTTAAATCATAAAAAATCATAAAGATATCTGAAGATATCATATGTGGGGATTTCAACATTGATCTTTTAAAAGTAAAAACACACAAACTCACAGAAAATGTTGTTGATATTATGTATAGTCTCTGTATCCCATAATAACACACTCCACAAGAATCACCTCACACTGCTCCACCTTCATCAATAACATTTTTACCAGTGTACTAAACCAGACCATAAGTGGTATACTAATAATATAATAATCAATGATAATAATAACAATAATAAAGCACATAAGAGCAAGAAATGATGAAGTGTATTCAAACAACTGTACAACACTCACTGCCCAATCACAACACACAAGTATATCCAGAAAATGCATTTAAAAGAAAAATACACTGTATAGAATATTTATGAGGAAAAAAAAACAACTGAGTCAGTAACAAAGTAAAAATTATATAAACACTAAACTAGTAAATATCACCTTATATAAGTTAACCTACTTAATAATAGATCAACTGAACTGGCATTAATTAAACTGAGGAAATAAAAAATATTATTGACAAGAAATTGGCCTCATTAAGAATATTTATAGACCTTCAGAAAACTTTGAGTACAATAGATCAGTGAGGGAACGGAGTGAGGGAAAATGCACATAACTGGGTCCAATCAGATGTAAATCAAAGACTGCAGTGTGTACGTGAACACAAATCAAGATGGAGTCCCCCAGGGATCAATACTGGAGCCAAAACCTTTTCTGATTTATATCTATTAGTCTTGTATCAACTAAATTAAACTGTATCCCATTTGCGGACAATACCAATATATTGTGTTCAGGTAATGATCTACAACTAATGGTAACTGAGAGAGGTAAACAAAATTAAGGAATGGTTTGACAGTAATAAGTTTTTATTGAATATAACAAAAAGAAAAATGTTGATATTTGGAAAGCCTAAAAAAAAATAAAAAAAAATAGAGATACTAATTGAGAATGTAAAAATAGAAAGAGTCAAAGAGCATACATTTCTGTGAGTGAAGCTCAAAATGTTAGTTTGAGACCACAAATTGCTAATATTTGTTCCAAAGTGGCTAAAAGTATTGCTATAATGACATGTAGACATGTACTAAATCTGAACGCTCTCTCCATCTTATATTGTTCACTCATTCTAACATATATTATTTACTGTTCTAAAATCTGGGGAAAAACTTTCAAGAGCCATTTTGAGTCATTTTACAGACTCAAAAATTGAATTGTACACAATGTGGGATTTCCAGATCATACTAACACACAGTTTCTAAAATTATATACCCTAAAACTTGAAGACAGTCAAATTAAAAAATGTGTTGATAATTTATAAAAAAAAAAAAATACAAACAACCAACTCCCTATTAACAACAAGAAAATGTTTGCAAATTGAGAAGAGGTATAATTTAAGGAAGAAAATTATTATAAAAATGTGTTTGTACAACATAAAAGGTGCCACAATAAAAAAATAAAATACTAGGGTCTTTAAGAAATATTCAGTAAGCAAAATAATATTGATTCCAAATAACCTGAATAATTCCTATAAATAATTAGATTTAAAAAACATTTTAATAATAATAATAATAATAACTAATTAATGATAATTTAAATAAAGATAATTAATATTAAAAATATTTTTTTGTTTTGTGTTGTTGTGGTTGTTTTGTGATTTGTTTTATGTTCTATCATATATTGTTTTTGTATTAGTTGTTAGATAATCATAACTCTTGTTCATTGTACTGTATATTTTAATTTTTTTTAACAAAAAACAATCTTTTTTGTTGTTTAAAGCTCACAAGGCAGTAGCCCTGGTAATGTTCACAAACAGCACATTCACAGCAGTAGTTGTGTTGACCTGATGCAGAGAGTGTAATGTTTGTGTCTGTGCTTTGTTTTCAGATGACATGGACACACAGGGCCCTCACAGCAATGACATGGTAAATACAAGTGTTTTGTGTTGCTCTGACATTAATAATGCCTTAAATGACATGATTTATAAGTCATGTGTGTTTGTAATAAAGCCTCTCACTGATGAAGTCTACAGTCTGATCACCTCAGTACCTGCAGCAGCCGGCTGCTCGACTGGTGAGAGTCTTTCCTGCTTTTGTGTCTAAACTAAACCTGGTGAAGGGGATCGTTTTAAGATTTCTTCTTGTTTTCTGTCAGGTTCTGTGACTGTGAACAGAAAAGAACTTCAAAATGAGGACGTGAACGAGGCAAGTCACTTCTTCAAGAAACTAACATTTCTAGTCTAGTTGGAGAGTCTTAGTAAAACCCTTCTGGGATCCAACACGTTTTTTTTCTCAAGTGGATATTTTTTATGCTATAATTGCTAAACTCTCTTACACTCTGCTCTGACTCTTTTCAGTCTGTTGTATCTTAAAAAAGACTTTTTAGGTTTGGTTTTTAAAATGAGACCACAGGTTTGAGCTTGAGGACTTTGCAATCTCCAATTCTTTCTAGTCTCACATGTACATTTTCTGTGCAAATATTTTAAAGCCGTTTTTTTTTTTTTTTTTTTTTTTAACCAGTTATTAATAAGATACTATCATCTATAAATTAACAAAAATGTTAAATATAATGAAATCTTGGTGACTTTGATGGCCCTTCAGCTTGTGGCTGTGTAGGGTGAACACATGCCCGAGGGAGTGTGTGTCTGTTCTGTGTTTACAGATAAAAGTATGAAACATTTTTGGGATGAAAAACACATTAAAAAAGAAAAAGGCTATAAAGGAGTCACACGTAGGCGTTCTGTATAAAGAGTGCACACTCATGCACAGGGGTATATAGGGTTAGGGTTAGGGGTATATGTGTATGCATGCATATGTAGAGTGTTATGTTCGTGTATAAATACAGTTCTGCAGCAAACTGCTCAGTTTCACACACTAGTATAAAACAGGATGTTCACTTAGAAACAACATACTGCTAAATATAAAGTCTCATTGTGTCTGAGTGCATACATACACAGTTACACAGTGTGTATTGTGTATGTATGCATTCTGCACAAACATAAATCTATGTAGATATGATACTGTTGTTGTATGATATTTCTTGTGCACTTGCACACATAGTGTAGGTTTACATTTGTAGTGTGTCTAGGAAAATACAAAACCCAACAGTATTATACGTAGAAATAACCAGGGCAGAAGTGGTTAAATAAGGTTAAGGATACTATTGTAGAATTTTTTTGCAAGCAACAGGTCACTATTTTCTTTTTAGCGTGTTTTAAAAACATGTTCCAATTCAAATAGTTAATCTAATAAAAAGCCATTTTTAACATATTTCTAACCATTTCTAAGATCCTCATTTGGATAGACTGTAACAGACATTTTCACAGATGCTGTTTAAGATTAAAAAAAAAAAAATCTCTTTCTTTTTAGGGCAACCCTTATCATCTCTATGCCACTGT
The DNA here is from genome assembly GCA_024349245.1 of Neodontobutis hainanensis. Taxonomy (NCBI): domain Eukaryota; kingdom Metazoa; phylum Chordata; class Actinopteri; order Gobiiformes; family Odontobutidae; genus Neodontobutis; species Neodontobutis hainanensis. Next base: position 14,691,916 of record JALDNG010000016.1, read on the forward strand.
TTCTGATGAGCCGACTTCAGTAACAATGAAGAATATTGTTTACAGCACTCTACAGATGACGGACGACTGACTGAAGCAAGAGTTTTGTACAGTGCATCTGTAAAACACCTTGGGTATCTTAGCCACAGCAAACTGTAAACTTCTGTGCACTCTTAAACCTTTAAGGGTAAATGGATCTGTGGGACCCGTTTTCAGTTTTTATCAAAAGAAGATATAATAAAGTAAAACTCATTGACCTTGCCTCATTTTCTGTGTAGAACATATTTTATAAATCATTTTCACACATTTAAGACATACAGGATGTTTGGGTCTACGGGCCCCGAGGCTGATACAAGTGAGTGTACTTTACTCTCCTTCTGCCTGAGCTTTCATCTTGTGTGTGAATGGTTTGCATTTCTTCTGGACATGACTCAGATGTAGTGGACGCAACATCACAAGCAATAACTTTTTTATCTTGGTTCCATTGATTGGCCATACATACCAACACATTATAGAAAGCACTCACTAAGCAGTGGTCTGAGGCACGATCTATCCTCCATTTATAACAGGGAGTTATAAATGAAACAGCATCGCCTGAAGGGAAGGTTTCTGCTCATGATTTACAGGAGCTTAATGACTGCCCCATCAGGACTCACACGGCTCATTCAACTCTTAACAATAATAAAATCAAGCTGTCTTCTCCAATCAAAGTAGTCTCAGGGTAAACCACTTCCTCTGATGGATTTAAAACTCACCTCAGCTTCTCTCTAATCAGTCGAACCAGTGTCTTGACCTTCAAACCTACGTTCAGACGCCTTTGCTGAATCTTTGTGAGACATTGTAAATAGTTTTAAAAAACCTTGCTTCATTGGTAGATTGGTTAAATTGTTTCCAATCATACCTTGACTTTAAATAATTTTATTTTTTTTAATTACATTTGATTAAAAAAATCTAACTAAAAATGAGAACTTTAATTCATAAATGTGATTTAACAAAGGTAAAAGGCAAAAATCTACCATACATTGCTGTTAATATTGCTTGTAATTGGGTTGAAGTAAACATCTGTTGAGTATTTTAAATTAATAGTTTTTTGCAAAAATGCAGCAGGTCCACCAGAATATGAAGACCACACAAGGGATAGTTTCTATAGAAATGACTCACCTTTAAAATCCTCTGATATAAAATAGAAGTAATATTTAATCTTTTTTTGAGTAAAAACCTCTGCTGTCTTTCTTTACAAGACTTTTCGACTGCAATTAATCAATAAAAAGAGTTTTATCAGTTTAATGAAAGACCACACAAGGCACACATTCATACTCCAGAGCTGTGCCACTGTCAAAAAGAGATGCTTCCACGACCAGATTGGAGTTTACCTGTGTCAAATTCAGTCTGGACATGATTTGGAAAAGCACACACCTGTTTATTTGTAACAGTTAACAGTGTTTGTAGACCTTCGGGACAGAAGTGTATCGAGGCACGGTCTCGAACCTGTGTGAAGTTAGATATTACTCCGCATTATAAAAAATAATAATCAGTAGCTTCTAAACAGAGGAAGCCAGTGGAGGGATCTGAGTATTGAGGTGATGTGGAGACTGTTTTTGTTTTTTGTAATTACTCTGGCTGCTGCATTTTGGATTAGTTGTAGCTGTCTTTAAAAGACCTGTGAACAGTCCATTACAGTAGTCCAGCCTGCTTTAAATCAATGCATGGACTACTTTTTCCAGGTCCTGGACTTAAAGTCTCTGTGACGTGTAATATTTTTATAATGACAGAACACAGAAATGTTATATTTTTAATGTATCTTTTAAAATTCAGGTCAGAATCAAGCATAACAGCAAGTTTTTAGCTTGATTGTTGTCTTTCTTTAAAAGATCTAAAAACAATCATTTCAGATCCATACACACTCACAGAGTGTGTATTAGTGGATGTGTGCGTGTGTATTGTGCATAAACATAATTCTATGTAGATATTGTTACTGTAGTTGTATGATATTGCTTGTGTACTTTCACACATAGTGTAGGTTTACATTTGTATTGTGTCTAGAAGTGTACACAAGTGAGAAAGAATCGGAGGCCCCTGCTCACTTTGAAGATGAATATAAGTGACGTTGTTTATGACTGTTAAAAAAAAAAACAGACAGACATTTCCTGCCACCTTCTCGTGCACAGCTCTGTGAAACAGACTCTGTGAAACATGTTGAACTTGAATGAGTTATTTTTAAACCTGTTATATTTTCTCATGCACATGCTCTAAGTGCAACACCAGACATGCTTCTCTGCAAAACTGCAACAGAGATCACCTTATTAACCTTAACAACTGTGTTTTTCTGTGCATTACTATCCTCTATAAACCTAAAAGTTTACTGGTAAACCTAGATTTGATCAACACCACACTCCACCACGAGCTGATTAAATGAGAGATTTGAATTAGAATATTATCAGAGTTACACAACACAAAACCTACAGTACGTCATTGCTCCTGTCTGCTTCTCCAAACTCAGAGTGACGATTGTCCTGTCAAAGTGCTCCTGTCTGCTTCTCCAAAGTCAGAGTGACGATTGTCCTGTCAAAGTGCTCCTGTCTGCTTCTCCAAACTCAGAGTGATGATTGTCCTGTCAAAGTGCTCCTGTCTGCTTCTCCAAACTCAGAGTGACGATTGTCCTGTCAAAGTGCTCCTGTCTGCTTCTCCAAAGTCAGAGTGACGATTGTCCTGTCAAAGTGCTCCTGTCTGCTTCTCCAAACTCAGAGTGACGATTGTCCTGTCAAAGTGCTCCTGTCTGCTTCTCCAAAGTCAGAGTGACGATTGTCCTGTCAAAGTGCTCCTGTCTGCTTCTCCAAAGTCAGAGTGACGATTGTCCTGTCAAAGTGCTCCTGTCTGCTTCTCCAAACTCAGAGTGACGATTGTCCTGTCAAAGTGCTCCTGTCTGCTTCTCCAAAGTCAGAGTGACGATTGTCCTGTCAAAGTGCTCCTGTCTGCTTCTCCAAAGTCAGAGTGACGATTGTCCTGTCAAAGTGCTCCTGTCTGCTTCTCCAAACTCAGAGTGATGATTGTCCTGTCAAAGTGCTCCTGTCTGCTTCTCCAAACTCAGAGTGACGATTGTCCTGTCAAAGTGCTCCTGTCTGCTTCTCCAAAGTCAGAGTGACGATTGTCCTGTCAAAGTGCTCCTGTCTGCTTCTCCAAAGTCAGAGTGACGATTGTCCTGTCAAAGTGCTCCTGTCTGCTTCTCCAAAGTCAGAGTGACGATTGTCCTGTCAAAGTGCTCCTGTCTGCTTCTCCAAACTCAGAGTGACGATTGTCCTGTCAAAGTGCTCCTGTCTGCTTCTCCAAAGTCAGAGTGACGATTGTCCTGTCAAAGTGCTCCTGTCTGCTTCTCCAAAGTCAGAGTGACGATTGTCCTGTCAAAGTGCTCCTGTCTGCTTCTCCAAACTCAGAGTGACGATTGTCCTGTCAAAGTGCTCCTGTCTGCTTCTCCAAACTCAGAGTGACGATTGTCCTGTCAAAGTGCTCCTGTCTGCTTCTCCAAAGTCAGAGTGACGATTGTCCTGTCAAAGTGCTCCTGTCTGCTTCTCCAAACTCAGAGTGACGATTGTCCTGTCAAAGTGCTCCTGTCTGCTTCTCCAAAGTCAGAGTGACGATTGTCCTGTCAAAGTGCTCCTGTCTGCTTCTCCAAACTCAGAGTGACGATTGTCCTGTCAAAGTGCTCCTGTCTGCTTCTCCAAAGTCAGAGTGACGATTGTCCTGTCAAAGTGCTCCTGTCTGCTTCTCCAAAGTCAGAGTGACGATTGTCCTGTCAAAGTGCTCCTGTCTGCTTCTCCAAACTCAGAGTGACGATTGTCCTGTCAAAGTGCTCCTGTCTGCTTCTCCAAAGTCAGAGTGACGATTGTCCTGTCAAAGTGCTCCTGTCTGCTTCTCCAAAGTCAGAGTGACGATTGTCCTGTCAAAGTGCTCCTGTCTGCTTCTCCAAACTCAGAGTGACAATTGTCCTGTCAAAGTGCTCCTGTCTGCTTCTCCAAACTCAGAGTGACAATTGTCCTGTCAAAGTGCTCCTGTCTGCTTCTCCAAACTCAGAGTGACTCTGACAGTACTGGCAAAGTGTGACATAGACCACCTTTTATAAAACAAAAGCAGGACTATTAAGCAATTCAAGCATAACCTTCAACATGTTTCAGACAGAATGTTCACAGAGCTGACTTTGGTTTAGTCGGACATAAACCTAGGTATTTCCACGAGAGGTCCATCCTGACACAGTCCTCTTCATTTACTTGGGACCAGCACTAAAGTCTGACCTACTGTTGCTGGAGTTGTTCCTTTAAGGGACTTGAACCCCCAACCATCCACACCAAAGGCTGGGTATAAGACTTGACTAAAGAGGAGTACACGGTCTGACAGCTGAAATAGTTTTTGAAAATACATTTGTGACTCAACTTGTTATTTCCTGTTGCTATGGTTACCAACAGCTTGGTGAAAAAATTAAATCTGATTAGATGTGGTTTTGGTGCATACTTGTCGCCTTCCCTTACTTACTATCCTATCAACATCATCCCAAACCAACCGTATTTTGTAAAATCTTATTTACATCAATGGCTTCTTTGACATTTCATGTTGTTGGTCAAACAAAAGTGAAAGTGGTTGGTACCCTGTTTAAGGCTGTGGGTTTGACTGAACAGTGACAAATGTGACTGACTCATTTGGGTTTTTTCTGAGCATTGGTTCTATAAAATGATGAAAGCCCTGTTTATTCAGTCACTTAGAGCCTTCAGGACGTTTAGGTCTTCATCACAGCTGTCCGTCATGGCTGGACACTTCTTAATCTTCATGTTCATGAGTGAGTTCAACCCTTTTGTTTTTAAATGATCCTCTCTGATATTTGTGATGTTAGCATCTGCTGTTTCAAATACATTCTTCTAATTCTATTCATTGATTCTCACATTATATTAGTGAGTTAATAAGATTATATTAAAATGAATAATCAGGAAAGGCCAGGGGGATTAGTGGTAAATTTTAAAGACTACCAACAAATGTTTAACATGCTAACACCACGTTCCTCTTTGAACTCAAGCAGGGCTAAAAAAACACTTTATAAATTCATCTTCGCTGGAACAAGTCCCTTCTTTTCTTTATGCACCAGGATTATTACCACGACACATGGTGGTACTTTCAGAGTGGACATTAATGGTCACACACTGGACAACCCTCAGCTGTCTTATTGTTTTCTGCTGGAAAGCTTTAGCCCTGGCAAATTTTGAATTAAAGTTACTTTTATTGAACCAGCTGATTGAAAATGACAGTTGTCTTCCAGAAGTTAAGATAATTTACCGGAGGCATTGTTGTGAAAATAAATATTTCTTAGCTTTTATTTACATTTGAACAAAAAGTGGCAAGTCCATAATTATTCAGACCCTTCTCAATAATCAAGAGAAAAGCCTTATTGCCGTTTACCGTGATAGGTTTCCCTGGTCCATTGACTGAATAAACACCCCCACCACCATGTTTGACAGTTAAGATGTTGTTCTTAGAGTTGAAGGTTTCTTTTTTTTTTTTTACCCCAAATGAAGGCTACATTTTCTTTAATCTGACCCTAAAACAGAAGACCAGATGAGCATTTTTGCAAAGACCAAGCGGGCTTTTGTGTGCTTTATCTGGAGAAGTGTGCAGTGGCAGAAGGCAGTGTCCGTTGGTTTGTCTGCCTTGAGACGGTGCCACCAGCAGAGGCCAGATTCACCAGGATGGTCTTGATGGTGATCCTTGGATTCTTCTTCACCTCTCGCTATCCTCCAGCCAGCACAGGTGTCACTTATGACTTTCGACTTTGACCTTTAAGATTTTCTACAGTGTAGAACGTCCTGTATTTTTTAATAATACATTGCATTGTAGCCACTGGAACTTGTAAATATCTAGATTTGGCCTTTTAGCCCTTTCCTGACTTGTGAGCAGCCCCAATGCAAAGCCACAGGTCTTCACTGAGCTCCTTTGTCTTAGCCATGACTGTCCAAACCAACTGCAGAAAGCTGCTGTTTCTCACCTGTTGAGTTGATCAAAACAGCTTTTCCCAATGAATCAGGGTAATTAGGATGCTTTAGAACTGCTTGGACTATTTTGAATGATATAGAACTTTGGATTTAGCCAAAGACTGACAGTTTACAAAGTGTATGAATAATATTGGACATCCCACTTTTTGTTCAAATGTAAATAAAAGCTGAGAAATATTTCTTTCAACAACAATTCCTCTTGTACATCATCATCTTTTTAACTTCTGGAAGATGCGTATGTCATTTCCAATAAAGAAAATACTGGTTAAATAAAAGTAACTTGAACTCAAAATTTTCCAGCGCTATGAATAATTTTGGGTTTGACTGTATATTTAAAGCATCTTTATCTGTTCCAGGGTAATTTAATGAAAAAATAATACGAGTCTCTGTAAATATGATAAACTCTAATTACAATATTATTACCTCACTATTTCCATGCTATTATCATGCTGTAAAAAATATAACTGTAATTAAATTCAAGTCAATACTTATTTACTTTTTTTTTTCAACAGATATGTTTTTAGAGGCCAAAGGTCAAGGTGAGATACATTTGATTTTACAAATGCTTGTTTATAATTATTGATGTAGCTTTATTAAACATTTATTTACCTCTTTGTTACCTGCAGACCTTGCTCCTAAAGTGTGTCTCCATCGTTCAGTGTTTTTTTTATCAAATTAGAAACATACATTTTTTGAAAACAAGAAAAAAATGTAATATTGTTGCAATAATTGATAATCATAGGTTTGTTCCAGAGGCAAAAGAGCCTTTGTGGTTTAAGACCAGATGTTTATAGCAACAGTTTTAGAAGTACACTGGGGTGGCTTTCTTTTTGCTCCTAAGTCTTTATTTCAAACAAATTATATATATATATTAGTTACTATTTGGTGTTTCTCAAGCGGCAAAGATTATCACACTCATTTTACAAACAATAAATTTAACAGGCAATACCAGATCAAAATTTGACCATTGTATTAATAATGTTGCATTTGTCCTAATGTTTCTAATCCCACAAAATATACTGACAATTAAATCAAATATTCAGCCAAAAAGTGAGCTCTGAGAGGTTTTTTGTTCCTGTTTCAGCTCTGGCTCCTCCCACTTTGACTGTGCATCCATCAGAGTTCACAGAGACAGACAGTGTTACTGTCCAGTGTCAGCCTCCATCTTCTGTCTCTGTGTCTCAGTGTCATTTCTACACTTTAAGTAAACTACAGGTAATGTCTGGATGTGTCCAGACTCTGAAAGGCTTTGAGCTGCTGACAGTGAACCAAAGACTTCCTGCTGAGGTTCAACTAAAGTGTTTTTACACAGTAAAGAGAGGAGGGACTAATTCTCCATCTCCACACAGCAACAACAGATCTGTCATTGTTCAAAGTAAGTTATGATTTGTAAAGCAATAAATAATGAAATTAAACAGAACATAGTTTCCACTAATCCACTTTTTTTTTTAATAACTGATCAACAAGAGTCACAGGGGGTCAATTATTAATGTAACTATTCAACAACATCATCACCCTCAACTCTTTCTAAAAACATGTTTATCCATCACTTTCAGATTTCGACATAGAAATAAATACAGTTTGGATTTGGAAGGTTTAAAGCTCCCTCAATGTTCAGCCTTTATCAAAATCAAATGTTATATTAAGTCTGACTTTCTTGAGTAAAAAGTCACAGGAGGTTAACAAAGTCAGAAAAAACACTTCTCAGTTTGAAAACTGTAATCATTAGAAAATGAGCACAGGCTTATTAGCATCTTAGCCCCTGGTGGAGCTACAGTTATTGTTGGTAATTAGTATTTTTAATTACTAGAACATTTGAATTAATTTATTAAAATATAGACCAAAGTATAACCCAAGAAATTATTCTAACCCATGAAGCAGGTAAAAGCATGTTAATAATTCAAATAAAGCCAATAATTGTTCTGGATCCTGGTCTTGTAATACACCTGTGACTATAACACACTGTAAAACTACGCTGTTCAAGCCCCCCTAGTGTTACTGGGGGACATTCTAAAAGACTGTAATTGTTGTCTTTAGTTCAGCCTCATCAAAAATCAACCTTTAAGGACACCGTTCTGAAAAAGACAACTCTACAGCCCGAGTCAGGTGAGAAAACAAATTTAACTTTGACTACATAAATAAACAAAAAAAAAGCTTAGAATGTTAAAATAATTTTCCAGGAGATTTATCTTCTACAAATAAACCCTCTCCATCATCAGAGCTGAACTCTCACAGTCAGTTATTACAGAATATAATCATTGACTAAAAGTTCATTTTTATCATGTTCTTGAAGAAGTGAGACTGTTTGTGTGAAACAGAAACACAGATCTGGATGTTGGTGATTCTGTTTTCAGTCTGTGGTCTGACTCTGGGCAGTGTCATGATGGTAATGGTCATTTTCTGCACAAAACAAACTAATGGTAAGAAATCTTCAACACTCCTTTTTTTGGAGGTTTCTAATTATTTCTTAATAGCTTAGACTTTTTTCTGACAGGTTCTGAGACTGTGAACAGACAAGAGCTTCAAAATGAGGACGTGAACGAGGCAAGGCTCCTTAAACCATCTACACTCCTCATTAAGTTAGACTTATTGTAAAGTGGTACCAACATAACTTGTAACACACCAGCTGTTGTTAATATGTATTTTTTTCTCTTTTTAGAGCAACACAAACTCTCTCTACACCCCTCTTTCTGACGTGCAGGCGGTTTATAGCACTCTACAGACGAAGGACGACTGATGCAACACATTTGTTCCTGAAGATGGCGTCTGGTTCAGATTCACACAGAGTTGATTTAGTTCTGTTTTATAGATTTGACTTTACTATGATTGAATGTGTTCTGATTGTTCTCTGTGGGATGAAGGCTGGAAGAGTGGCTCTGCTGGAACAAGGACAGCGGTAAATGAACAAATAATGTGCTTTTATAAATGTAAGATGCTTATAAAACTTTAAGAAAAGTGCTTATTCATATTTTTCCAGAAGTGAGAGTAAAGTTTGTTACATCTCATTTTTTTAATTAATTTTGGGATAATCTGTCACATATCACAACCTCAGAGGGAATGCTTTCTCCTCTTTCTCCAGAGGCTAAGTTTTTTTTAAAAAGAATATGATTTTGTAAATAACATTTGCATCAATCTCATAATCGTCCTGTTCAGTAGATTTCTCCAAAACAGTCACACAGCTGTTTGAAGTCACATGTGGCTCTGTATTAAATGTAGAAGCAGATCTTCTGTCTGATTGGATGCTTCTGTGAGTTTTACTGATGTGCAACAGCTCTTTGTATGAATTCATGTTGAATTCAGAAGAAAAACAAACTATTAGACCTTCTAATAAACAGTATCTGACTTTTGACTGAGTCTTCCTTAATTGTATTTTTGAGAAATGCTCATATCTGCAGACGACGCAAACAATGACACGCAGACGACGCAAACAAAGACACGCGCACGCCGCAAACAAAGACACGCACACGCAAACATAGACACGCACACGCAAACATAGACACGCACACGCAAACATAGACACGCACACGCAAACATAGACACGCACACGCAAACATAGACACGCACACGCCGCAAACAAAGACACGTGTAACCCTCGACTCAAGAATAGTGAATTTAGTAATCTAGTAGGTTGGACCAGGCACTAGGTTCTCAAGGACTACAATAGGAATAAAATGGTGAGTGTGGAAATGAAATGGCTGGAGACAGAAATGAGCAACATTAATAATTGTATTGAATAGAATAAACAAAATAAAATAAAAATGTTTGTATATTAACAGTTTACAACGTAGCAGCCGGCTTGCTATAGTATACATTCAGTGTTTCAAAAATAATCAATAACCCCAAGTCCGATTGAACTGAATACTTTTAGTCTTTTAGTCAGAGTCAGTGTTCATTTAGTCAGGTTCTGAAAAACTCTCTTGACTGTGGCAATTCGTGGTTACCACAAGGATGATTTGACAAGAAGAGAAGAGGAGAATGTTGTCCTCAGTTCACAGTTCTGGGTTCTGGGCACAGGCTCGCCATCTCCGCTGAGGAGAATCCAGTATCCAATCCAGAATCTTCTTAATCAACCACAGAATGAATAAAAAAACCTAGCCTGCATAACAATAACGAATATTATAGTATACAGCTAGTAAAGTCTGCTTCCAATCTCAAATTCTCATAGTAGCTATAGCTTTAGTTTTTCTATCTCAAAGAAAATATCAAATGTAGTATCACTCTTGTAACATTTTACAAAATACATGCATGTTTTTAAAACTCAATCATTGTTGCACATGAAATAGTTTTTAACTCATGTAATAACAAAATGAATTGCTCTTTTTATCTTTTTCTTATTCAATCATGTAATGAAATATAATTATTTTCATTACCAAAAGGGTAATAAAACAATGAGTTCAATTGTTCACCTTCAAATTTGTCCATTTGGTCTGTAACCCAAACAGTTTAGCATTACTTTGAATCAAAATGTTGCTAAATTCACATTACAATTGGTCAGAATTAGTGGAACAAAGAAATAAAAGTGTGGTGACATTTGTTGTCAACATAAAGCTTGCTTTGGAAAACCATAAAATAAGTAGAAATAGTCTTCACATTGGTTTTAAGTAGCCATTTACCACTCGCGATTAGCATTAGCTTAGCATTAGCTAATTTTTTCCGCCATGCTACATTAGTAAGCACGTGTTGACTCACCAAGACGATGTTTCTAGCATGAGCTTAATAAAGAACACCGTCACGGACCCTCCGGTTCACGCTTGGAATAACTTAAAATAACAAATATTTCCCAATTAGCATTTGAATATTGTACCATATTTACATCGATTCACATTAACGTGCACTCACCAAGACGATTTATTAGCTTAGCACGCAAAGGAATCGTCAACATAGCCTCTCTCATGAGTGTCCAAAGAGTAAAAGAACGAAAAACTAATGTAAGATTCAGATTGCGTCTTGAGAAGGCGGGACTTATTTGCTTTTGACAAATAAAAAGGTCATTATCACCCAACGTGACTGACAAAACAGGAAGTCAATTTAAATAAAGTGGATACACACTTCCTCTTAACAAAATAAACGTTTTTCAAAATAGAATGAGTACATTGACATTAGGGGACGTTTTCTCTACTGGGTTACACCCTCCCCCGTTAAATATCATGCACGTCTCGTTGCATGTTCAACCAATACGGTCCCTCTCTAATACTGAGGGAGTCAGTGAAAGCTGTACTCAAACCCTGAAACAGAGATTTCACAACAGTTACTAGTGGATTTCAAGATTAGGATAGTCTAATCTCATTGGTGGTTGTCTGTTTCTCTCTGATCGCCTCAACGGTTGAGTGATTATAGGATTGTCACTGTCCATTTCCTCAGGCAAGTCATTTCCTCGTTCGTCAACTGAATCCTCAGGAGTACTTTCAGGTATTGTCATTGTTTCATTTTCCTCTGATTTGTCAGGGCTTTGGGGCGGATTGCCACCCTCAATTCCAGTTTGGTCTACATCCGGTAAGTTTTCCAAAGGTTCATCTTCATTTGCATTTTCCACATTGTCATTTCTCTCCATATCCAGGTCTACATTGGCAGCGGTTTCAGGTAGGTCACCATCAGGTAAGTTCCAATCCAGTGTTTTTGTCTTATCCAGAGGGGTTGTCATGTCTGGTGGTTTTGTCACATTTGGTGGTTTTGAATATTCATGCACAGTGGTAAATCTGGTTATCTCTTGGCATGGGGAATTTTCAACCCATGGGATCAAAAAACTATTGTCATTTTCAAGTTCAACAGATTCATCAGGATCAGTGATTTCTGTAGCAGAAGTTTGACGAGTCTTAGGACGACTAACAAGTGCTGGCTCAGGTAGGTCTGCTGTGGCAACAGGGAGGAAACTGCAGGGAAGCAAAAGGTCTCTGTGTAGAGTTCGTGAGGGACCTTGCTTTGACTCAGGTTTTACAGTGTAAACGGGTAAATCACCTGCTCGTTTTACAACAACATGAATATCTGCCTCCCATTTATCTGCTAACTTATGCTTGCCACGCAGTCGCACATTTCTGACTAAAACCCTGTCCCCAGGTTCAAGTTCAGAGACTGTGATTTTACGATCAAATCTGGCCTTGTTTTTGTCTGCCACTTTTTGTGCATTTCTAAACTAGCTTATAGCTTTCCTCCAGACGAGTTTTGAGACGTTGAATGTATTGTGAATGTGACACTTTTTGATCTTTGTTTAAGGGAAGTCCAAATGCGAGATCAACTGGCAATCTGGGTTTTCTGCCAAACATTAATTCATAAGGACTAAACCCTGTCACATCACTGCGCGTGCAATTGTACGCGTGTACTAAAGGCATAACATACTCTTTCCAGTGGGACTTTTGTTTATTTTCTAGCGTCCCTAACATGCTGAGTAATGTCCTATTGAATCTTTCTACGGGGTTACCCCGTGGGTGGTAGGGGGTAGTCCGTATTTTCTTTATGCCTGAAATCTCACACAACTCTTTGATCAGTTTTGCTTCAAAATCAGGACCCTGATCGCTATGAAGACGTTCAGGTATACCGTAGTGGACGATGAACTGGTCCCACAGGCACTTGGCAACAGTTTTGGACTTTTGATTAGGCGTTGGCATGGCTAGAGCAAATTTAGTAAAATGATCAGTCATTACTAGGATGTTACTAGTGTTACTGCTGTCCGGCTCTAAACTGAGAAAGTCCATGCAAACTAGCTCTAGTGGTCGTGTGGTAGTTATGTTGACCAGGGTAGCTGCTTTCTCAGGAGGACTCTTTCTACGGATACAGCGATCACACGTTTTTATCTTTTGCTCAACGTCTGTTGCCATTCGAGGCCAATAGAATCGGGCTCTGACCAGATCAAGGGTTCTGTCAATACCTAAGTGGCCCATATCGTTGTGCAAACTTTGGAGTACATAGGTTCTGAGTTCCTCAGGAAGAACTAACTGATATATCACTTGGTCTCCGTCCTGTCTTTTTCTGTACAACACCTCATTGTGAATCTCCAATCGATTGAGTTCCCGGAGTAAGAGAGGAAGATCTGGAAGCTCTTTTCTGGAAGTCGGAGGAGGTGTTTGGCCAAGTTCGATCTGAGCAATCACTTGACTGATTGTTGAGTCGGCTCTTTGTTTGTCTTTTAATTCGGAGTTGGACATAGCACGAATAGTTGGTAAGCCATGATGCTCCTCTGAAAGGTAGGTGTCTGGAATTGCATGAGCTGAGAGGGTAAGTGACTCTACAAGTGTAACACCACTGTCATTACAGTCGTCTCTGATTTTAACAAGATGATTTTGACAGATTGCTTGGACAACTTCTCTATCTACAAGCTTTGTGGTGTCACTGCCAACTAGGTGACGTTCAACAAATCTGTTCACTCGCTCCTGCTCTTTCCTAGACTGTACGTCATTAACAAGTTCACCCTGAGGGCGTCTAGAAAGCCCGTCTGCATCTAGATTCTGCTTACCCGCTCTGTACTGCAGCTTAAAGTTGTAGTTGGACAAAGCTGCAAGCCACCTATACCCTGTGGCGTCTAATTTAGCTGAGGTCAATATGTATGTGAGCGGGTTACTGTCCGTTACAACAGTAAAGTGACCACCATACAAATAATCGTGAAACTTTTCCGTAACTGACCATTTGAGTGCTAAAAACTCTAATTTATGAGCTGGATAGCGTGCTTCACTTCGAGATAACCCACGACTGGCAAAAGCTATGGCCCTGAGCTGACCCTCCTGCTCTTGATAAAGTGCTGCGCCTAAGCCAGTAGTACTGGCATCGGTATGGACTAGGTAAGGTAGCTTTGGGTCTGCGAAACCTAAGATAGGGGCTGTTGTCAGCTTTTCAATGATGGAATCAAAGGCTATCTGACAGTCAGGGGTCCATCGGCTTTCAAAAGGCAGTTTGGGATCGTGATAGGTCTGATCTGGTTCTTTTGACTTGGACTTCTTGCGGAGCGGTGGGTACCGCGAGTCAGGTCATTGAGGGGCGTACTATGGACGAGTAGCCTTTAATAAAGCGCCTATAGTACCCGAGAACCCTAAAATGACCTCAGTTCCTTGAGGTTTGTGGGTCTTGGCCAGGTCTTAAGGGCCTGAACCTTTTCGGGATCCGTCTCGACACCATTCTCGGATATTACGTGACCAAGGTACCGAACTGTTGTTTGACAGAATTTACATTTTTCCGCGATAACTTTAGTCCGTACTCTTTGAGACGATGGAGTACCCGCATGAGACGTTGCTCATGTTCCTCGAGACTGCCTGAAAAGATGATAAGATCATCTAAAAAGACGAGCACCTCTTTTAGATTCATATCGCCAACACAACGCTCCATTAATCTTTGAAAGGTGCTCGGGGCATTGGTTATACCCTGAGGCATGCGATTGAACTCCCAGAATCCAAGTGGTGTCACAAACGCGGTCTTTTCTTTGTCTGCTTCATCAACCTCAATCTGGTAATATCCAGATTTAAGATCGAGGACTGTAAACCATTTGGATCCTGATAGTGCCGCGAACGTCTCCTCCAGATTTGGGAGAGCATACGAGTCCTTAACTGTTTGCAAGTTAAGTTTACGGAAATCTATACATAGACGGACATCATTGTTCCGCTTCCTCACCACAACAATTGGGGACGAGAAGGGTGACTGAGACTCTCTTATAACACCTGCAGCGAGCAGCTCTTGAAGGTGTTTACGCACCGCCTCTAGATCTTGAGGGTGTATGGGGCGTGCACGGTGCTTAAAGGGAGTCGGATCTTGAAGTTTGATAGAATGTTTCACTTTACTCGTGCACCCGAAGTCAAGGTCGTGGTGAGCGAACACCTCCGGCATGTCATTGAGTTGTTTGGTTATTCTCTCTTTCCATTCCTGAGGTATCGGTGAATCTCCGAAATTGAAACTTAGTTTTGTCTCTTTGTGTGTGTGTGACTCTTGTGCATTTATGACATTGTGCTGGGACAAAACACAATGGAATGCTCCAAGCTCTGCAATAACACAGGCGGACTGAATGGTAACATCTTGTTCAGTTTCATTTGTTATCACTACCGGGATTTTGTGTGGAGCTCGAGAAGGTAGAGTTATCAGACAACTTTTTACACAAAGACCGCCTGGCAAAGAAGATTGAGTGGGATGTTCAACTATGGCACAAGTATCAGCTGAGGTACAGTGAACATTAGCAGACCCTCTAAAACTACAGTTTGGCCCGCCGAACAACAACTGCTGTCTTGCCCGCTAAGGTAACTAACCCAATGTTTCCATCTTTGTTTTTGGAGTGTCTAACTTCAAGAGTTTTTAGAAGTGCTCTGAACCCATAGGGTCCAGGTAAGTGCTCTGGTGACTTAATGTCTAAATACTTTTCATAAAGAACATCAAGCGTATTTGTACCCACTAACACGGGTGTTTGGCTGTTAGGGTGAGTGTCTGGAACAACGAGAGCTAAGGTTGTTATATCAATCTCTGTGTCTAAAAAGTCTTTTAGAAAAGTAATGCACATCTCTATATAACCTAAATAAGGGACGGGCTGTCCTGCAGCGCCCTCTACCTCTAAAAGGTTATAGAGTGAATTAAGATCTTGATCTGGAAAGTTCTGTTTGTAAAATGACTCAGTGACTGTAGTCACTTGTGACCCTGAGTCAAGAAGACAGTTAACATTAATGCCAGAAACGCTTACTACAGCTGTGCATTTAGAACCAACTAACCCTTTTGGCAGGCTATACATTTGCTGTTTTGTAAGAGCTTGTTTAAGGTTAGCTTTGTGCTTTGCTTTAGTGGGACAAGTTTGGCTAGCTACAGTCCCCATTTGCCCCGTAATAGAGACTGATCTTAGTTTAACGGTTCGCTAGCGGCGGTGGGGTTTTCAGCTTCCCACTTTCTTTGTTTCTCTTTAAACAGTTTTCGCTTTTCTGTAACTAAAACTGCATTTGGTTCATTTTCACAGTTCGGCTTTATGTGGCCATCTTCTCCACATTGGAAACAATACCATGGTTTGGGAGGCATACTTTGAGTTTTGTTGGTTTGTTCTTTGGGTTCTTTATTTTCGCTTCCAGACTTTCGTTTTTCTTTTGGTCTTGCATTGGGTGCATTTTTTGAGTTTTGGATCTTGGGTTTTGATGGCTTAGAAGTTAGTTTTACTAGTTGACTTTGGATTTCTGCAACTTGTCTTGAGAGTTCTTTTGTGATTGTGCTCAATGTGGCAATATTGTCGTCTTCTGCAACACATTTGACTGTTTGCATGTGAGAGGTCACTTTTGGCTTTGCACTGCCCAAATGTTGTCTCTTTCGCACCGTTTTTGCCTCAAGTTGATCTTCTTCGGTGCGTAATAGCAATAGTAAGTCGGGAAAGGTTGGGGGACTCGTTCGTTTTTGTTTTAACTGGAGCTCCGTTAGCAAGGAATCGTCCCAACAACCTCGACAAAACTGTGTTAGGAGTAGTTTGTCAGAGTCATTGCTTGTGGCACCACCTCGCTTTACAGTGAGAGTTAAGGCTACTTGGAGGCGTTGCAAATACGATGGTTTCTCACCTGTATTTTGAAATGTGTCGAGAAACTTTGCAAACAGCTCTCCACCGTCTTGAACCGTTCCGTATGCGGAATCCAACAACTGAAGGTATTCAGAAGGTGAGCTGTTCGGGTTCAAATGCTTTACAACGTCAGCTGCGGGGGGTAAGAGACTCTCAATGATTTTTCTGGACTGTTGCAGTTGTGACATAGACCTATCAGTCATGACTAGTTCTACACTGGAGCGCCAAGTATCATAATCAGGCTCATATGCAGGGCGAGGTTCTTTACCTGAAAAAGCTCTGAGCTTTTGTGAGAATTGTTGCCCTGAATAATCATCTCTTTTCATAATGTGCTCAACTACCACTCGCTGCACTTCTGGGGGGTTTAAATCATGTGCAGAAATGGCTGGCATACTTGGGGCTGGGCCACTCACAGTGTTTAATGCATGGTTTGTCAAGTTTTGTTGTACACCTCTAATGCTGGGCTCAACTACAGATGGCTGAGGTTCGACCAGTGGAGACGTAGGTGGATTGTCAGTGAAGTTTGTTTGTTCATTTGATTCGACGATAAGTTCTTTGACTGAGTCATTAATCTGTGACAACATGTCTTTCAGGACATCTGCATAGTCTCTACCACTCATCTTAGCTAGGTTTTGAATATCACGGAGATATGATTTCGTTGTGTCATTCCCAACACTCTGTGTGTAAACACTAGCAAGAGACTGTATCTTAGAGCTAACACCGCTATCAGATACATGAAGAAATGGCAAAGGATCAATACAGTTTACAGCAGCTCCTGAGTTATACTCAACAATTATACTTTGGTGAAACTGGGATGTACTGTCATCTACCTTTATAGCTCTTGAGATTGACCCATAGCGTTTTAAGAATTCAACCACTTCATCATATTGCTCATCTCCAGCTATTCCACTCGCTATCACTGCATTTGGGACTTTCACAGACTGTCGTTCAATTATATCCATTTTGGGTATGTTTAGTCTTGAGCAAACAAAAGAGAAAAGAAAAAAGAGGCTCCTGGCTGGCTCGCCAAAACTTACTGTAACCCTCGACTCAAGAATAGTGAATTTAGTAATCTAGTAGGTTGGACCAGGCACTAGGTTCTCAAGGACTACAATAGGAATAAAATGGTGAGTGTGGAAATGAAATGGCTGGAGACAGAAATGAGCAACATTAATAATTGTATTGAATAGAATAAACAAAATAAAATAAAAATGTTTGTATATTAACAGTTTACAACGTAGCAGCCGGCTTGCTATAGTATACATTCAGTGTTTCAAAAATAATCAATAACCCCAAGTCCGATTGAACTGAATACTTTTAGTCTTTTAGTCAGAGTCAGTGTTCATTTAGTCAGGTTCTGAAAAACTCTCTTGACTGTGGCAATTCGTGTGGTTACCACAAGGATGATTTGACAAGAAGAGAAGAGGAGAATGTTGTCCTCAGTTCACAGTTCTGGGTTCTGGGCACAGGCTCGCCATCTCCGCTGAGGAGAATCCAGTATCCAATCCAGAATCTTCTTAATCAACCACAGAATGAATAAAAACCTAGCCTGCATAACAATAACGAATATTATAGTATACAGCTAGTAAAGTCTGCTTCCAATCTCAAATTCTCATAGTAGCTATAGCTTTAGTTTTTCTATCTCAAAGAAAATATCAAATGTAGTATCACTCTTGTAACATTTTACAAAATACATGCATGTTTTTAAAACTCAATCATTGTTGCACATGAAATAGTTTTTAACTCATGTAATAACAAAATGAATTGCTCTTTTTATCTTTTTCTTATTCAATCATGTAATGAAATATAATTATTTTCATTACCAAAAGGGTAATAAAACAATGAGTTCAATTGTTCACCTTCAAATTTGTCCATTTGGTCTGTAACCCAAACAGTTTAGCATTACTTTGAATCAAAATGTTGCTAAATTCACATTACAATTGGTCAGAATTAGTGGAACAAAGAAATAAAAGTGTGGTGACATTTGTTGTCAACATAAAGCTTGCTTTGGAAAACCATAAAATAAGTAGAAATAGTCTTCACATTGGTTTTAAGTAGCCATTTACCACTCGCGATTAGCATTAGCTTAGCATTAGCTAATTTTTTCCGCCATGCTACATTAGTAAGCACGTGTTGACTCACCAAGACGATGTTTCTAGCATGAGCTTAATAAAGAACACCGTCACGGACCCTCCGGTTCACGCTTGGAATAACTTAAAATAACAAATATTTCCCAATTAGCATTTGAATATTGTACCATATTTACATCGATTCACATTAACGTGCACTCACCAAGACGATTTATTAGCTTAGCACGCAAAGGAATCGTCAACATAGCCTCTCTCATGAGTGTCCAAAGAGTAAAAGAACGAAAAACTAATGTAAGATTCAGATTGCGTCTTGAGAAGGCGGGACTTATTTGCTTTTGACAAATAAAAAGGTCATTATCACCCAACGTGACTGACAAAACAGGAAGTCAATTTAAATAAAGTGGATACACACTTCCTCTTAACAAAATAAACGTTTTTCAAAATAGAATGAGTACATTGACATTAGGGGACGTTTTCTCTACTGGGTTACACACGCGCACGCCGCAAACAAAGACACGCGCACGCCGCAAACAAAGACACGCGCACGCCGCAAACAAAGACACGCGCACGCCGCAAACATAGACACGCACACGCAAACATAGACACGCACACGCAAACATAGACACGCGCACGCCGCAAACAAAGACACGTGCACGCCGCAAACAAAGACACGCGCACGCCGCAAACAAAGACACGCGCACGCCGCAAACAAAGACACGCGCACGCCGCAAACAAAGACACGCGCACGCCGCAAACAAAGACACGCGCACGCCGCAAACAAAGACACGCGCACGCCGCAAACAAAGACACGCGCACGCCGCAAACAAAGACACGCGCACGCCGCAAACAAAGACACGCGCACGCCGCAAACAAAGACACGCGCACGCCGCAAACAAAGACACAGGCAAACAAAGACACAGGCAAACAAAGACACAGACAAACAAAGACACAGGCAAACAAAGACACAGGCAAACAAAGACACAGGCAAACAAAGACACAGGCAAACATAGACACAGGCAAACATAGACACGCACACGCAAACATAGACACGCACACGCAAACATAGACACGCACACGCAAACATAGACACGCACACGCAAACATAGACACGCACACGCAAACAAAGACACGCACACGCAAACATAGACACGCACACGCAAACATAGACACGCACACGCAAACATAGACACGCACACGCAAACATAGACACGCACACGCAAACATAGACACGCACACGCAAACATAGACACGCACACGCAAACAAAGACACGCACACGCAAACATAGACACGCACACGCAAACATAGACACGCACACGCAAACATAGACACGCACACGCAAACATAGACACGCACACGCAAACATAGACACACGCAAACAAAGACACACGCAAACAAAAACCAGGCTCAAAATGTTAAGCTGTGTAATCTTTAAAGAGACAAAGGGAGCAAACACAGGAGTTGTGGATTAACTGGACGTGGTCGGTCGGACCCAAAGGATGGCCGGCAACACATGACTACAAATTGGTACAGGTGAGGAGGACAGAAGATTCAGGACCCAGGAAACAGAAAGGCCAAACAGGTAGCTGAATCAGGAAACTGGATCAGTTTAGTATGAACAGGTGACTATACCAGGTGAGCAGGAACAGTTTAGCAGGAACAGTTTAGCAGGAACAGTTTAGCAGGCTCAAGTCCCACTGGATGTGTTCATCTGGAGTTAGAACAGTCTGTGTTTGCTGCTTATATACCTGCCTGATTGTAATGCAGGTGTGCAGCATTGGCGTGGCTTGTTGTTCAGGTGACCAGACAAGCAGCCATGACACAATACACACTCACTCATCTTCTTATGTCGTCGCTCTCCTGTGTGTGAACGCTTGGCCAAACCAGGGAAAAACTTCCTGGTTCTTTAAACGTACAGCGGTCACATGACCCGCCAGACTAACCATTGTCCTTTTGTTTGTCCCATTCATTATATTTATGTAGAAGAAAAATGAGAAATGTTTTTCTCTTTAAAGAATTGAGCAAAAGCCAATGAGAAAAAACTAATCTCACTTTTTTAAACCTAACAAAAGCGACTACACAAGATACATTATTTAAAAAAGCCTTACAGAAATAAATCCATTAACTATTTATGACAGACATTAAGTCCTCTCATTTGAGGAAATGTTAAAAATACTATTTTAAGCTCTCTCTAAACATGCTTTTTAAGTGTGTTATTTATAAAATCTTAGGTTTTGAATTCTTTTGACATTTCTTGTTGGTGAAAAGGAAGTGAAAGTAGTTAACTGTACTCTGCTCGAGGCTGTGGGTTTGACTGAACAGTGACAAATGTGACAGAATCATTTGTGGTTTTTCTGAGCATTAGTTCTATAAAATGATAAAAGCCCTGTTTAGTCAGTCACTTGGAGCCTTCAGGACGTTTAGGTCTTCATCACAGCTGTCCGTCATGGCTGGACACTTCTTAATCTTCATGTTCATGAGTGAGTTCAACCCTTTTCTTTTTAAATGATCCTCACTGATAAATGTGATGTTAGCATCTGTTGTTTTAAAGTTTGTTTGAAAACCAGGAAGTGCATTTTTGTTTAAGTTTCACATACATTCTTCTAATTCTATTCATTAATTCTCACGTTATATTAGTGAGGTAAAAAGATGATAGAAATGTAAATAAAGAGAAAAATACATTTGTGGTCATTTCTAAGAACAGGGTGGACTTTAATGGTCACACACTGGACAAGCTGAAATGTTTTAGCACGACTCCAGAGCAAAGTAAAGACCTACTGTGGTGTAGAGCTGGAGCGAAATACAAAGTATATTTAAAGAATCTAAATCTGTTTCAGGTTTATTTAATGTAAAAATCATAGCTTAGGAGCTCAACCTGGGAGTCTCTGTAAATATGATAATTAACTGTAATTACAATATTATTACCTCATTATTACCAGGTTATTATCAAGCTGTAACACTATCACTGTATTGAAATTCAAGTCAATAAAGACTTATTTAAAAAGTTTATTTTTATTTTTTAATCAACAGATGTGTTTTTAGAGGCTAAAGGTCAAGGTAAGATACATTTGATTTTTACAAATAATTGGCAATGGTCATCAACGTTGCTTTATTAAACATTTATTAACCTCCTTTTGAACGGCGAACCTTGCTGCTCCTAAACTGAGTGTGTCTCTTGTAATGTGACAGAGCAGCTCAACACACAGTAGCTCAGTGGGTAGAGCGGCCGTCCATCGACCAGCGGGTGGGCGGTTAGATCCCCGCTCGAAACATTCCAAAACATCATAACATCCCGCTCTTCCCCACATACTGTCGTTGTGTCCTTTTGTGGCAAGACACTTAACCTACATTGCCTCCAGTGTTGTTCTGTAACACTGGTTAATAGCTTAATGTAATGTGCTTTGAGTGCCTACTACAGTTGAAAGGAAAAGCGCTAAATAAAAATTATTATTATTAAAACGACATCCAGTCAACATTTCTGTTGCTCGTAACTGGGTAAATAATGTTCACTTAATTAATTATAACGATACCAAAAAGCCTACCAACCAGGATACATTATATTATTAAATATTTATATATAATCAAATACAATAAATGTCATTTTTTCTCTTCATCTTTTTGAAACAACTCATGCTTCTTTTGCATTCTTTAGTCGTAGTGTGGTTAGGTTTAAGGGTTAGGCTCAGTACTGTATGTTTTTGACAAAACAAACCATTCCTGCATTACCGTTAATATAGTCCTTTGCACATTTTCTAAAGATATAATGAAAAAGCAGAAAATACCTTTGTATATGGAGTTAAACAAGCCTAGTCAGTTACTTTTGTAAAATGTTGGTGCAATTATTACCATAAGAAAACAATTCTATCTTTGAAGAATAAATTTAATTTTATTAGATCAAAATATGTTCATTGTTTTAGTAACGTCTTTTTTGTCCTCACGGTTAAAAATTAAATCAAATATTCAGCCACAAAGTTATATGGTTTCCATGGACATAAAAAAAACTTAAATTTCTCAATAATAATAACTAATGTCAGCATGGGGTTAATATTTTAATAAATATAACTGTTAAAAAGTCATCTCCCACTTTATTCTATAATAATCACTGATCACTGAGAAGAAGTATACTTTAATAAATACTAAAGTAGAGTTTTCATCATCAAGTAATACACGAGTGTTTTAATGCTAGTAATTTATAATGGGGTAAACAAACTAAAGAAGTATGACTATTTATTATGTTTTTGGACCAAACCATCACCAACCAAACTTTTATAAATAAACTGGACCTTGGTTCAGTTTGGTCAGAACCATGGTCCTGTGTTCAGGCTTTAATAAAGTCAGAAGATTATTTTAAATCTGACTTGTGTGCGACACTAATAAATAACTTTATAATATCTGAGTCTGTCGTTGAAAAAAAAAAACTTTTTTCAGCTGTGTATGTTTCTTTGCTTCTAGATCCAAAACCAGAGATGAGTCTTCAAGTTTTTGATGACCTCATTTACATTACCTGCTCACTGCCTGACTCTGCTGCTGATGATTCAAAATGTAACCTGTACTTTGGAGAATCTCCTCAGCCATATCAAACATTATCCAAATTGAAGAGAAAAGAGAAAAAAGGCAGCACAGTTTGCCTTTTTACTGTCTCTGTGAGAGATTTCTTGAAAAACCTCAATACAGTTCAGAGAAAAGACATGAGCTGTGATTACACTTCAGAGAGTGGACATGGTGCTCTGTCTCCTCGCAGTGATGGATACAACTTAAAAAGTACGTCAGAAACATAAATATAACATGATAAAGGTCACTCTTGGTTATTGTTTCTAAAACAACCTTGTCTTTTGCAGATCTCATGAACACATTAGAGACAAACCAACCCCATGTGACCACAGCTTCATTAGACTCAGTGATGACCACAAACACAGAGACAAGATGGACGACAGGAAGTGAGACTGAGGCGACCAGTTCAGGTACAGCTTTTACACAATTTACTTTAAATGATTATTAACATGACATAATAACCAAACTCTTATTTAAAATTAAAAACTAATATGATCTAAATCATTTTAAATACATATATTGACAAGGCCAGCAGGTTTCTGACACTAAAACAAAGTTGGATAAGCACATGAGTAAGTTATGTTCTTTTCTTCTTGTTGATATTAATATTCGAGTTCTCAGTTGAATGTAAGAAAATTTGTGAATCTAAAATGCCAAAAGTAAATGATTTTTAGCCTTGTGACTAACTGTCCATTGTCCAGCAGCTAATGGGATAATAAGCAGAAAAGGATAAATGAATGATATAGTATTATTATTACAGATTTGGATATTAAAACCCGGCCTGTTACATCTTCCACTGGAGCGTCCAAGACTCATTTAACACCAGGTAATAATGGATTTATAAAACTCCATTTTTACCTCATTCAGAATTGTTACTCCAGAGTTGAACTGTAGACTGTATCAGGGTATTGGAGAAAAAAAATGATTGCAAGTGGCCCAGAAAAGATTTTCCACATAAATGTAAATGAGACGCCTCAGGACACTAAACCTTCCAAAATAGTCGGAATGTGTAGTATTTCTTATCTGTTTCTGAATTTGTAAAAGGCCTACACTACAGACCACAAAACATGGAAATAAACCTGGAAGCCAAGTATGAACATGTCCAAAAGAGGAATTCATTTTTTTTTTTTTTTTTTTTAAATTGTTCAGGATCCTGGTCTAACTTACACACTAGAAAACTACATCGTTTTTTTGTTTTTTTTTGGGTGGCTCTGTGTGAACGCGGCTCGTATTGTAATATTGTCAAAACATGAAATGACAACGGCATGACCTGCGTTTTTTCTGACTTATTATTATTTTTGAGTTGTTAATACTTACAAATCATATATAAAGTAATAATTGTGAGTATGATTATTGTTCATTATACATTTTCATCACTAATTATTTTTAAATTATTTTAAACTGTAAAAATGGAGTAGCCTTTTTCAGTTCATCAGAAAAACTATTCCAAAACTGAAGACTTTTATTTGATGGGCAGTTTCTTCAGATTCTTTAAATTCTTCTTAAATTTGAGATGAAACCATCCTGGTGGTAAAGGTGGTAAAGTATTTTTTTTTTCAGGAGATTCATCTTCTACAATTAAACCCTCTCCATCTTCAGACCTGAACACTGACAGTCAGTTATTACAGAATATAATCATTGAGTCAAAGTGTATTTTCATCATGTTCTTGAAGAAGTGAGACTGTGTTTGTGTGAAACAGGAATCCTGATCTGGAAGTTGGTGATACTTTTGTTAGTCTGTGGTCTGACTCTGATCAGTGTCATGTTGGTAACGGCCTTTTTCTTCAGAAAACATACCAAAAGTGAGAACTGTCTTTCTAGTATTGTGCTGCATATTAACTGTTATAAACATAATCAGAGTTTAACATGTTGTGCTCTAACATTTTCATTTTTTTCTTTAGGAAAAAGCTTTGTGAAACGGTAAGATATGTATATTTTGTTCTTTAGGTATAAATGCTCTTTAGTTTGACACTGCAGCTCTGTCAAGTGTTAAATAGGTTTCACTTCCACCAACCAGTTTAGACCAGGATTTAGAGAAAAGACTCCAGTTGGAGACATAAGTAACTTTTGATTTATGTGATAAACAAACCATGTCAAAAATATTTGTATGTCTTAAAAACTTTATAAATTTCAGCCCAAACTGTTTTTTTCCTCCGAGTCTGAAGTAGGGTCATGACTGTTTTATTGTTCCATTTTTATTATGTGAGATATTTGTCCAAAGAGTCTCTATTTGAAACCTATAAAAGACAAAACAAACTGAAACAGTTTGGAAGAAGAGTAGATCAATAGGATGATTTAGTCAAATGTTGCTTTGGTAAAGCAATAGACTTTTGTAGAAAAGGTTAAAGCAAAAGCAGCTGGACTCAGTTTTCAAGACGAAGACGTTTTGTCTCTAATTCCCAGAGACTTTATCAATTCTGAGATTAACTGGTAAGAAAGCTGAGCTTATATATCTAAAGGGAGGGGTTTAACCTGAAACTAAACCTGAAGGACCAGGCTGTTCTGGTCTCACAGTTGTTTACTATGAAAGGACAATCCTGATGTAAGAGTTGGTAAAGGCTAAGTGAGTCGTTATTGACACTGTTCCATTCAGGAACTGTTTTGTTTTAGGTTTAAGAACACTGTTGTAAATACTAGGCAACATGAATCTGAGGCCACTCCCTCTGTTCAAAGAGAGCTTTTCCATTTTAACAAAGATGGCTTTCTTCACCCCTCTCACAAAACTGGACTCTCTGGCTAAATTTTGGACATTGCTGTCCTTCAAAGGAATGTCCTTTGTCTTTGAGGTGGAGGTGGACTGCAGACTCAGGTCCAGGATTGGCTCTTCTGTGTTGATACATCCTCTTGTGAAGCTGTTGTTTAGTTTCACCGACATAACTGTCACTGCACTCTTCACTGAACTGCGTCAACTACATTACTCTGTTTGTGGGGGTCTTGTCTTTAGGATGGACCAGTTTTTAACGCAGCATGTTCCCTGGTAAATCAGACACATAAGGGATAACTACACCCTTCCCTTTTGTTTGGTTGGTTGTTATCTATCTGGGATATCCACAGTCTCTCAGGGCTGAGAGGCTCTCAGGATGCGTTATTCTTTCGTTGTTCGTTTACCTTCTGAGGTTGTGGGCACCTCTTGTGCTCTGTGCTGAAGAGTCCTGAAGACCCCCAGAATGTGCTGCAGAGGGATCAAAAGGGATCAGAATCAAACAGCAAATATTGATCCGTGTGTGTAGGCTTCCTGTAAACTTCTACTTTGAGAGTCCTGTCCTCACAGATAACCACTGCACAGTCTAAAAAAGCTAGGCGGTTGTTTATGGCATCTTCACGGGTGAACTTGATGTTCTTGTCCACTGCGTTGATGTGTTCTGTTAAGGCTTCTACTTCCTGGGTTCTGATCTTGACCCACGTGTCATCAACATATCTGAACCAGTGACTGGTTCAATCAATCAATCAATCAATAATTTATTTATATAGCGCCTTCCAACAACCACAGATTGAACCAAGGTGCTTAACAACATTAATAAAAAATAAACATGTTTACAAATAGGTTTAAAAACACATTTACACAATAAAACATAGCAGTGCCATTAAGTGCAAAAAGCCATTTTAAATAAATAGGTTTTAAGTTTTGCTTTAAACAGAGGCCGGTCAGGGATGGAACGTAACTCAATGGGTAATGAGTTCCAGAGTTTAGGACCGCCACTGCAAAAGAACGATCACCCCACTGTTTGTACCGGGACCGGGCACCTTCAGCAGATGTTGCCCAGCAGAACGTAGAGCTCTGCTGGGTTGGTGAGGGGTCAGAATCTCACACAAATAAGAAGGTGCAAGGCCTGTGAGTGCATTAAAAACAAACATTAAGATTTTAAAATGAATTCTAAACTGGACAGGGAGCCAGTGCAGGGAGTATAGGACAGGTGTTATGTGCTCATGTTTACGACTGTTAGTTAGCAGTCGGGCAGCAGCATTTTGCACAAGCTGCAAACGGTGAAGTCCGGTTTGGTTAATTCCCACATAGAGTGCATTGCAGTAGTCTATGCGGGAGCTGATAAAAGCATGAATGGTTCTAACGACTGAGACCAGAACACTCTGGTCCCATCAGGTTTAGTTTCCCTCTAGAGATAAAGCTCAGCACTTTTACCAGTTGATCTCAGAATTATTAAAGTCTCTTGGAATTAGAGACAAAAAGTTTTCACCTTTCCTGAATATGACCTGGATGACCGAGAACCTTCACAGACAAGCCTATTATGTAGCTTTTTACCTGGAAATAGAAAGCTTTGAGACATTGTGACTCTCATATCTTTCACTCTGACCAGGCTCTGGTTCCTGAACCTAATTCCCAATCGACCTATTTACACTAAAAATATCTAGGTTCAAAATCTGAAAGTTTGTTCTCAGTCTGAACCAAACAAGAGTTAGTTCTTCTTTGCAAACTGCAATGTCATAACATGTTATGAATATTTAGACATTTTTTTTTACCCAGAGATAGGAACTTCATACTTCTCTTTATATTATGCCACTGCTTACTTTTAATGATAAACAATTTTTGTTGTTTATAGCTCACAAGGCAGTAGCCCTGGTAATGTTCACAAACAGCACATTCACAGCATTAGTTGTGTTGACCTGATGCAGAGAGTGTAATGTTTGTGTCTGTGCTTTGTTTTCAGATGACATGGACACACAGGGCCCTCACAGCAATGACATGGTAAATACAAGTGTTTTGTGTTGCTCTGACATTAATAATGCCTTAAATGACATGATTTATAAGTCATGTGTGTTTGTAATAAAGCCTCTCGCTGGTGAAGTCTACAGTCTTATCACCTCAGTCCCTGCAGCAGCCGGCTGCTCGACTGGTGAGAGTCTTTCCTGCTTTTGTGTCTAAACTAAACCTGGTGATGGGGATCGTTTTGAGATTTCTTCTTTTTTTCTGTCAGGTTCTGTGACTGTGAACGGAAAAGAACTTCAAAATGAGGATCTGAACGAGGCAAGTCCCTTCATCAAGAAACTAACAAACATTTATTATTAGGTCTAGAGTGAGATTCTTAATAAAACACTGGGATGCAACACTAATATGAAACTTTTTTTTTAGCAGTACTGTGCAGTACTTCCTTCGTTTTCTCAAAACAAATTCCTCTTTTGGGTTGACTCATAGCCTCACAGATGCTGATGAATCATTATTTATTTTTCTTCCTCTTTTTTAGAACAACCCTTATCATCTCTACGCCACTATTTCTGATGAGCCAACTTCAGTAACAATGAAGAATATGGTTTACAGCACTCTACAGCTGACGGACAACTGACTCATGCAAGAGTTTTGTACAGTGTATCTGAAAAAAACCTGCTTCTCGTCCACATCAAACTGTAAACTACTGCAGTTGTATGTCTCTGTATGTCTAGACTTCCCTTGTCTTTGGAGAAAAAGATTACTTACCTTTTAAAAACCTCTAATGTGAAATTTAAGTATATTGGAGTAGAATCCTCGGTTTTCTGTCTTTTCTGTCTTTACAAGCATTTAGACTGAAATTTATCAACACCAGTGTTTTATCAATTTTATGAGAGACCATTACACTGTAAACCCAGATAAGTTTATTCTACTTTACAATTTGAGGTCAGTGATTGACAGGAAAAAAGGTTCTTGTACAGACCACTTAAATGTAATTAAGTTTTAAACACTGTAAGTCATATACACTTAAACGGTTTAAATAATCAATATTTCAAAAATCTTTGATTAGATAGACTCACTTTAAACATACAAAAGTTCCAAACGTAATATTTTAAGTTTAAACCACTTAATATTTGGGATGGGAAGTAAGAAGGGCTGTGTTAACTGCAAACTGCAGACAAATCTTTTTTTTAATTAATGATTTTATAACTTAAGATAAGCTTGATTTTATGTTTTAACAGAAACATGGCTAGACAGCAAGACTGGAAATGCGGTCCTTATTTAATTTATTCAAGATCTATTTACATTTTATAGATAATAGATAACGTATGGATTGTAAGTTTTGATGGAATCCTCAAAACTGACTCCCACAAAGATCACGTGCTAACTATGGCATAGAGAGGATAACCGATTATAATGTTTTGTTTCGTTAGAGGGACAGAAAGGGTCAGACAGGGTCAGGCTGGGTCAGGCTGGAGATTTTGAGTTTGATGCGTTGACCAGCTCTGTTTTTGCCATTCTTCTACTTTGTTTTGGAGTGAACCTGTGTTTTTGATTTATTGAATTTAAATATTCAGTGCATTGCACTGTGGGATTTTGATTGTCATTAAATTTAAAGATATCACAATATAATCATTTGTCATCTTTGATTTGACAGATTACATATACTTGATGCTCGATTTTTGCGTTTTGTCACCACCTTGGGGAGAGGGTTGGGGGATGAGAGTTTTTCCCAGGGATAGGTCATTTACCAAATGGTCAAATGTACTTAGGCTAGGTCAGCTGCACTGCTGGGTTTTTGGCTCCTGTCATAGTATACAATTCACACCCAAGCTATTAATTTGTTTTATGCTAATTTTTTATCAGCATAAAGAGAAGAGGGGAAAAAAAAAGGGGAAATGTTAATATTTTTTGATCTATGGTTTATAATTACTGGGTGCTTCTTGTTCTCTTCAGGTCATGTCAAATCTGATCATGTCATCTCCGTCATGCTAATCCAAACATGAACATAGACATGACTAGACGTAGACATAACATGCCAGGGACTCCATTCTGCACCTGGGAGCTTGTCATGGGGAGGTTGTGACAGATACGCCTCCTACAGCCTTCACTGTATGATATAAAATCTCATGTATTGTTTTCTTTTGCAAACCTCATCCTGTAACACTGCCTACATGTGGTCTTTGTTTCGTTCTTGCAATAATTAAACCTGACCATTCATTTTTAAATTACACTCTGTCTCGCTGTCTCTTTGGATAATATGGATAAAGAATTCTTATAACAACAATCTTAAAGGTCGGTGTTGTGATAAAGACACCTCTACAGCCCGAGTCAGGTGAGCAAACAATACATTTAACTTTGCCTACATAAACAAAAAGCTCAAAGAAAAAAATAAAGAAAAAAAGTTTAATTTTTTTTATATATTTTTTTATGGCGTAGCTGCTCGACACGGAGACCCTGCACAGTGGCACGAATACATTGATTGGCCTCCCCCCAAACTCTCCAAATTCAGCGGCAGGTTTCTGTCAGGTGGCTGAAGGTAGGGCCACAAAGGAAGTCTCTTTGTACCTCACCTTGCATCCCACACTAGGTCCATGCGGTCATTGCAGGATGTTAACGATGACCAGGGGACATGGAGAGGCCATTTTATCGCAAAGCACATCAATTGCCTCGAGATAATGGCTGTATTTCTGGCCCTGAAATTCTTCCTCCAGCAGCAAAGGGGCTATCATGTCTTGACAACATGACAACACAGCAGTAGTCTCTTATAGAAATCACCAGGGTGGACTGCGTACGCACCTCAACATGCTAGCACGGCAGCTTCTGCTGTGGGTTCAGGACAAGTTCTTGTGTTCTTAATGTGGAAGCTGTCCAGAAATGCTGTGACACATGAGGACTGACAGTCAGTCACATCTGGGACGAATTTTACAAAGCAGAGGCGGACCACTTTGCTTCAAAGGAGACAGCACAATGTCCTCTGTACTTCTCTCCAAGTCCTCCAGCACCCCTGGGTCTGGACACGATGCCCCATGCGTCTGTATGCATTTCTCCCTGTTGCCCTGCTCTTGGGAGTCCTAGCCATGATCCGATGACAAGAGTCCCGCCTCTTACTTGTGGTGCCCCATTGGCCGACAAGAATATGGTTCTTGTCCCTAGTGTCTCTCCTCGACAGCTTGCCTTGAGTGATTGGAGGAATGGACAGTGTTTTATCCCTTCATGTCTGGCCCCTGAGGGGAACCAATTAACTAATTAAATAATTAGGCTGGACCTTCGGTTGGAGTAATCTAGACTATTCTGCTAGGGCTCCCTCTACAAGGAGACTTAGATGGTTTGCTTTTGAGGCCTGATGTATTACACAGAATGCAGACCCAGTTTACTGCCAGATTGTTTCAGTGCTGGAGTTTCTGCGGAGTAAATTATCCTCAGGCTTTGCCCTAATACATTCTATTTCAGCTTGTCATGCTCTGACCAATGGGGCCTTGGATGGGAGACACCCCCTAGTTGCCAGCTTTATTCGAGCGGTCCTCCCACTAGAGTCAGTTCCTCCATGGGTTCTGTCTTTAGTGCGTGAGGGTGGTGGTAAACACTTTTTGAACCACTGGAGTCAGCACCCATCCGGTTTATGACTCTTAAGATGGTGTTCTCTTAAGACAATCAGGGACTTGCAGGCTTCGTCAGTCTCGTCATCCTGCCTGGATTTTGCATCTGGTCCGGTCAAGGTTATTTTGCACCCTCACCTTAATTTTCTTAAAAATGTTTTATTCTCGCCTTCAAATCCAGTTATTCTTAAAGCCTTCTTTCCTCCATCATTTAAGTAATTGGAGCAGGAGATATTTCACCTAACAGGTCTGGTGCGTGCTCTTCAGATTTACATCCACTGAAAAAGAGAAGCTTTGCATGTACTATGGCTAATAAAACTGTCGCATTGGGTGAGGTATGCTATTGGCCTAGCCTTGTGGTCAGACCCTGCCTCTAGGTGTAAGGGCCCATTCAACCACAGGGGTTGCACTGGTTGTGGCAAAGGGACTGTATGATGTGGCAGGCTGGTCCTCTCTTCACACTTTTATTTAATTTTATTGTCTGGATGTTTGTTTTAACCCGGGCATGTCAGGTTTTGTGTACACATATTATACAACACTCATGGGGTCCGGACTCTTCCAGTGCAGCAGCGTTGGCGTTCATAGCATATTTCTCTGCAGCATTGAGAGTAGATTTTGAAAGGGAAAGTCTCAGGTTGCTTGACTGTAACCCTGTTCCCTGAAAGAGCGGGAAGTAGATGCTGTGCTTCAATGTCGTACTGTAGGCGTCTCCTGGACATCCTTCAGAAAAAGTTCTGCTTCTGCACCCTCACACAGCTGCAGGTGATCAAGCCACGTCACCAAAAGAGTTTTTTTTTTATTTTTACATATATGGCGCTTTACATACAATAAGCTATTTACCAGTGTTACAGATGGAACACCACTGGAGGCAAGGTAGGTTAAGTGTCAAGGACACAACGATAGTATGTGGGGGAGAGCGGGATGTTATGGAATGTTTTTGAGCGGGGATCGAACTGCCCACCCGCCTGTCGAAGGACGACCGCTCTACCCACTGAGCTACTGCCACCCTGTATATGAGCCAATTCTTTACACAGCATCTGCTTTTACAGGGAACAGAGTTGCAGTCAAGTAACCTGTGACATTACTGGACAACAAAGCAAAGCCAAGGGTCTTTCATAATTTCATCACATCATCCCCACTGCCCCCCAGGAGCACAACTTCTCCACCTTGGTTAATAATCAGAGTCCAAAGCACCCCTGTCAAACCCCCTGAACCTTTTCCAAGATGAGCTCCAAAAGCCGTGACTGGCATTACCAGTTAGGACTCTGAGAACCTACACTGAGAGCCTACACTGAGAGCCTACACCGTTCCTTTTCATTATAATAAACCAGAGAACACTCCCGCCTCAGCTCTATAGCTACAGTCAGAGGTGGCAGAATGTTTAATGATCAGACAAATTTAATTCAAATCCTTGCAAACAGATAAAGGTCCTGCTCAAACAGACTTGAAACTTGCAATGTTCAATGTCAGGTCTTTGGGTAACAATCCATTTTTAATTAAAGATTTATTAACTTTGTTTAAGATTGATTTTATGTTTTTAACTGAAACATGGTTAGACAGCAAGACTAGAAATGCGGTCCTTATTGAATCCAAGCCATCTAATTTCACATTTGTATCCAAACTAAAAACAAAAAGGGTGGTGGTGCATGTGCTTTTCTTATGAATAATATTATGCTGTCAAGACCAGGTCTCACAAAGCAGATCCCACAAAAGACAAAGCTTTTAAGATCTTTATTTTCCGAGGCAAAGGTACAAATCCGAAATCCAAGAGAGGTAATCAAAAAACAAGGTGAAGGTCAAAATCACTAGAATCTATCAAATACTACACTAAGAACCGCTGGAAAGCTCACACTGGGGTAAAGACAATCTGGCACAGGACAGGAGAAAACACAATGAGACACAGGTGGAACACATTAGGGGCAGAGCAGGTAATCACAGTTCAGGGAAAGACACAAGGGCAGGAAGACAATCTGGAACACAGACAGGGGTTAGTGATTTCACAATAAGACACAGGAAATGAAATACATTACACAAGCAGACTAACACACAACACTAGGACATGACATATGCAGAAGCTCACTTGGAAAGGTTATCATTTGAGCGTCATTCAAAATGGAGTTGAAGTTTTCCATATCATTTTTTCTTGGAGTTTTTCCTCTAATCCTGATGGAGGGTCTAAGGACAGGGGATGTTGTCTAGTGCAGTCTGTTAAGCCCTTTGAGGTGGCTGTTGTTGTGATATTGGGCTATACAAAAATAAATGTCTTGTCTATATCTATATTATATATAGTTTTAACAGACCACCCCAACAAGCTCTAAGTGGAACGTACTTTAATAATAATATAACATAATAATAAAGTGTGCTTAGATGTGGTTTTGGTGCATACTATTAAGCTTTACCACTGGAAAAAAAAAAAAAAAATTATATATGTATTTATTTACAATTTTTTTTTTATTGTTGTTTTTGTTTTGTTTTATTGCTGATTGGCGGTCACATAAAAGTGGAAGGAGTGATGAACTGTGGCCTGCTGCAGACTCAGGTGTTGCGGCGTGTGTCTCTGAACGTGAACAGCAGATGGACTTATTTAGTTTGTTGTGGTTTTTACTGGTACTTGCGTAAAATGAAGAACCGAGTTAAGTCAAACACTTTGAGAGAGTGCGCTCCCACACTCTTCATGTCCGTCATGGCTGCACAGCTCTTATTTGTCCTTCTAATGAGTGAGTTTAACCATTTTTTATTGTTATATAATGACTATTATAATGGTATAATATTGGCCAACACTGGGGTAATGTGCTCTCTTCTGTTTGTTTCTGTTGGTAATTTTGTATTTCTTAATAAATATTTCTACAACAGGTGTCTTTTCTGAGACCAAAGAGGAAGGTAAGCGCTCATTAGATATTTTAAACAATATATTCCATTCAAATGCCACTATGCATTTCTTTTTAGGAACATTTATTAACTTTTGTGAACTGTAGACCTTGCTGCTCCTAAACTGAGAGTGTCTCCACGGCTCATCAGTGAGACAGACTCTGTTACATTATACTGTCAGACTCCAGTTCATGTGTCGGACTGTTTCTACATTTTTGGAGACCCTCCTGCCAAAAGTCTCCCATGTCTGGAGTCAGTGACCGGACGTGAGCTGCTGTCGATGGTGAACCAACGCTCTCCTGCTGACGTCACTGTAACATGTTTTTATCTTAAAACATCTGTGTCTCCTCACAGTGACAAGAACATCATCTCTGTTCGGAGTAAGTAGGGTTTAAAAGCGTGGTAAACACATTAATAACATGAAACAGTGGCAGCAGAGGGTGAAAAGGAAAAACATTATTGAAAATAATGTTAAGCATAAAAATTCAGTTCAAAGTCAGATCAAAACATGTTTATTGATGTGCATTGTTCTTAGCCTGAAACAAGTCAGTAATCGGAGAACTATTGTGTTCCTGTTGCAGCTCTGGCTCCTCCCACTTTGACTGTGCATCCATCAGAGTTCACAGAGACAGACAGTGTTACTGTCCAGTGTCAGCCTCCATCTTCTGTCTCTGTGTCTCAGTGTTATTTCTACACTTTAAGTGGACAACATCGAAACATGTCTGGATGTGTCCAGACTCTGAAAGGCTCTGAGCTGCTGACACTGAACCAAAGACTTCCTGCTGAGGTTCAAGTAAAGTGTTATTACACAGTAAAGAGAGGAGGAACTAATTCTCCATCTCCACACAGCAACAAAAGAGTTGTCATTGTTCAAGGTAAGTCACCAAGTCCTGTAAATAAAATGCTCTTACATTGGTTATTTTTTTTTAATGTGATGGTTTTTTTTCCCCACACTTCTCAAAATAAATTCTCAATTGGTGAATTAAAACAAGTCACCAGGTGAACTGAGGGATGTTGTGATTAATACAGGTTAATGCCCAAATAAGAGTGACCTGGACAAGCACCTCACATTTGGGTGTAGTGGCTACACCTTTGTTATTTCATATAAATTCAGCCTGGAATAATAAGGTGTGGCTAATGTATTTGTGACATTAAACATTGTTCCAATTTAACATTGGAAAGTAAATACATAAGATTTTATGTCATACTGTAAAAGGTTGGAGGTTTCAGTCCGATCTTGAAGACAAGGAGCACCAAATGGCCCTGACTTTTGGGGTTCCACAGGGGTCTATCTCGGGACCCCTATAATTCAATCTTTACATTATTTTACGCCAGTTAAATAATGCACAGCTGTGATGTATCCTACCATAATTATGCAGATGACACAAATTTCACTCACAGCAGGTGAAAATAGACTAATCATTCACTGGGTCACTGCATCAAACAGATTGATGTGTTGAACAGAAACAAGAGTGAACTAATCATCTTTGGGCCACAGAAACAGAACGTGAAAAGAGAACGTGTCAGAAGTCACCTCGAGTCTCTCTAAATCTAAAAATTAAGTTAGAAATCTAGGGGTCATCATGGATTCAGACTTGAATTTTGACAGTCACATTAAGAAAAATACAGCACCATTGAGTCAAAGGGATAATGTCTCAGACTTAGAGAGACTCATCTTCAGCAGGTTAGATTACTGTAACGGCCTGCTCACTGGTCTCTCAAAACGAGGGTTAAGACAGCTGCAGCTTATTCAGAACGCTGCTGCTCGGGTTCTAACTAACACCAGGAAGTACAACCACATCAGTCCAGTTTTAAAATCTCTGCACTGGCTTCTGTTGCTCAGAGAATAGACTTTAAAACAGCACTGCAGCTTTACAAGTCTCTAAATGGCTTATCCCAGTGTTAAAAATAAACCTGATGAAGCAGCATTTAGGTTTCAACTTTAACAATGTTCAAGAGTAGGTTAAAAACCTTCCTTTTTAGCTCCGCCTACATTAGAACTTAAAGTGTTTTTTATCTGCACTCTTAAAATGTTTTTTTTCTTATGTTTCTTAATCTAAATCTTATAAGTTGTCTTTTATTCCTGTAAAAGCAGAGTTACCCAGTGTATGAAATGTGCTATATACACAAACCAATTTCCACACTGTACACTGTACAAAGTAAATTAATTTTATTCAGAACACATGAACAATTTTGACATTTTGAAATGCTATGCCAGATATTGGCTCAGTTTGGATTTCATGAGAGCTAAATATAAGTACAAGTTATCAGCTACAGTGATCCTCCAAAAGATTTACAGAATTTATAACAATCTCTGTGCATAAAAATCAAGGTTGCAGTGTCAATGACAAAAAAAAAAATAAATTATGACAAACAATTTTGAGTTTAATTTTAATGGAATAAAATTAAGATTTAGTCTACCAAAATCCCCCCAAAATTTATGAGAATAATTTTGACCTACTGTATCAGACATAAAACTAAACTTTCTTAGAATTGAGATTTAAATGTGCAAAGATTTTACACTTTTTATTTAAACACAACTGCCTTTATTGAAACTCGTTTTAATCAATGAAAAACAATACCAATAGTTTTAAAGAAAAAAAAAAAAAAACCCTTGACGAAATAGTTTCATCATACTTTCACAAAATTAAAACTGCAAGGCCAGAAAGCCATACTGGATGCCCGACAAGCACACAAAGACAGTGGAGGTAAGTGTTTCTAAATTAAAGCAACCAGACAGAGACACGGACAGGAAGCTGAAGAGCTGAGCCGAGGACTGGGTCGAGCCGAGGATCAAGACCGAGCCGCAAAGCTGGAACATGGGCTGAGCCGGGAACTGGGACCAAGCTGGAGAGATGGAATAAGGGCTAGAGCCGAACTGAGCAAGTGCGTGATCCACGGCTCATGCAACAGCCTGCACAGCCTGCACGGCTCACGCAACAGCCTGCACGGCTCACGCAACAGCCTGCACGGCTCACGCAACAGCCTGCACGGCTCACGCAACAGCCTGCACGGCTCACGCAACAGCCTGCACGGCTCACGCAACAGCCTGCACGGCTCACGCAACAGCCTGCACGGCTCACGCAACAGCCTGCACGGCTCACGCAACAGCCTGCACGGCTCACGCAACAGCCTGCACGGCTCACGCAACAGCCTGCACGGCTCACGCAACAGCCTGCACGGCTCACGCAACAGCCTGCACAGCCTGCACAGCCTGCACAGCCTGCACAGCCTGCACAGCCTGCACAGCCTGCACAGCCTGCACAGCCTGCACAGCCTGCACAGCCTGCACAGCCTGCACAGCCTGCACAGCCTGCACAGCCTGCACAGCCTGCACAGCCTGCACAGCCTGCACAGCCTTTCTGAGGCTGGCTGTTGGCACAAGGCATACTGCACAATGTGGCAGAGAAGAGCTGGACAGGAGAGGTTTAAATACCTCACTGATGGCAATAGGCTGCAGGTGTTTGGAACAGGTGGCAGTGATGAGGTGAAGGAGAGAAGAGAGAAGTGGAGCGGATCCCTGAAAGACACGGAGTGGATCTGACGATGAGTGTGTGTGGCATGGACAGCTTACACATCTGGAAATGCAGCATCAAAGCTGAAAGGTTTATCCAAGTTCTAGAACAACATATGCTCCCATCCAGACATCATCTCCAGACCACATCCTGCGTCAGTTACAACATCATGGCTGCGTAGAAGAAGGATCCGGTTTTGAAATGGACATATGTTTAACCCATAGAAAACATTTGGTGCATCATAAAGAGGACGATGTGACAAAGAAGACCTGAGACAGTTCAGCAACTAGAAGCCTGTATTAGACAAGAATGGGACAACATTCCTAAACCTGAGCAGCTTGTCTCCTCAGTCCCAGACGTTAGCAGACTGTTGTAAAAAGAAGAAGGGCCACACAGAAGTAAACATGGCCTGGTCCCAACTTTTTTTGAGATGTGCTGAAGCCGTAAAATTTTAAATCATCATCACTTATTTTTTCCTTTAAATGATACATTTTCTCAGTTTGATATGTTATCTATGTTGTATTCTAAATTAAATATTGAAATTTGAAACTTCCACATCATTGTATTGTTTTTATTCAATATGTTTAAAGTGTCCCAACTTTTTTGGAATCGGGTTTGTATATAAACTTGTCTTATACATACATACAATACATTTCTTTTTTATTCACTTCTTGTGTTATTGCAGAAGTAGCACATAACACATTGATATATTCCTGAAATTGCTACAAAGCTGTCTTCTATAAATTGATATTGTGTTTGGCACAAGCCGTGATCCAAACTGTTTATTTACCGGCTGCTTATGCTTTACTTCTAGAACCAAAACCAGAAATTACTCTTCAACTTGATGATGACGTTATTTTCATTTCCTGCTCACTGTCTGACTCTGCTGAGGATGATTCAAAATGTAACCTGTACTTTGGAGAATCTCCTCAGCCGTATCAAACATTATCCAAATTGATGAGATTGTCGACAAATAGACTTTTTTGCCAATTTATTGTTTTTGTGGAAGAGTTCTTGAAAAATCTCAAGACAGTCCAGAGAAAAGACATGAGCTGTGATTACACTTCAGAGAGGGGACATGGGGCTCTGTCTCCTCGCAGTGATGGATACAACTTAGAAAGTACGTCAGAAACATGAATATAACATGATAAAGGTCACTCTTGGTTATTGTTTCTAAAACAAACTTGTCTTTTGCAGATCTCATGAACACATTAGACGCAAACCAACCCCATGAGACCACAGGTAACATGTTGTACATAAACTGTGTACTGCTATATTTAAAAACTGTACATTACTTAAACGTGTACTGATATTTAACACACACACACACACACACACACACACACACACACACACACACACACACACACACACACACACACACACACACACACAGTTAGCATCTGTTACACATCATTTATTTAACCACTGTAAAACACTAACAGTAGAAGCAGACAAATGCAATGAGTTGGATGAGATTTGTATTAATTTATTCAGGTAAGCTAAGTGAGAATAGAATAATACATAATAAACCATGGGTCAAAACCTATTTTTGTCTTTTTACTTGCCACTAGCTGGTACTAGAAATACAAGTATTTTAGAACTTCTGCATCTAATTAAAAAAAAAATATGTTTCTTTTGATTTTACTAAATTGACAGACAATTAAAGACAAGACTGGACACAAGACAAGTTTTTTATTTTTGTATAGCCCAATATCACAACAACAGCCGCCTCAAAGGGCTTAACAGACTGCATTAGACAACACCCCCTGTCCTTAGACCCTCCATCAGGGTGAGGAAAAACTCCAAAAAAAACTCAGCCAGGAAAAAAGAGAAACCTCAAAGAACCACAGAAGGAGGGATCCACTCCCAGGACGGACAGGCCGTGCAAGAATGTGTCCAGGACAGTTGAAAAAATACATATAAATACAAAACATATTCACAAAAAACATTTATGTTGACAGCGTCCAGTGTCCACTCTGTGTTTGTGTGTGTGTGTGTGTGTGTGTGTGTGTGTGTGTGTGTGTGTGTGTGTGTGTGTGTGTGTGTGTGTGTGTGTGTGTGTTTGGGACCTCAGCCAACATCAAGGTAGATGACAGATGGGCTGGGGGTCCTCACACTGGAGCAAAGGTGGGGGTGGGATTTGTAATAATATTATGAGCGGTTGAGTGTGTTCCTACATCTTCAACCAGTGTAAACCTAACCCTGTGATCAATCAGCCTCCAAACGTTAAAGAATGCTTAAGCTGTTGGTAAAAATTTGTTTTGCAGTTCATGTATTTAATACTATGTTTTTTGATGTTTTTAGTTCAGTCATCTGAGATATTCACCTTTAAAGGGTGTTTTGAAGGAGAAAACTTTAGTCAGTGTAGAAAAATATGAACTTTTCTTTTACCTACAGGCACTTAATCAAAAATAAAAATAAAGTACATTTTTACCATGTCTAAGTGACAGCTACACAACATCTTCTAGTTTCCTGAAAAAATGAGACAGTTTTTGTGTCAAACAGGATTCCTGATGTGGAAGCTGGTGATAGTGCTGTCTGTCGGTGTTGTGACTGTGGGTGGCTTTCTGTTCATACGGTGGTTTTATGGCACAGAACAAAACAATGGTGAGATATCCTTGTATTTATTCTTGTGTTTGTATCAATGAGGTAGAATTCTTTAATGAACTTTTGACTGACAGCTCAAAGCTCCAGGTGTAACCAGCAATAAACCCCTCTGGTCATGTGACTTTTACACAATTAAAACCTTTCTTTAGAAACTGACTTTTTTTTGGAGGTTTCTAATAATTTCTTAATAGCTTAGACTTTTTTCTTGGCAGGTTCTGAGACTGTGAACAGACAAGGGCTTCAAAATGAGGACGTGAACGAGGCAAGGCTCCTTAAACCATATACACTCCTCATTAAGTTAGACTTATTGTAAAGTGGTACCAATATAACTTGTAGAGCACTTGTTGTTAATATGTATTTTTTTCTCTTTTTAGTGGAACACAATTTGTTTTTACACCCCTCTTTCTGACGTGCAGGCGGTTTATAGAACTCTACAGAGGAAGGACGACTGATGCAACACATTGGTTCCTGAAGATGGCGTCTGGTTCAGATTCACACAGTGTAGTTTTGGTTCTGTTAAATAGATTTGACATTAAATGAATGAATGAATGAATTAAATTAATATTTTAATCATAACAGAATAACATAATCTACAGAATCAATGCTTGATTACAACAAATATTTAATTGTCCAAATTGGAGCGGGAGGAAGTAAATACTTTTTGAATTTACAACTTTACATCAAAATAGATTCTCCTTCCCATCA
Source organism: Neodontobutis hainanensis (assembly GCA_024349245.1). Lineage (NCBI taxonomy): Eukaryota > Metazoa > Chordata > Actinopteri > Gobiiformes > Odontobutidae > Neodontobutis > Neodontobutis hainanensis. Next base: position 14,733,012 of record JALDNG010000016.1, read on the forward strand.
ATATTGTTTAAATGTCTTTAATCAATGCAATTTGTAATTTTATTGTATTTAGAACTGTGCCTGTTTTAAATGATAAAATAAAAATAAGTGTTAAGGCTTTGAAATTGTCATATCCGCTCGTCATGTCACCTGTGCAACCAGCCACTCCCCTGCTACACACCTGCGGGCCATTACAATCAGGCTGGTACATAAGCAGCCGACACACAGCTCCTGTTGCTGGATTGTTCTTCTGACTCCAGAAGAGCACACATGAGGCTGAGGCTTAGACCCGGGGCCTGATAACAAGGAACCATCACCTAATCCTGCTTATTGATAAAGTTATTGAGTCTGCTGCCTGTTCCTGCTAACCTGCTATCGTCACCTGTTCCTGCTAACCCGATCCAGTAACCTGTTAATGGGTCCTGAGTCTCATTAAAGACAAACGTTTGAGATTCTGTCGATTTTGTTGTGAATATGGGTTTGGAGTCTGGCATTAAAGAAATGGTACTTATGACATTTTTTACAACTTGTCTTTTATTTTGGGGACTATTTAGTAATTTTCCTGCCAAGTCTGGGCAGTTTTTATTGAAACTATGAGCTGCTGTTTCCATGATTTATTTCCATATCATTTCCAATAAAATATTTAGGATTGTTGAAAACTTAATGCCCCATATTTCATTGACATTTTGCTTATTAATGTCCTTTTATACACTCATCACTAAGCTAAACCTATTGTAAATTGGTACCAATATAAGTTGAACTTCAGCTGTTGTGTATTTTTTCTCTTTTTAGCACAATAGCATCCATCTTTATGCCACACTCGCTGAAGACCAGACGGTTTATAGCACTCTAAACACATTGGTTCCTGAAGATATCTTTTAGTTTACAGTGGCACTGTGTTAATATGCTTTGGCTCTGCTGCGACAGAAACTGCAGTGAAAATTAAGTGATTAACAAGAGCTCATTGTGGAAACTGAAGAGATTCTGGGCATCTGTTTGACTGTGTTTACAGCGTGGCTCTAATGGCACTGGTAAGTAAATATGCTCAGCCAAATAAGTCTGCAGCCTGTTTGTGTCTGAGGCAGCTTCTCGTCTGAGCTGCAGTGTTAAAAGTGACACAGACAGGACTCAGTCACTGGATTCTGTATTAACTATGTCTATGCACAAGTTCCTGCTTCTCTTCAGTTCATACAAATTTATAATATGCTTTTATAAATGCAAGATACTTATTAAACATATAACCTTGAGAAAAGTAAGTTTTTATTGCTATACAGGCTAAACCATAAAGTGCTTTAAAGAGAGATTAAGCAGAATATTAGCAGAGCTACGTATGTTTTACTTCTGGTTGACGATCAAATAAAAGTGGAAGGAGTGATGAAGTGTGGCCTGCTGCAGACTCGGGTGTTGTGGCGTGTGTCTCTGAACATGAACAGCAGATGTACTTATTTAGTTTGTTTGCTGATCAGCCACACAGACCAAAGATATTCACAATCAGACTTGGAGTAAACCTGCTGAATGGAGTAAAATGGTATATATTAAGTAAGCTAACATTTGATATTTTAGGACTAAATAATTATGAATGATCCCAGCTGCTCTCATTTTACTCTCACCCTGTGACCAAACTAGAGGGTGATTACATATCTGAACTCTAAAGACCTTAGAGATGTGCACCTAAAACTTAAGTAATTTGACAAATACAACAAGCGTCCTCTTATCCTCTTTGTTTCAACATGGCTACGCTGAAAGACAACTAAAAAAATGTGACGCCAAAGGATTTTCTGAAAGGAAAATATGTTTGTGCTCTTCTTCGTACTGGCTTTGGTTTATCTTAAATACGTACATACACGCTCTTTTGATTGGCTGACGTCCTTGTTTCTTTTACCAATTTAGTGTTGGTTAACATTCTTTTTATTTACAGATTCACTTTGCAAAAACTTTTACTGTCGCAGCGGTTTATTGTGTCCTTGTATTTGCCGAACTCTCGTTATGTCAAATGAATCTTTGCTGTGATTGGCTAAAGGTTAAAGCAAAAGCATCTGGACTCAGTTTTTAAGGTGAAGATGTTTTTGTCTCTAATTCCAAGAGACTTTATCAATTCTGAGATGAACTGGTAAGAAAGCTTTATCTCTAGAGGGAGGGGTTTCCCCTGAAACTAAACCTGATGGACCAGTTCTAAAATGGCTTCCTTCACACCTCTCTCAAACCATCTGGCCTCTCTGGCTAAATTTTGGACATTTTTGTCGTCATAGGAATGTCCTTTGTCTTTGAGGTGGAGGTGAACTGCAGACTCAGGTCCAGGATTAGCTCTTCTTTGCCGATACATCCTCTTGTGAAGCTGTTTAGTTTCTCCAACATAACTCTCACTGCTCTCTTCACTGAACTGCATCAACGACATTACTCTGTTTGTGTGGGTCTTGTCTTTAGGAAGATGCAGAGTATTTCCAGGTTTTAAATGGACTGGAATATTTGTAGAAAATCCTTTAGTCTTTCAGATAAACCAGACACATAATGTAAGGTGGGACTGAGGACACAAACGCTCAACGACAGTGAAGGTAAGTGTTTCTTTAAATGTACAATGGTCACATGACCAGACAGACTCTCAATTGTCTTTTTATGTCTGTACCATTTATTATGTTTGTAGTAGATGCACTGTAAATGAAAATTATGAAATACTGAAGCCGAGTGGGAGGGGCAGTGGGGCAATAGAACGGGGCATTTTTCAGACCATGCTGCAGGTCAGTCAGTTATTGTGAAGGTAACATGGGCTTATGGAGCGCTGCTGAGAACATCTAAAGGTGTAAATATTCTCACTTGAACTTTGTCTATTTTTAATTATTGTAAATACTCTAGGATTTATTTTGTTAATCACTGTATATATCTGAACATTCTTGGTCTTCAACAATTATGTTCAATCTTTTGCACAAATGGAACATAACAATACACTGAGCCACACTGTTCAGAGAGATGAGCTGAATGTTTTGAGAAATGCTTTTCTCTTTCAAGAATTGAGTCAAAGCAAATGAGAAAAAACTGTAATAAAACTAATCTTAACTTTTATTTAATTAACAGAGGCGACTACACAAGATACAAGATTTAAACATGTCCAAATAAATTCATTTTTGACAGACATTATGTCCTCATTTGGGGAATGTTAAAAATTATAAATTTAAGATCTCTAAACATGCTTTTTAAGTTGAGTATTTGTAAAATCTTATGGTTTTGAAATCTTTTGACATTTCATGTTGGTAAAAACAGAAGTGGTTAACGATGCTCTGTGTTTCTGTGCTTCTGAACTATTAGAGACACATTTGTCGTTTTTCTGAGCATTAGTTCTATAAAATGATGTTTTAGTCACTTCAGGACGTTTAGGTCTTCATGACAGCTGTCGTCATGGCTGGACACTTCTTAATCTTCATGTTCATGAGTGAGTTCAACCCTATTCTTTTTAAATGTGCCTCACTGATAAATGTGATGTTAGCATCTGCTGTTTGAGTTTATTTAGAAACAAGGAAGTGCATTTTTGTTTGAAGTTTCAAATATATTCTTCTAAATCCATTTATTGGTTCAACTATATTGAGTTATTCAGATGATTAAAATGAATAAAGAGGAAAATGGTGATTAGTGATAATTGGCGGCAGTGGGTTCGATTCCTGCTCTCCCCATAATTCATACTGTCATTGTGTCCTTGGGCAAGACACTTAACCCACCTTGCCTCGTATGAATGTGTAAGCATGTTTAGTGACTGTATTTGGTGATGGTCGGAGAGGCTGTAGGTGCAAAATGGCTGCCACGTCTCTGTCAGTCTGCCCCAGGGCATCTGTGGCTACAGTTGTAGCTCACCACCACCAGTGTGTGACTGTGGAGTGAATGAATAATGGATGGCCTGTTTGTGCTTTGAGTCCCTTGGTCCCTCGGGAGAAAAGCGCAATATAAATCCAATTATTATTAATTTTAAAAGGACTTCCCATAAATTCAAATGTTTAACATGTTAACACCAGGTTCCTCTTTGAACTAATGCAGGGCTAAATAAACGCTTGAGTAAATACATTTCTCTTCGCTGGAACAAGTCCCTTCTTTTCAAACTAATTCCTTTGTAACTGTGTCTGTATGCACCAGGGTTATTACTCCATGGTGGTACTTACAGGGTGGACATTAATGGTCACACACTGGACAACCCTTTTATTCAATGTTATTGTTTGTTGCTTGAAAGCTTTAACACGACTCCAGAGCAAAGTAAAGACCTACAGTGGTGTAGAGCTGGAGTAAAATACAATGTATATTTAAAGCATCTTAATCTGTTTGAGGTTAAATTAATTATCACACGTTAAGGGACTTGAACCCCCAACCTTCCACACCAAAGGCTCGGTATAACACTTGACTAAAGAGGAGCACACGGTCTGACAATATAGTTTTAGATAATACATTTGTGACCCGGCTTGTCATTTCCTGGCGCTATAGTTACAAACCGCTTGGTGAAAAAGTAAAGCCCCCTGAAACATCTCATGACCACATGTGCTGTTATCCTGTTGTCTGATGTCTGTTATGTACTGTATGTTTGTTACAGCAAATGGAGTTGTGACTATGTATGTTATGTAGGTTTGTCTGTAAAATGCTCCATTTCATTTTCCTGAAGACCATTACGCCTGAAGAAATGGGCTGCATAGTGTGGCTTGTAATCTTGTGTCTATTTATGTATACATGTGATACGATCCACACGAACAACACTAGTTTCCCCTTGGAGACTAATAAAGTCTATCTTGAGTCACTCAAAAAAAACTATACGGCTTTACCATTAGATAAAACCAAAATAAATGATAAATGTCTCTTTTGCACAAATGCAACAAAACAATCCACTGAGCCACACTGACTGTTCATGATACAATAGTTTAAGTCTTAATAAAATAAAAACATTGACATTATGTCGTCATTTTTGGAAATGTTAAATGTTGGTCATAAAATAAAGATGTCTAAACATATTTTTTAATTTGCGTTTTTGTAAACTCTTATATACACCAATGGCTTCTTTGACATTTCATGTTGTTGGTCAAACAGAAGTGAAAGTGGTTAACTGTACCCTGTTTAAGGCTGTGGGTTTGACTGAACCGTGACATTTGTGTTTTTTCTGAGCACTAGTTCTATAAAATGATAAAAGCCCTGTTTATTCAGTCACTTAGAGCCTTCAGGACGTTTAGGTCTTCATGACAGCTGTCCGTCATGGCTGGACACTTCTTAATCTTCATGTTCATGAGTGAGTTCAACCCTTTTGTTTTTAAATGATCCTCACTGATAAATGTGATGTTAGCATCTGCTGTTTGAGTTTATTTAGAAACAAGGAAGTGCATTTTTGTTTGAAGTTCCAAATATATTCTTCTAATTCTATTTATTAATTGTCATTAGTGAGTTATGAAGATAATAAAATGCTTAAATAGGAAAGGCCACAGGGATTAGTGGTAAATTTTATGAATCTAAATGTTTAACATGTTAACGACACGTTCCTCTTTGAACTCAAGCAGAGTTAAATAAACACTTGATAAATTCGTCTTCGCTGGAACAAGTCCCTTCTTTTTTAAACTAATACCAATGTAACTGTCTCGTTATGCACCAGGTTTATTACCACGACACAACTTAGTGGTACTTACAGGGTGGACTTTAATGGTCACACACTGGTAAACCTTCTTATTTAATGTTGAAAGCTTTAGCACGACTCCAGAGCAAAGTAAAGACCTACAGTGGTGTAGAGCTGGAGTAAAATACAAAGTACAGTCAAACCCAACATTATTCAGTTAAAGTTCCTTTTATTTAATTAGCTGATTGAAAATGACACAGTCGTCTTCCAGAAGTTAAGATAATGTACAAGAGGCATTGTTGCGAAAATATTTCTTAGTTTTTATTTACATTTGAACAAAAAGTGGCGTGTCCATAATTATTCAGACCCTTTTTAATAATCAAGAGAAAAGCCTTCATTGGCTATTACAGCTTTGTGCATGTCTCCACTGGGATTTTCTCATGTATCTTTAGTGATAACCTCCAGCTCTTTCAGGTTGGAGGGTCTTCTTGCCATCTCCCTGATCTTTGGCTCCCTGCACAGATTCTCATTTGGATTCAAGTCAGGAATCAGGATTATTAGGATGCTTTAGAACTGCTTGGACTATTTTGAATGATATAGAACTTTGGATTTGCCCAAAGACTGACAGTTTACAAAAGGGTATGAATAATATTGGACATCCCACCTTTTGTTCAAATGTAAATAAAAGCTTAGAAATATTTATTTCCACAACGATGACTCTTGTACATCGTCTTTTTAACTTTTGGAAGATGCCTGTGTCATTTCCAATCAAGAAAAAACTTGCTGGTTGGCTAAAAGTAACTTTAACTCAAAATTTTCCAGGGCTATGAATAATTTTAAGCTTGACTGTATATTTAAAGCATCTTTATCTGTTTCAGGTAAATTTTATGTACAAATAACACATTAAGAGCTCAAATATGATAAACTCTAATTACAATATTACATCACTATTACCATGCTATTATCAAACTGTAAAAACTATTACTTTAATTAAATTCAATTCAATATAGACTTATTTAAAATGTGTTTTTCAACAGATGTGTTTTTAAAGGCTAAAGGTCAAGGTGAGATACATTTGATTTTACAAATGCTTGGTAATAATCAATGTTGCATTATTTTAAACATGTATTAACCTCTTTGTGAACTGCAGACCTTGCTGCTCCTAAACTGAGAGTGTCTCCATCGCTCATCAGTGAAACAGACTCTGTTACATTATACTGTCAGACTCCAGTTCTTGTGTCTGACTGTTTCTACATTTTGAGACCCTCCTGCCAAAAGTCTCCCATGTCTGAAGTCACTGACCGGACGTGTGCTGCTGTCGATGGTGAACCAACGCTCTCCTGCTGACGTCACTGTAACATGTTTTTACCTTAAACCATCTGAGTCTCCTCACAGTGACAAGAACATCATCTCTGTTCAAAGTAAGGAGGGTTTTAAAACGAGAACTGTGTGACTTAACTCTGAACATTCTGTGTAAGGGCTGTATAAGTTTATACTGTTATAACTTAACTGCTATAAATTATCATAAAAAAAAAAAAAACAAGCAAACAAACTAAAATATACTTGTAAAACTTGATAATCAGAGGTTTGTTGCAGAACAAAAAAGCCTTAATGTTTAATGCTAGATGTCTATAGTATTTAGAACTACAACCTCTTCTTTCTTTATGCTTCAAGTATATATTTAAGTCTGTAGATGCATATAATTGCTATATTTGATAAAATTGGAAACATCATTAAATTTTTTAAAACCAGAAAAAAACTAAATATAGTTGATTTTCTTTACACTCCAAAGTCTTTATTTGAAACAAATTATATATTAGTTACTATTTGGTGTTTTAGGTTAAATGCCAAAGATTATCAAACTCATTTTCAACAAACACGGTTGTACAAACAATAAATTTAGCGCACAATACCAGATCATATTTTGACCATTTATGTGACTGTTTCTAAGCCCACAAAATGTATTGATGATTAAATCAAATATTCAGTCAAAAGGTCAATATCTGAGAGGTTTTATGTTCTTGTTGCAGCTCTGGCTCCTCCCACTTTGACTGTGCATCCATCAGAGTTCACAGAGACAGACAGTGTTACTCTCCAGTGTCAGCCTCAATCTTCTGTCTCTGTGTCTCAGTGTTATTTCTACACTTTAAGTGGACTACATCGGGTAATGTCTGGATGTGTTCAGACTCTGAAAGGCTTTGAGCTGCTGACACTGAACCAAAGTCTTCCTGCTGAGGTTCAACTAAAGTGTTATTACACAGTAAAGAGAGGAGGAACTGATTCTCCATCTCCACACAGCAACAAAAGATCTGTCATTGTTCAACGCAAGATATGATTTGTGAATTAATTTATAATGAAAGATAACAGAAGATAAGTTCCACTACTTTTTTTTTTTTTTTTTTTAATAACGGATCAATCTAAGAGTCATAGGGGGTCAATTATTACTGTAAATATTCAACAACATTAGCTCCCTCAACTCTTTTTGTAAAATAGCTTTATTAATCACTTTTTTCTGACATAAAAGTTCATTTTTGTTTTGAAAAGTTAGAAAGTCTGGACCAACAGCTTGAAAGCTCCCTCAGTGTTCAAGCTTTATTAAAAACAAAGCTTGAAAACTGGAACCATTAGTGAATGAGCACAGACCTGTTAGCACCTTAGCCCCTGGTGGAGCTGCAGTTATTGCAATGTTGGTAATTTGGGTTAATAACAAGAACCTTTTAATTAATTAAAATATTATATTATTATTATTATTATTATTATTATTATTATATTGGTCTATATTAAAATATAGACCAAAGTATAAAACAAGAAATTATTCTAAAAATGATTTAAATATTTTTTATTAATGTTTAACAGCTGCTGTTTCTTTACTTCCAGATCCAAAACCAAAGATAAGTCTTCAACATTATGATGATGACCTCATTTACATTACCTGCACACTGCCTGACTCTGCTGAGGATGATTCAAAATGTAACCTGTACTTTGGAGAATCTCCTCAGCCGTATCAAACATCACCCATCTTGAAGACAACAAGGAACAAAGGCAGAACAGTTTGCCTTTTTACTTTCTCTGTAAAACATTTACAGATGAATCTCAAGACAGTCCAGAGAAAAGACATGAGATGTGATTACACTTCAGAGAGTGGACATGGGGCTCTGTCTCCTCGCAGTGATGGATACAACTTAAAAAGTCTGTCAGAAACATGAATATAACATGATAAAGGTCACTCTTGGTTAATGTTTCTAAAACAACCCTGTCTTTTGCAGATTTCATGAACACATTAGAGACAAACCAACCCCATGAGACCACAGCTTCATTAGACTCAGTGATGAACACAAACACAGAGACAAGATGGACGACAGGAAGTGAGACTGACACGACCAGTTCAGGTACAACTTTTACAGACTTTACTTTGTGTCAAATTACTTTGACCAAACACTGCAGAGGTATTGTTTGTAAAATGGTTATTAACATAACATTTAATAACCAAACTCCCAAAAGCCAATAAAATAAATTTAAATGCATATATTGACTAGACCAGCAGGTTTCTGAAACTAACACAATGTTGGATGAGCACAAGGGTAAGTTATGATTATTAATTTTACTGGGGTTCAGGTGAATGTGTGAATCTAAAATGCCAACAGTGAATGAATGTGAGAGTGAATGATCGTCAGTTTCTGTCTCCAAGTGTTAGCCCTGCGACTAACTGTCCATTGTCCAGAGTGTACTCTGCCTCAGGCCCAAAGCTGCTAATGGGAAATATCAGAAATGAAATGAATGAATATTATTATTACTACAGATTTGGATATTAATATCCGACCTGTTACATCTTCCACTGGAGCGTCCAACACTCATTCAACACCAGGTAATAACTGATGGAATTATAAAACTCCAGGCGTCATTTTTACCTCATTCAGAATTGTCACTCCAGAGCAGAGTTGAACTGTAGACTGTTAAAGTGGATGAATAATAAAAGCTGGATAAGGTACAGTCCTGTCTTTCCAGCTGTTTTAAATCCTATCAGTAGATAGTCAGGCTAATGGGGCAAAAATAATTACAAGTAGCCCTTAATAGATTTCTCCCATAAACCTCAATATAAATGAAACCCCTCAGGACACTACACCTTCCAAAAAAGTGGAATGGTTAGTATTGTCTGTTTCTGAATCTATAAGAGGCCTGCACAATGAGCCACGTAACATGGACGTCACATTTTGGCCCTCACATTTCTTCTCTTGTTAAAAACTCTTTTTTTCCATCTTCGTAACATTGCTCGTCTCCGATCTTCTCTCACCATTGCTGACACTGAAACCTTAATTCACGCATTAATCACTTCACGTCTGCCTTATTTCTTGGTCTTCCAAAAAAACTTATCTCTAGATTACAGTATGTCCAAAACTCAGCGGCAAGAGTTCTCACCTCCACTAGGCGCTCTGCTCACATTACTCCTCTGCTTCATGACCTGCACTGGCTCCCTGTAGCATCACGTATACACTTTAAGGTATTGCTTCTTACATTCAAAGCATTAAATGGTCTCGCTCCCCAATATCTGTCTGACCTACTCTCCCCTTACCGCCCCGTCCGGTCCCTTAGATCAGCCGAACTCGGTCTGTTGTCCATCCCTTGTTTCCGTCTGTCTACTGTTGGTGGAAGGTTATTTAGTCTAAATGGTCCTCAATTATGGAATGCGCTGCCTCTTACTCTACGAAACATCTCATCTGTGGGTGCATTTAATCCATCCATCCATCCATCCATCTTCTACCGCTTATCCGGGGCCGGGTCGCGGGGGCAGCAGTCTAAGCAGAGAAGCCCAGACTTCCCTCTCCCCAGACACTTCCTCCAGCTCTTCCGGGGGGATACCGAGGCGTTCCCAGGCCAGCCGAGAGACATAGTCCCTCCAGCGTGTCCTAGGTCTTCCCCGAGGTCTCCTCCCGGTGGGACATGCCCGGAACACCTCCCTAGGGAGGCGTCCGGGAGGCATCCGAAACAGATGCCCGAGCCACCTCAGCTGGCTCCTCTCGATGTGAAGGAGCAGCGGCTCTACTTTGAGCTCCTCCCGAGTGACCGAGCTCCTCACCCTATCTCTAAGGGAGCGCCCGCCACTCTGCGGAGAAAGCTCATTTCGCCGCCTGTATCCGGGATCTTGTTCTTTCGGTCATGACCCAAAGCTCATGACCATAGGTGAGAGTAGGAACGTAGATCGACTGGTAAATCGAGCTTTGCCTTACAGCTCAGCTCCTTCTTCACCACGACAGACCGGTACATCGACCGCATTACTGCAGAAGCTGCACCGATCCGCCTGTCGATCTCACGCTCCTTCCTTCCCTCACTCGTGAACAATACCCGAGATACTTAAACTCCTCCACTTGAGGCAGGAGCTCTCCACCAACCTGGAGGGCAAGCCACCCTTTTCCGACTGAGAACCATGGTCTCAGACTTGGAGGTGCTGATCCTCATCCCAGCCGCTTCACACTCGGCTGCAAACCGCCCCAGTGAACATTGAAGGTCCTGGCTTGATGGAGCCAACAGGACAACATCATCTGCAAAAAGCAGAGATGAAATCCTGTGGTCCCCAAACCAGACTCCTCCGGCCCCTGGCTGCGCCTAGAAATCCTGTCCATAAAGATAATGAACAGGACCGGTGACAAAGGGCAGCCCTGCCGGAGTCCAACATTCACCGGGAACAGGTCTGACTTACTGCCGGCAATGCGAACCAAGCTCCTGCTCGGTCGTACAGGGACCGGACAGCCCTTAGCAAAGGGCCCCGGACTCCATACTCCCAGAGCACCCCCACAGGGCACCGCGAGGACACAGTCGAATGCCTTCTCCAGATCCACAAAGCACATGTGGACTGGTTGGGCAAACTCCCATAATCCCTCCAGCACCCTGGAGAGGGTATAGAGCTGGTCCAGTGTTCCACGACCGGGACGAAAACCGCATTGTTCCTCCTGGATCTGAGGTTCGACTATCGGCCGCATTCTCCTCTCCAGTACCCTGGCATAGACTTTCCCGGGGAGGCTGAGGAGTGTGATCCCTCTGTAGTTGGAACACACCCTCCGGTCCCCCTTCTTAAAAAGGGGGACCACCACCCGGTCTGCCAGTCCAGAGGTACTGTCCCCAACGCCACGCGATGTTGCAGAGGCGTGTCAGCCAAGACAGCCCCACAACATCCAGAGACTTGAGGTACTCAGGGCGTACCTCATCCACCCCCGGTGCCTTGCCACCGAGGAGCTTCCCAACTACCTCAGTGACTTCGGCCTGAGTGATGGACGAGTCCACCTCTGAGCCCTCGGCCTCTGCTTCCTCAGTGGAAGACGTGACGGTGGGGTTGAGGAGATCCTCGAAGTATTCCTTCCACCGTCCAACAATATCCCCAGTTGAGGTCAGCAGATTCCCACCTCCACTGTAAACAGTGTTGGCAGGGCACTGCTTCCCCTCCTGAGGCGCCGGACGGTTTGCCAGAATTTCTTGAGGCCGACCGATAGTCTTTTCCATGGCCTCACCGAACTCCTCCCAGGCCCGAGTTTTGCCTCCACAACCACCCGTGCTGCAGCTCGCTTGGCCTGCCGGTACCTATCAGCTGCCTCAGGAGTCCCACAAGCCAACCAGGCTCGATAGGTCTCCTTCTTCAGCTTGACGGCCTCCCTTACTTCCGGTGTCCACCACCGGGTTCGGGATTGCCGCCACGACAGGCACCGGAGACTTTGCGGCCACAGCTTCGAGTGGCTGCGTCGACAATGGAGGTGGAGAACATGGTCCACTCGGACTCAATGTCTCCAGTCTCCTCGGAATCTGGTCGAAGCTCTGTCGGAGGTGGGAGTTGAAGATCTCTCTGACAGGGGACTCGGCCAAACGTTCCCAACAGACCCTCACAGTGCGTTTGGGTCTGCCAAGTCTGTCCGACCTTCTCCCCGCCATCGGATCCAACTCACCACCAGGTGGTGATCAGTTGACAGCTCCGCCTCTCTTCACCCGAGTGTCCAAGACATACGGTCGGAGGTCAGATGAGACAACTACAAAGTCGATCATCGACCTCCGCCTAGGGTGTCCTGGTGCCACGTGCACTGATGGACACCCTTATGCTTGAACATGGTGTTCGTTATGGACAAACTGTTGCTAGCACAGAAGTCCAATAACAGAACACCACTCGGGTTCAGATCAGGGGGGCCGTTCCTCCCAATCACGCCCCTCCAGGTGTCACTGTCGCTACCCACGTGAGCGTTGAAGTCCCCAGTAGAGCGATGGAGTCCCGGTTGGAGCACTTTCCAGCACCCCTCCCAGAGACTCCAAGAAGGCCGGGTACTCTGCACTGCCATTTGGCCCGTAAGCACAAACAATAGTGAGAGACCTATCCCCAACCCGAAGGCGCAGGGAAGCGACCCTCTCGTTCACCGGGGTGAACTCCAACACATAGCGGCTGAGCCGGGGGGCAATAAGCAAACCCACACCAGCCCGCCGCCTCTCACCGCAGGCAACTCCAGAATAGTGGAGAGTCCAGCCTCTCGAGGATTTGGGTTCCAGAGCCCAAGCTGTGCGTGGAGGTGAGCCCGACTATCTCTAGTCGGTATCTCTCAACCTCCCGCACAAGCTCAGGCTCCTTACCCGCCAGGAGGTGACATTCCATGTCCCTAGAGCCAGATTCTGTGTCCGGGATTGGGCCGTCGAGGCTCCTGCCTTCGACTGCCACCCAATCCACATTGCACCGGCCCCTTACGGTTCCTCCTGCAGGTGGTGGGCCCACAGGAGGTCGGTCCCACGTCGCTCTTTCGGGCTGTGCCCGGCCGGGCCCCGTGGGGAAAGACCCGGCCACCAGGCGCTCGCATATGAGCCCCAACCCCGGGCCTGGCTCCAGGGTGGGGCCCCGGTTGCGCCATACCGGGCGACGTAACGGTCCTCGATATTAAACTTTCCATAAAGGGTTCTGAACCGCGCTTTGTCTGGCCCGTCACCTAGGACCTGTTTGCCTTGGGAGACCCTACCAGGGGCATATAGCCCCCGACAACATAGCTCCTAGGATCATCCGGGCACTCAAACCCCTCCACCACGATAAGGTGGCGGTTCAAGGAGGGTGCATTTAAGTCCCAGTTAAAAACATATCTATTCAACAAGCATTTTGGGTAATCGCAACTATATGTATTATGTGATGTGTGTGTATATAGATGTATATGTAAGTGTTTGTTTGTACTGTATTTGTGAAATGTAATGTAATGCTACGGAAAGGCGCTATATAAATAAAACTTCTTCTTCTTCATGGACAAAATGCTTATACCTGCTTCCAGGTTTAATAATTAAAATAAAACCAATAATTATTCAGGATCCTGGTCTTATAATACACCTGTGACTATAACACACTGTAAAACTCTCTACTGCAAAAAATGCACAATCTGACAGAAGCTTTAACCTTACCACATACATGACCCCCTGGTGTTCCTGGGGGGTTTTGCAAGGTTGGTTCTTCTGTTTTGTACAAGACTGTAAATGTTTGTGTGTTGTCTTTAGTTTAGCCTCGTCACAAAACGATCTTAAAGAATAATATTGTGAAAAAGACACCTCTACAGCCCGAGTCAAGACAACAAAATATAAATTTAACTGTGCTTACATAAACAAAAAAAATGAAGTATGTTTAATTTTTTTGTTTCCAGGAGATTCATCTTTAACAAATAAACCCTCTCCATCCTCAGAGATGAACTCTCACAGTCTGTTATTACAGAATATAATTATTGACTCAAAGTGTATTTTATTCTTGAAGAAGTGAGACTGTGTTTGTGTGAAACAGGAATCCCGATCTTGAAGTTGGTGATTCTGTTGTCAGTCTGTGGTCTGACTCTGGGAACTGTCATGTTGGAAATGTTTTTTTTCTGCAAGAAACAAACTAATGGTAAGACACTCCAGCACTCATCACAGTATTTGTTATTTGTGTTTTTATCAATGAGGTATTTGTCTTTGTAAGTGTTTGACAGCTCAAAGGGGCCAGAGCTCCTCTCCAGGTGTAACCAGGAATAAACCCTTCTGGTCATGTGACAGTTCACACATGTGAAAGTTTTCTTTAGAAACTGACCTTTTTTGGAGGTTTCTAATCATTTTGTAATAGCTAAGAGCTTTTTCTTGGCAGGTTCTGAGACTGTGAACAGACAATGGCTTCAAAATGAGGACGTGAACGAGGCAAGGCTCCTTAAAACATATACACTCCTCATTAAGTTAGACTTATTGTAAAGTGGTACTAATATAACTTGTAGAACACCAGCTGTTGTTAATATGTATTTTTTTTACTTTTTAGAGCAACACAAATTCTCTCTACATCCCTCTTTCTCATGTACAGGCGGTTTATAGCACTCTACAGATGAAGGACGACTGAAGCAACACATTAGTTCTGAAGATGGCGTCTGGTTCAGATTCACACAGAGTTGATTTAGTTCTGTTTTATAGATTTGACATTGATTGAATGAATTAAATGAATTAATACTTTGAATGAATTAATATTTTAATCATAACATAATAACAGAATCAATGCTTGATTACAACAAATATTTAATTGTCCAAATTGGAGCGGGAGGAAGTAAATACTTTTTGAATTGACAACTTTACATCGATAGATAGATAATAGATTCTCCTTCCCATTAATATTGTTCTCATTAATGCTTACAGTAATTGCCTGATAAACATCCAATAACAAATCATATTTCTTCATCAACATACCTCAAAAAAAATTATTTATCACTTTTCTTAAACTGCTTCATATTTGGACATTGTTTCTTGTCATTATTCAGACTATTCCATAATTTGACCCCATAAAGAGAGACACAAAAAACATTCTTAAACGTTGAGTTTTAAAGTTATAAAAGTCTTTCAGTAAAAAGTTTCCTTTCAGTAAACAACTCCTGTATGTTTTTTTTGTTTTGTTTGATTCTGGCTTTAAACACTATTTAAAGAGTATGAAAATGTATGAGATCATGAAGTTTTTGTATTTTAGAAGTAATAGATACTGGGTTGGTGCACCACACACAATGTCCGAATATGAAGAACAGAACTCACCAAACTTTACAAACTGTTTCCTGTTTCTCAAGTAACTATTTATCCTTTTCAGTGCAACCCCTCCTTATCCCATACTGTTCTAATTTATTTATTAATATATTATTGTTTATTGTGTTTTTAAATCTAGAAACAATGCAGCAGCTATTTGTCTTTGATCAATGAAATTTGTAATTTACTTGACTGAATCTTTTATCTATAATCTATTATTACAAGATTAAAACAGAGGTCTTACCTTGGCTATTTTCATTGTATTTGGAATGGTGCCTGTTTTAAATGATAAAATAAAAATAAGTGTTGAAGCTTTGGAATTGCCATATCTGCTCGTCATGTCACCTGTGCCACCAGCCACTCCCCTGCTACACACCTGCGGACCATTACAATCAGGCTGGTACATAAGCAGCCGACACACATCTCCTGTTGCTGGATTGTTCTCCTGACTCCAGAAGAGCACATGTGAGTCTGAGGCCTGCTAACATGGAACCAACACCAAATCCTGCTTACTGATCAAGTTACCTGAGTCTGCTGCCTGTTCCGGCAAACATGCTACCTGTTTCTGCTAACTTGCTATCGTCACCTGTTCCTGCTAACCCAACCCAGTAACCTGACTCTACTACTGGTTCCTGGTAACCTGTTACCGGGTCCTGAGTCTTCTGTCCTCACCTCCTGGACCAGCTCGTTGCCCTGTTCCGCCGGCTGTCCTTCGGGGTCTGATTGGCCACGTTAATCCACAACTCCTGTGTTTGCCACCTCTGTCTCATTAAAGACAACAGTTTGAGATTCTGTGTCTAGTGTCATGAATATGGGTTCGGAGTCCACCATTACAGAAATATTATGACTTTTTTACAACTTGTCTTTTATTTTGGGGACTATTTAGTAATTTTCCTGCCAAATCTGGGCAGTGTTCATTGAAATGATGAGCTGCTGTTTCCATGTTTTATTTCCAATAAAATCTTTAGGATTGCTGACTTATTTAAAATGTATTAAAAAATGTCCCATATTTCATTGACATTTTTGCTTAATTTCCGTTATACACTCGTCACTAAGTTAGACCTATTGTAAAGTGGTGCCAATATAAGTTGAACTTCAGCTGTTTAATATTTATAATCTCTTTTTAGCACAACAGCATCCATCTTTATGCCACACTCGCTGAAGACCAGACGGTTTATAGCACTCTACACACAACGGAGAACTAATGCCACACATTGGTTCCTAAAGATATCCTTTAGTTTACAGTGGCACTGTGTTAATATGCTTTGGCTCTGCTGCGACAGAAACAGCAGTGAAAGTAAAGTGATTAACAAGAGCTCATTGTGGAAACTGAAGAGATTCTGAGCATCTGTTTGACTGTGTTTACAGCGTGGCTCTAATGGCACTGGTAAATGAAGTCAAATAATTCTGCAGCCTGTTTGTGTCTGAGGCAGCTTCTCGTCTGAGCTGCAGTGTTAAAAGTGACACAGACAGGACTCAGACAGTCACTGGATTCTGTATTAACTACGTCTATGCACAAGTTCCTGCTCCTCTTCAGTTCATACAAATTTATAATATGCTTTTATAAATGCAGGATACTTATTAAACATATAACCTTGAGAAAAGTAAGTTTTTATTGCTATACAGGCTAAACCATAAAGTGCTTTAAATGAGAGATTAAGCAGAATATTAGCAGAGCTACGTATGTTTTACTTCTGGTTGACGATCACGTAAAAGTGGAAGGAGTGATGAACTGTGGCCTGCTGCAGACTCAGGTTTTGTGGCGTGTGTCTCTGTGAACATGAACAGCAGACGGACTTATTTAGTTTGTTGTGGTTTTTCTACATGCTACTTCCGTTGAGTTGAGCTGAGTTGAGTTTTGAATGTATGGGGGAGAAAGAGGGTCTGTTGACAACAAACATTTCCCACCAGCGGAAAGATTCATTGTTTCACAGTAAACCATCAACTTGAGAGAAGTTAGGTTATGCTATCAGCCCACAGATGGGAAACAACTCCCCATTAATACCAACACCGACCTTTCACCTGCCTAACAACACTGATACTAACTTCTAGCCTTTCATTAGGTGTGGGTTATAAACCCATCACACATACCACTTTGGACGAGGGACAAAGCATCTTCTGTTTCTAAACTATGTCCAGATGACTTCTTTTTTAACCCTTTAGCTTTTATGACTCGTACAGATGAGGTGAGGAATCTTAGTTTTATATTTTCTACACTGTGTGGAGGTAAACTTCTATTCCTTTTATCTCAGTAATGTACTGTCTCAGAAAGCAGTGTTAATACTTGTCTGAGCCACAAAGACCAAAGATATTCACAATCAGACTCAGAGTAAACCTGCTGAATGAAGTAAAATAGCTGGTATCAAGTAACCTAACATTTGATATTTTAGAGATGGGCACCTAAAAATGTCTCCTTTTTGTATTAACTTACATGTATACTGTAATATTATCCAAAGATTCAGAGAATCTGGAACAATCTTTGTGTGTAAGGGTCAAGGCTGGAAAACCCAAACGGCATGCACGTTCTCTTCGGGCCCTTAGACAACACTGCATCACAAACAGGAATGCTACTGTAATGGAAATCACAACATGAGCTTAAGAATACTTCCAGAAAACATTGACTGTGAACAAAATCCACCGTGCCATTCGCCGTTGCTAAAACTCTAAAGGTCAAAAAAAGAAGCCATATCTAAACATGATCCAGAAGCACAGGTGTTTTTTCTCTGGAGCCAAGGCTCATTTAAAATGGACTGTGGCAAAGTAAAAAACTGTTCTGTGGCCAGACATATCAAAATATAAAGTTATTTTTGCCATGTCATCCGGACTAAAGAGGACAAGGACAACCCCA
Source organism: Neodontobutis hainanensis (assembly GCA_024349245.1). NCBI lineage: Eukaryota > Metazoa > Chordata > Actinopteri > Gobiiformes > Odontobutidae > Neodontobutis > Neodontobutis hainanensis. The sequence goes on from JALDNG010000016.1 coordinate 14,751,422, forward strand.
AGTTGTTATGAGCGCTCAGTTCAGAAGCCTGCATCTCTGATGGGGTGGAGTTACATGAGTGTGTGTGGCATGGGCAGCTTACACATCTGGAAAGGCATCTCAATGATGAAAGGTTTATCCAAGTTCTAAAACAACATATGCTCCCATCCAGACATCGTCTCTTTCAGGGAAGGCCTTGCATTTTGACAATGAGCCATAGTGATAACGTCAAAATACATTACATAAAGTGTGTTTGTTATTTACAAGGAGAACAAAAAAAATAAAGTGGAAGATATGCACGAAAAAAAGGCTTTACTTTATATCACAGAACTTTTAAAACTTCTAGTTGGCGGTCACTGTAAAAGTGGAAGGCATGTGTGGCCTGCTGCAGACTCAGGTGTTCTGGTGTGTGCCCCTCTGAACATAAACAGCAGATGTACTTATTTCATTTTTTTTATTGTGGTTTTTCTATGTGCGGCTTCAGTTAAATGATGAACAGAGTTGAGGTTAACACTTAATGTACTCTCGACACTCTTCATGTTGTCATGGCTGCACGTCTCTTATTTGTCCTGCTAATGAGTAAGTTTAACCATTTTTGTTTGTTATATAATTGCAACTTATAATGCCAAGCTGTTTTACTAAATTTTTAACTAGGAAGTACACCTTTATTTTGATGGTGCCTATTTTTATTAATTCAATAACAGCTATATTAAAATTTAAATAAAGACAAAAAGTGATATAGTATTGTTCGTTATTCAATGTTAAGCCAATGAGGAAAGGCTAACTCCAGGGAAATGTGCTGTCTTCTGGAAGTTTCTGGAGTAATTTTGAGTTTGCGTAATCCACAAATGCAATGAGAACCATAGAGACCAGTCCATTATCTAAAGCTGATTTGCTCAACAGGTGTCTTTTCTGAGACCAAAGACCAAAATCTTAAAACATCTGAGTCTCCTCACAGTGACAAGAACATCATCTCTGTTCAAAGTAAGTAGTGTTTTAAACAGAAGGCTGAGAACTCTGTGGGCTCATGAGACATTTGACACTGATCAAAATCCAAGACTTTGACTTAACTCTGAACGTAATGTGTAATATACTTGCTACGCTTTAACATATTGCAAACAACATTAAATAATGTAAAACAAACATGGACTTTCTTTAACTTAAAAAGGTTTTAAATTTTTTTTTAAATAATTCAAGTTTGTTGCACATATTTATGGCTGTTCAGTTTTAGATGTGATTCATTTGAGCACTAGCCGTATTACAGTCCTAATTAACACAGACAGTGATCAGTTCTGCTGCAGTCCTTTTAATTTCAGACATGTCTTTGCTAAAACTACATCCTGCCACATCTTGGAAAAAATTATGTTAATTTAATTAATTTTGAAACTAGCAAAACGTTTACCAACAAAGATCCATACCATTAACCAATTAAAATTTCAAAAATTGATTGTCTTTTATTTACCTCTTCAGTAAATGCAGAGCTTGCTGCTCCTAAACTGAGTGTGTCTCCATCGTTCATCAGTGAGACAGACTCTGTTACATTAATCTGTCAGACTCCAGTTCCTGTGTCAGTCTGTTTCTACATTTTTGGAGACCCTCCTGCCAAAAGTCTCCCATGTCTGAAGTCACTGACCGGACGTGAGCTGCTGTCGATGGTGAACCAACGCTCTCCTGCTGACGTCACTGTAACATGTTTTTACCTTAAAACATCTGAGTCTCCTCACAGTGACAAGAACATCATCTCTGTTCAAAGTAAGTAGGGTTTTGAATCAGATGTTTATAGCAACAGTATTGGAACAACAATATAAATTAGAGTATTGTTTCTTTATGCTTCTAGGAATATACAAATGAAGCATTGGCATGTTTTTCAAGGTCCTACTAAGTGCCTCTTAAAGGATTTCACCAATAAACACTAATAGAGAATGAGTTAGTATTAGCTAGTTTTTTTACACTCCTGGAATAAATGATTTTTTTATTCATTTTAAAACTGGTCTATCATCCAGATATAGTATTAGAATAACTGTAATTTTATATAGTTATTGTCATTATTTGTTGTTTAAAATTTGTGTGTCAACCCAGACCAAAACTAAACTTTGCTTCTTTAGATTAACATCAACACTGGGAGAGTCATATTTTTTAATTTGTTCTCCAAACTAATCCTGCCTTACAGTTAATGTAGTCCTTTACATGTTCTCAAAGAAAACAACAGAGAATACGTCTTGCAACCCAGTTTCCTTAAAAAGTGGGAGCATAATACTGCATAGAAATATGCGCCAAACACGCCAAGAACTGGTCTAAATTTGGCTTGATGACCCACACCTGGGTGTGAGTGCACCTGGAGTTTATAAATATATGTGACGTGGAAACTTTTTTTAGGTTTGTTTAACTTTGTCTGAAAAGACGCACGGATACTCCCATAGGTTGGCATTCACGCTTTTTCAGGGAACAGGGTTGCAATCAAGCAGTCAAGGGTTGCCTACAAGTGAGACGTTCCCTTTAAAAGCTACACTCAGTGATGAGGAGAGATAGGCTATGGAGACCGAGAATACCAACGGCGCTGCACTGGAAGTGTTTGGACCCCCCCAAGGGTTATGTAGGTCTCAGACTGATCCCCGGATGTTGAACCAAGGACATGAGAGCCCTAGGTTGGACAGACATCCAAACTACAGTAAAAAATTTAAGAAAAGTATGCGAAGAGGACCAGCAAGTATCACACACTTGTTGCTAAGGCTCCCCCTTTATCACAGCCATTGATGATGCTTTTCCTCTGGTTGAATGGGCCCTTATACTTAGAGACAAGGGCTGACCTCATATGCCAGCGCAATAGCATCCCAGACTGCTTTGTGGCCACAGCCCTCTGGTTGTTGCCCCCAGAGCACGTGAAAAGCTGCTCAGACTTATGCCACTGGCTAGCGTAGTAAATCTGGAGAGTGTGCACCAGACATAGTAGGTGAAGTATCTCCTGCTCCAGAGACTTGAATGGAAGAGGACAAGAGGCTTTAAAAATGACAGGATTCAAAGGTGAGAATGAAACCTTTGGGAGATAATTAGGTTGAGGGTGAAAAATAACCTTGACCAGCCCAGGGCTGTCAAGAAGACCTTGAAACTTGAAAAGTTCTCAAACCCCTCATACACTAAATACAGGTCCCACAAAGTGACTGGGAGTCTAGTGGGAGCCCTCAACTGCTTGGCTCTTCAAATGAAGCAAACAACTAGGGGGTTGTCTCCCAACCGAGACCCCATTGATCAGAGTGTCACCAGCCAAATTTGCAGCCACATAGGATCTGAGAGTATTAGGGCATAAGCATGCGGCTAGTGTACTCTGCAGAAACTCCCGGACTGAAACAATCTGGCAGTAAACTGGGTCAGCACAATGTGTAATACACCAGGCCTCAAAAAGACACCATCAAAGGGCAAAATGATTTCAATTAAAGGGAGCCCTAGCACTCAGAATAGTCTCGACTACTCCAGCTTGATGTCCATCATTTAAAAATTGCTCCACTTCAGGGGCCAAATGTTAAGGTTCTAGAGGTCTGGGATGAAACTCTGTCCCCTGCGCTTGAGAAAGAGGGCCTTCCTTACTGGAATTGCCAACAGCGAGCCTTCGAGGAGATACATTAGGTCTGAGAACCATACCTGGTCAGCCAACAGAATGCCACGAGTAAGAGACAAGACTCCTGTTGACAGAGCCTGGCCAGAACTCCCGGGAGCAGGGCAGAAAAGCACTGAGATGGAATCTGGACCACACATGGGCCATTGCGTCCAGACCCTCCGCACGGGGGAACCAAAAGAAGTAAAGAGGTCCACCTATGCGTCGTAAAATCTTTCCCAGATTTGACTGACTGTGTCGAGGTAAAGTTCCCGTTCCCCATGTGTCACAGCCTGTCTGGACAGTAGGTCTGCTCCTACATTCATATGCCCCTCAGTCTCTTACCCTGAGGTACTGGAACTTGTCCTGAGCCCAAAGCACATGTGGCGTGAATGCAGTTCGCCTTGGCAATTTATGTAGGAGACTACCGCCACATTGTCCACCTAGACTAGGATTTGGCAGCCCCTTTTGCTTTTACATCCTCAAAGTTCTTAGCTCGAAAAATGTTGTGTGCTGAATATTTGAGAACTGTTGCTGAGAAATGTTCTTGTTGCAGCTCTGGCTCCTCCCACTTTGACTGTGCATCCATCAGAGTTCACAGAGACAGACAGTGTTACTCTCTACTGTCAGCCTCCATCTTCTGTCTCTGTGTCTCAGTGTTATTTCTACACTTTAAGTGGACAACAACAGGTAATGTCTGGATGTGTCCAGACTCTGAAAGGCTTTGAGCTGCTGACAGTGAACCAAAGACTTCCTGCTGAGGTTCAAGTAAAGTGTTCTTACACAGTAAAGAAAGGAGGGACTAATTTTCCATCTCCACAAAGCAAGAAAAGCTCTGTCATTGTTCAAGGTAAGTTATTACTCGGGTTCATATTAAAACAAAAAGCATTATATGAAATTGTTAGGATAAATTTTTTGTCATTTATCTATAACTAGGTTTAACTTTGAGGGCTGAGAGCCATGTGGAAAAAAGTGACAGACTTAACTGAACATTCAGAATTGTGTAAATGCTTATAATTGATAGACGTTTTTTTTTTTTTTTTTTTTTTTACAACATAAAAAAATACAACATAAAATATTAGTAAACAAGAATATAGAGTTTAAAAAATAACTAAAGTTAATAACCAGAGATTTGTTGCACAACAAAAAGCTTTTGTGGTTTACAGCCAGATGAAGTCGAGTGGTATGAACATTAGTTCAGTTGAAAGTGGTCCTCATGGTTTTTAGCCTGAAAATGTTGTACTGAAGATTAAATCAATAATCTAACAAGCCAAAATTTGAGAACTGTTCTGTTCTTTTTACAGCTCTGGCTCCTCCCACTTTGACTGTGCATCCATCAGAGTTCACAGAGACAGACAGTGTTACTCTCTACTGTCAGCCTCCATCTTCTGTCTCTGTGTCTCAGTGTCATTTCTACACTTTAAGTGGACAACAACAGGTACTGTCTGGATGTGTTCAGACTCTGAAAGGCTTTGAGCTGCTGACACTGAACCAAAGTCTTCCTGCTGAGGTTCAACTAAAGTGTTATTACACAGTAAAGAAAGGAGGGACTAATTTTCCATCTCCACACAGCAACAAAAGATCTGTCATTGTTCAAGGTAAGTCTCTAAAGTGCTGTGAAGGCGATGCTCTTACTTTAGTTAGATTTTTAAATGTGGTGGTTGTCTCTACTGCAAAAAAACATACATTTCTCAAAATAATTCTTAAAAGTTTAGATTTAAGACTAGTCACCAGGGGATTTGAGGGATGCTGTGATTAACACAGGTTGTTGTATTAATGTTAATTGTATTCAACACCTCACAGTTGGGTGCAGTGGCCATTACTTCTATTTGTGTATTTCTAATAATTCACATTTAATATTACGGGAGCTGAAGTCAAGCTTGGCTTCTTTGAGACATTAAACACTGATAAATTATTTTTGTAAAAATTTAGTTTGTGAAAAGAAAAATACATTTTTAAAAAAATTCACTTTTCGGGTTTCTGGAAATGTAGAATTAGCACATAACTCACACTTTTAAGCATTAGATGAGATCTTTCTTTCATCATTTATAAATATTTAATCACTATAATGTTAACATTGTAGTATTTGTGTCTATTAGTTAGACACAAACTTATAGTTAATTAATTAATTGTTAAGCACACATCTATTAATTCTTAACTAGTGTTTAATTGTGTGAGCTAGTCTAAATTAAATCTTTTAAGTAAAAGCTGACACTGCATCTGGCACAAGCCATGATCAGTACTGTTTATTTACCGGCTGCTTATGCTTTACTTCTAGAACCAAAACCAGAAATAACTCTTCAACTTGATGATGACCTCATTTACATTTCCTGCTCACTGCCTGACTCTGCTGAAGATGATTCAAAATGTAACCTGTACTTTGGAGAATCTCCTCAGCCATATCAAACATCACCCATCTTGAAGGAAATGAGGAACAAAGGCAGCACAGTTTGCCTTTTTATTGTGTCTGTGAACAGTTTACTGACAAATCTCAAGACAGTCCAGACAAAAGACATGAGCTGTGATTACACTTCAGAGAGGGGACATGGGGCTCTGTCTCCTCGCAGTGATGGATACAACTTAAAAAGTCTGTCAGAAACATGAATATAACATGATAAAGGTCACTCTTGGTTATTGTTTCTAAAACAACCTTGTCTTTTGCAGATCTCATGAACACATTAGAGACAAACCAACCCCATGTGACCACAGCTTCATTAGACTCAGTGATGACCACAAACACAGAGACAAGAAGGACGACAGGAAGTGAGAGTGAGACGACCAGTTCAGGTACAGCTTTTACTGAAACTGTACTGCCTATATTTAAGTACATTTACTTAAGACTATACAGGTGTTATTAAAGCTAAAAATCAATAAAGTGAATGAATATTTAACATAATATAAAAAATATAAAAATAATTTATTTTATATCAAATTGTTTGATAAAAAGCTGACGCTATTATTTAACTATGAGTCAACTTGAAAGGCCTTCAAAAAGTAATAAGGTATCAAGTTAATTTAATTGTAAGATGTTAGCATCTGTTACACATCATAGTTTAACCACTGACCAACACTAGCAGTCGAGGCAGACAAAGTGTTTGATTATTTATTTAGGTTATTTATTTAGTATAGTCTGGATATTACTGGGACTGTTACATCCTCCACTCATTTAACATCAGGCAAGAACTGATTACAGTTATTTTTACTGTAAACCATAAGTCAGTGTTATTTTTCATTATTTTTTTTTTACTTTTTCCACACGCTGCTGTTGAAAGAACACTTATTTTAAGGAAATAAAAAATATATATTTCTAGAAATACTGTGTTCATAGAAAATGCAAGTAGCTGTTGGTAAAAAAAGAGAAGAATTGCAGTTTATGTATTTACTTTCAGGGAAAGTCAGGTGAGAAATATATGAACTACACACGCTTTTACTTTACTACCATTTTTGGACTTTCCTGTTCTACAAGTAAGTTAATAAAATTGTCTCAGTCTATTTTTACCATGTCTACAGTCAGTCACTTCCTGAAGAAGTGAGGCAGGTTTTGTGTCAAACAGGATCCCTGATCTGGAAGGTGGTGATAGTGCTGGAAGTCTGTGTTGCGACTGTGGGTGGCTTTCTGTTCATAAAGTTTATTGGCAAAGAACAAATAAACGGTAAGAAATCCTTGTATGTCTCCTTGTATTTGTATCAATGAGTTAGATTTCTCTAATACACTTTTGACTGACAGCTCAAAGGGGCCAGAGCTTCTCTCCAGGTGTAACCAGGAAACCCTTCTGGTCATGTGACAGTTCACACATGTGAAACTTTTCTTTAGGAACTGACCTTTTTCAGAAATTTGTTATCATTTCTTTATAGCTTGGACTTTTTTCTTGGCAGGTTCTGAGACTGTGAACAGACAATGGCTTCAAAATGAGGACGTGAACGAGGCAAGGCTCCTTAAACCATATACACTCCTCATTAAGTTAGACTTTTTGTAAAGTGGTACTAATATAACTTGTAGAGCACCTGCTGTTGTTTAAAATGTTTTTTTCTTTTTTTTCTTTTTAGTGCAACACAGTTTGTCTCTATACCCCCTTGACTCTGTGGTGTAATTGTTCTCTGCGGGATGAAGGCTGGGGCGAGTGGCTCTGCTGGGAAACAGACAGCTGTTAAATTCGAATAATCAGATGTTTCTTTTCTGGCTGCAGTGCCACTGAATAATCACTCCTGTTCAGTAGATTTCTTCTCCAAAACAGTGACACAGCTGTTTGAAGTCACATGGGCGCTGTATTAAATGTAGAAGCAAATTTTTGGGTATGTTTTGAGTGTGATGTAAAATACACAACTATAAACTGGTGTTACCTCATGTTGTTGTTGTAATGTAATCTGTTACTGTCAGTCTCCTGTGATAGGACTGACTTTTGCTTCTGTAAGTTTTACTGATGTACAACAGCTTTTTTATAAATTCATGTTGAGTGAAGGCCTTGAGATGAGTGTAAAAATATGAATAAAATTTAATTAAATGTAATAGACCTTCTACTACACAGTATCTGAGTCTTCCCCAATTTCCTTTTTTGAAATGTTCTTATCTGCAGACAATAGGTTGAAGATGTGTGATAATAATTTTTATTTTCCTATTGTTTATAGTTACTGGGAGCTCATAGTTCTTTTCAGGTTATGTCAAATTCATGTCCTGCAGGAAGTAGACATGACTTGCCACGGGACTTATGCCTCCTACAACCTTCACTGCAATGATATAAAATCTAATGTTTTATTTACTTCCCAAAGCAAACCTCTCTTTGTACCATTTAACATGTTTGTTTGCTTTTCCTTCATTCTTGCAAGAATTAAAACCTGGTCATGGCTTTTTAAATTATACTCTGTCTACGTGTCTCTCTGGAAAATATAAGATAAAAAATTCTTATAACAAGATGTTACAGTAATGACAAGCACGTCTGTGACTGCGGGCAGAATGCCTCCTAAACACACACACACACACACACACACACACACACACACACACACACACACACTTACTTGTCTTTATCAGGTTGTGGGGCCACAAGGCCAGACCATGCAATCTGGGAACCACCCTTTCTGTTTGTTGTACTGCAATGAAATTAATCAGGCAAAGCCCCCTAGTGTTTCTAAACAGCAACAACATCACTTCAAACACACAATCGGACTAAAAAAGTTCCTACACCAGACTGTAAACCAGTTTCTGGGGACTTTTTAGGTATTTGGGCACATGTAAGGTCAACAAATAACTCCTTTCTAGTTTTTCGTACTTTCTGAGTACCTCTTAAACACATTCAGGTAAAAGCTACTTTAGGTAACCTATAATAAAAACGCATGATAAATTATCTATATAAAAAAAAGGTAATTATATATTCTAAGTACTACAATACAGAGCTTTTCTTAAATTATTTAAAAAAGTAGATCAACTAATGAATAAGGGAAACAATATCCATCCAAGAATGACCGCTTACTAAAGAAATGCAAGACAATGTAGGTTCAAGTTTAAGTTCTGAACTTTAATTTTAACATTGTTTTAGTGTTAATATTTATAAAACTATCATAGAAAGACACCTCTTGTATTTTGCCAGATAGAACTTCCCCACAGTAGGGAGATGGCAAACCTAGAATTGTGTATTGCATTGTTCAAGCACAAGAAAATGTTGACTGTTTAACTTTTCAACATGTTGTCAGGACCAGGCAAAAGGACTCACAAAGCAGATCCCACGATAGACAGAGCTTTGACGTTCTTTATTTTCCGAGGCAAAGGTACAATTCCAAAATCCGAGAGCCGTAATCACAAGAGAAGGCAAGGGTCAAAAATACTAGACTCTATCAAATGCACTACAAAGACCCGCTGGACCGCTCACACTAAGGAAAAGACAATCTGGCACAGGACAGGGGAAAACACACAGACTATAAAGGGAACACAATGAGACACAGGTGGAACACATTTGGGCGGAGCAGGTAATCACAGTGGAGGGAAAGACACCAGGGCAGGAAGACAATCTGGAACACAGACAGGGTTTAGTGATTCCACAATAAAACACAGGAAATGAAATACATTACATAAACAGATAAACACACAACACTAGGACATGACACATGTAGAAACTGAACTTATAAAATTATGAGTGTGGAACACAAAGCAAAACACATTAATGAACATGTTAATATTTATTTTTTAAGGCTGCAATTCTATTCTTAACATAGAATTTTATGGACAACAAATTTCTGTTTTTGAGTGCTTCTTTTTCAAGTTGGAGACACTGATCACAGCTGCTTTTCCCTGGAACACGGAATAAAGTGATGAAAGACATTAAGTGCTTCTCAATGGCAAGGACCTCTTCTTTTTCCCACATTCTTTTTCTGACAGGTTGGTGAGCTAAGGAACAATATACATAGGCATTAACATGTTTCCACAAGGTAACATGAAAAAATCATTTAAGGAGCATTACTGAAAAAATATCTTTGGCTATAAAATGTTGCACAGTATGCACCTTAACTTCACATTTTTTTCTTTGTAGTTGGCGGGCTTTGAGTGGCTTGTGGAGGTGTTATGATGTCTTGATCATCATGGTTCACATTTGGCACTGTAGTTTCAATCTCTGTCTGTCTGACTGCTTGTGGCCAGAAACTCTGAAATCACAAAAATTAACACATGTGTTCTGTATTTTCACAAGCAATTAGTTAATGCTGCCATGTTTTCCTTTGCAATTACATCTAAATATATTTAAAATGGTAAAAAATAGGTATGTATTAAACAACACTAGGATTCCAGATATGGATCGTTACTAAAGAGTTGTATCAGCAATGTCAAGACTTGAATCATTCATTCATTCACTCATTTTCTACCCCTTAGTCCCGTTAGGGTTCGAGGGTGACTGGAGTCTATCCCAGTGGCTTTGGGCCTAAGGGCGGGTTACAGTCGCAGAGTTAACACTTAGAGACAGACGCTGACAGACAACCTTTCACTCTCACAATTGACCTATACATGCATGTGTTTGGGTGGTGGAGAGGACATTCACGACATGCAGGAGGACAAGCAGACTCCTCCCAGAAAGACCGGAGCTGCCCTAGAATGTTCGGTCGGGCTGGGGTTTGTACTCACCATCTTGTTGTAAGGCAGACGCACTGCCATCATGCACCACAGATTTGAATCAAAAGTATTAAAAAGTATACATTAACCCAATGAAACTACTTACCTTGAGAGTCAGTTAAGGCCAGATCAGTGTCACTGTCAGCCTCCACGTTGTCTGTCAAAGAAAAGGTTAAAATAGTGATTTTAGTTAAACCAAATAGATTTTTTTTGTCAAACATAAAAAATATAATACACTATGATATACATTTCATAAGTAAGCAACATTAACTCATTAAAACCTTCAGGGTCAATACTGATGTCATCTAGGCTTTTTCCCTTGAATTCTGCTAATCAGCCCTTTTCCAGAGCTATTCCAGAGCTATACATTGATGTTAATTTGAAATCGCAGTATTCTTTCTTTTTTTTGTATTTATGAAATACTGAAGCCCAGTAGGAGGGGCAGTGGGGCAATAGAACAGGGCATTTTTCAGACCATGCTGCAGGTCACAGTCAGTTATTGTGGAGGTAACATGGGCTTATGGAGCGCTGCTGAGAACATCTAAAGGTGTAAATATTCTCACTTGAACTTTGTCTATTTTTAATTATTGTAAATACTCTAGGATTTATTTTGTTACTCACTGTAAATATCTGAACATTCTTGGTCTTCAACAATTATGTTCAATCTTTTGCACAAATGGAACATAACAATACACTGAGCCACACTGTTCAGAGAGATGAGCTGAATGTTTTGAGAAATGCTTTTCTCTTTCAAGAATTGAGTCAAAGCAAATGAGAAAAAACTGTAATAAAACTAATCTCACTTAACTTTGTTTAATTAACAGAGGTGACTACAGAAGTAAGTAAGTAATTTATTTATATAGCACCTTTCTCAGATAATTATCACAAAGTGCTTTACAACAGTGTTTTTACATGAAGTTTCAACTCACTTTACACACATTCACTCCTGGGACAGACAGAGAGGGGGGCAGCCACACAACCAGCGCTCACAACCTTCTCCTCCCACCACCAAACACACCTCCACAGTCACACACATTCATACACCAGTGCTATGGACACTGGAGGCAAGGTGGGTTAAGTGTCTTGCCCAAGGACACAACGACAGTATGAACTGTGGGGCAAGCGGGAATCGAACCTACTACCTTCCGGTTGAAGGACGGCCGCTCTACCACTGAGCCACTGCCGCCCAGAAGATACAATATTTAAACATGTCCAAATGAAATAAATTCATTTTTGACAGACATTATGTCCTCTCATTTGGGGAATGTTAAAAAATATAAATGTAAATCTCTAAACATGCTTTTTAAGTTGAGTATTTGTAAAATCTTAGTACGGTTTTGAAATCTTTTGACATTTCATGTTGTTGGTAAAAACAGAAGTGGAAGTGGTTAACGGTGCTCTGTGTTTCTGTGCTTCTGAACTATTAAGACACATTTGTGGTTTTTCCTGAGCATTAGTTCTATAAAATGATAAAAGCCCTGTTTATTCAGTCACTTAGATCCTTCAGGACGTTTAGGTCTTCATGACAGCTGTCCGTCATGGCTGGACACTTCTTAATCTTCATGTTCATGAGTGAGTTCAACCCTATTCTTTTTAAATGATCCTCACTGATAAATGTGATGTTAGCTTCTGCTGTTTTAGAGTTTATTTAGAAACAAGGAAGTGCATTTTTGTTTGAAGTTCCAAATATATTCTTCTAATTCTATTCATTAATTCTCATTAGTGAGTTAAGATGATAATAAAATGCTTAAACAGGAAAGGTCATAGGGATTAGTGGTAAACTGAATGAATTTAAATGTTTAACATGTTAACGACACGTTCCTCTTTGAACTCAAGCAGAGTTAAATAAACACTTGATAAATTCATCTTCGCTGGAACAAATCCCTTCTTTTTCAAACTAATACCAATGTAACTGTCTCGTTATGCACCAGGTTTATTACCACGACACAACTTAGTGGTACTTACAGGGTGGACTTTAATGGTCACACACTGGTAAACCTTATTTAATGTTGAAAGCTTTAGCACGACTCCAGAGCAAAGTAAAGACCTACAGTGGTGTAGAGCTGGAGTAAAATACAAAGTACTGTCAAACCCAACATTATTCATAGCCCTGGCAAATGTTCAGTTAAAGTTCCTTTTATTTAATTAGCTGATCAAAAATGACACAGTTGTCTTCCAGAAGTTAAGATAATGTACAAGAGGCATTGTTGTGAAAATATTTCTTAGCTTTTAATTACATTTGAACAAAAAGTGGCGTGTCCATAATTATTTAGACCCTTCTCAATAATCAATAGAAAAGCCTTCATTGGCTATTAAAGCTTTGTGCCTGTCTCCACTGGGATTTTCTCATTCATCTTTAGTGATAACCTCCAGCTCTTTCAGGTTGGAGGGTCTTCTTGCCATCTCCCTGATCTTTGGCTCCCTGCACAGATTCTCATTTGGATTCAAGTCAGGAATCAGGGTAATTAGGATGCTTTAGAACTGCTTGGACTATTTTAAATATATAGAACTTTGGATTTGCCCAAAGACTGTGACAGTTTACAAAGGGTATTAATAATATTGGACATCCCACCTTTTGTTCAAATGTAAATAAAAGCTGAGAAATATTTATTTCGACAACGATGCCTCTTGTACATCGTCTTTTATTTTTTTGGAAGATGCTTGTGTCATTTCCAATCAAGAAAAAACTTGCTGGTTAAATAAAAGTAACTTTAACTCAAAATTTTCCAGGGATATGAATAATTTTGGGTTTGACTGTATATTTAAAGCATCTTTATCTGTTTCAGGTAAGTTGTAAAAATAACACATTAAGAGCTCAAATATGATCAACACTAATTGATCAACTCTAATTACAATATTATTACCTTCCTATTACAATGCTATTATCAAGCTGTAAAAACTATCACTGTAATTAAATTCAAGTCAATATAGACTTATTTAAAATGTTTTTTTTTTTTTCAACAGACGTGTTTTTAGAGGCTAAACATCAATGTGAGATACATTTAATTTTACAAATGCTTGATAATAATCATTGATGTTGCTTTATTAAACATTTATCAACCTCTTTGTGAACTGCAGACCTTGCTGCTCCTAAACTGAGTGTGTCTCCATCGTTCATCAGTGAGACAGACTCTGTTACATTAAACTGTCAGACTCCAGTTCATGTGTGGCGCTGTTCCTACATTTTTGGAAACCTTCCTGCCAAAAGTCTTCCATGTCTGAAGTCACTGACCGGACGTCAGCTGCTGTCGATGGTGAACCAACGCTCTCCTGCTGACGTCACTGTAACATGTTTTTACATTTTTTACAAAAAATTTGTGTCTCCTCACAGTGACAAGAACATCATCTCTGTTCAAAGTAAGTAGTGTTTTAAATAAAAGGCTGAGTCTGCATGTCCTCCACGTGTTACTGTAGGCTCCAGTCACCTGTGACCCCTAACGGGACTAAGCGGTAGAAAATTAATGAATGAAAAGAACTGTGTGGTCTCCTGAGACATTTGACACTGATCAAAATCCAACAGTTTTAACTCTGAATGTAATGTGTAAAGGCTAACAGTCAGTGCATATACCTGTGACCCTTTAAATAATGTAAACAACATTAAATATTATAAACAAACATAGAATTTTTTCAAATAAAAAAAATATTTATGGTATGTTGCAAATTTTTATCTCTATTTGATTAGTTCAGTTAAAAATGTGCTTCATTTGTGCACTGGTCTTATTACACTCTTATTTAACTCTGACAGTGACTCAGTTCTGCCTCAGTCCTTTTAATTTTAGACGTGTCTTTGCTAAAACTACATCCTGTCACCATCTCTGTTGCTCGTAACAGCCAACCAACAAAGATAAACTAAGTTATTAACTCAAATTTGAAATATTTATTGTCTTTTATCAACCTCTTTGTGAACTGCAGAGCTTGCTGCTCCTAAACTGAGTGTGTCTCCATCGTTCATCAGTGAGACAGACTCTGTTACATTAAACTGTCAGACTCCAGTTCCTGTGCCGTACTGTTTCTACATTTTTGGAAAACCTACTGCCAAAAGTCTCACATGTCTGAAGTCAATGACCGGACGTGAGCTGCTGTCGATGGCAAACCAACGCTCTCCTGCTGACGTCACTGTAACATGTTTTTACCTTAAAACATCTGAGTCTCCTCACAGTGACAAGAACATCCTCTCTGTTCAAAGTAAGTAGAGTTTTAAATCAAGGGCTGAGAACTGTGTGACTTAACTCATTCACATTCAGTGTAAGGGCAATTTAAGTCTGTAGATGCATATAATTGCTAAATTTGATCAAATTGGAAGCAACATGACATTTTGGAAAACAAGAAAAAAACTAAATTCTTGGTGATTTTAACCACTGCAGCCTCAATAAATCTCTGCCTGGGTTTTAATATATCAAGTTTAGTACCAGAGACAATAACATCCTGGATAAATGTTATGGCACCATCAAGGATGCATATACAGCCAGGGCCAAACCATTTCTTTGTAACTCTGATCACAATGTAGTCCATCTTCTTCCCACTTACAGGTCAGATAATTCGAGGTTTGTTCCAGAGGCAAAAGAGCCTTTTTTGTTTAGGGCCAGATCTTTATAGTTACAGTTTTAGGACTACAACAAACATTGGGGTCTTTTTTCTTTACACTCCAAAGTCTTTATTTGAAACAAATTATATATTAGTTACTATTTGGTGTTTTAGGTTAAATGCCGAAGATTAGCAATCTCAATAACAAACAATAAATTTAGCGCACAATACCAGATCATATTTTGACCATTGTTTAAATAATGTCATTTATGTATGACTGTTTCTAAGCCCACAAAATGGACTGATGATTAAATCAAATATTCAGTCAAAAGGTCAATATCTGAAAGGTTTTATGTTCTTGTTGCAGCTCTGGCTCCTCCCACTTTGACTGTGCATCCATCAGAGTTCACAGAGACAGACAGTGTTACTCTCTACTGTCACCCTCCATCTTCTGTCTCTGTGTCTCAGTGTTATTTCTACACTTTAAGTGGACAACAGGTAATGTCTGGATGTGTCCAGACTCTGAAAGGCTTTGAGCTGCTGACAGTGAACCAAAGACGTCCTGCTGAGGTTCAAGTAAAGTGTTCTTACACAGTAAAGAGAGGAGGGATTGATTCTCCATCTCCACACAGCAACAAAAGAGCTGTCATTGTTCAATGTAAGTTATGACTTGTGAATTAATGCACAATGAAAGATAATAACAATAACTGATCAATCTAAGAGTCACAGGGGGTCAATTATTACTGTAATTGTTAAACAACTCTTCTTCTAAAATAGCTTTATTAATTAACTTTTCTCTGACATAAAAATACATTTTTGTTTTGAAAAGTTAGAAAGTCTGGACCAAACAGCTTGAAAGCTCCCTCAGTGTTCAGCCTTTATTAAAAACAAAGCTTGAAAACTGGAACCATTAGAGAATGAGCACAGACCTGTTAGCACCTTAGCCCCTGGTGGAGCTGCAGTTATTGCAATGTTGGTAATTTGGGTTAATAACAAGAACTTTTGAATTAATTTATTAAAATATAGACCAAAGTATAAAACAAGAAATTATTCTAAAAATAAATTTAAATATTTTTATTAATGTTTAACAGCTGCTGTTTCTTTACTTCTAGATCCAAAACCAGAGATAAGTCTTCAACATTATGATGATGACCACATTTACATTTTCTGCTCACTGTCTGACTCTGCTGATGATTCAAAATGTAACCTGTACGGTACTTTGGAGAATCACCTCAGCCGTATCAAACATCACCCATCTTGAAGACAACAAGGAAAAAAGGCAGAACAGTTTGCCAATTTACTGTCTCTGTGAGAGATTTCTTGAAAAATGTAAATACAGTCCAGAGAAAAGACATGAGCTGTGATTACACTTCAGAGAGTGGACATGGGGCTCTGTCTCCTCGCAGTGAAGGATACAACTTAAAAAGTACGTCAGAAACATAAATATAACATGATAAAGGTCACTCTTGGTTATTGTTTCTAAAACAACCTTGTCTTTTGCAGATCTCATGAACACATTAGAGACAATCCAACCCCATGTGACCACAGCTTCTTTAGACTCAGTGATGACCACAAACACAGAGACAAGATGGACGACAGGAAGTGAGACTGAGGCGACCAGTTCAGGTACAGCTTTTACAGAATTTATTGGACCTCATAACATGAAATAATCTTTGAAACCAAGTACGAACACGTCCAAAAGAGGAACTGAAATTCGACCAATAATTGTTCAGGATCCTGGTCTTACTTACACACTGTAGCCTTGAACAATGTAGTATAGATTGTTCAAGTCCCACAACTACAAAACATGCACAATCTGACTTTTGGGAAGTTTTCACAACATGTTTCTCCACAATAGTATGTTGCAGAGAGGCCTCTCGTTTACACAACGTCAGTGTTTGACCAATCACTGCTGAGGTACTGGGGCGGCAGTAGCTCAGTGGATAGAGTGGTAGTCTTTCAACCGGAATGTAGGCAGTTCAATTCTCACTCTCCCCACAGTTCATACTGTCCATCCATCCATCTTTTACCGCTTATCCTGGGCCGGGTCGCGGGGGGGCAGCAGTCTAAGCAGATGCCTAGACTTCCCGATCCCCAGACACTTCCTCCAGCTCTTCGGGGGGGATACCGAGGTGGTCCCAGGCCAGCCGAGAGACATAGTCCCTCCAGATCTTCCCCGGGGTCTCCTCCCGGTGGGACATGCCCGGAACACCTCCCTAGGGAGGCATCCGAAACAGATGCCCGAGCCACCTCAGCTGGCCCCTCTCGATGTGAAGGAGCAGCGGCTCTACTTTGAGCTCCTCCCGAGTGAACGAGCTCCTCACCCTATCTCTAAGGGAGCGCCCCGCCACTCTGCGGAGAAAGCTCATTTCGACCGCTTGTATCCAGGATCTTGTTCTTTCGGTCATGACCCAAACTTCATGACCATAGGTCATGAAGTTTCTCACTCATGAACAAGACCCCGAGATACTTAAACTCCTCCACCTGAGGCAGGAGTTCTCCACCAACCTGAAGGGGGCAAGCCACCCTTTTCCAACTGAGAACAATGGTCACAGACATGAAGGTGCTGATCCTCATCCCAGCCGCTTCACACTCGGCTGCAAACTGTCCCAGTGAACACTGAAGGTCCTGGCTTGATGGAGCTAACAGGACAACATCATCTGCAAAAAGCAGAGACGAGATCCTGTGGTCCCCAAACCAGACTCCCTCCGGCCCCTGACTGCGCCTAGAAATCCTGTCCATAAAGATAATGAACAGGACCGGTGACAAAGGGCAGCCCAAAAGGCAGTTCATACAGCCATTGTTCGTATTGCCCCCAGTGGCTGTAACACTGGTAATTACTGTGGACCAACGCAAATCGCTTTGGATAAAGCGTCAGCTAAATGAATAAATGTAAATGTAGGTATTGTTTATAAAATGGTTATTAATATAACATTTACTAACTAAACTCCCAAAATCCAATCAAATAAATTGAAATGCTTATATTGATTAGGCCAGCAGGTTTCTGAAACTAACACAATGTTGGATGAGCACAAGGTTAAGTTATGATTATTAATAATATTGGGCTTCAGATGAATGTGTGAATCTAAAATGCCAACAGTGAATGAATGTGAGCGTGAGAGTGAAAACAACATCTCTACAGCACGAGTCAAGACAACAAAATATAAATTTAACTTTGCCTACACAAAACAAACAATTAAGTATGTTTAATTTTTGTTTCCAGGAGATTCATCTTCAACAATTAATCCCTCTACATCATCGAACCTGAACTCTCACAGTCTGTTATTACAGAATATAATTATTGACTCAAAGTGCATTTTTATCATGTTTTTAAAAAAGTGAGACTGTGTTTGTGTGAAACAGGAATCCCGATCTGGAAGTTGGTGATTCTGTTGTCAGTCTGTGGTCTGACTCTGGGAACTGTCATGTTGGAAATGTTTTTATTCTGCAAGAAACAAACTAATGGTAAGACACCCCAGCACTCATCACAGTATTTGTTATTTGTGTTTGTATCAATGAGGTATTTGTCTTTAGTCAGTGTTTGACAGCTCTCCAGGTGTAACCAGGAATAAACCCTTCTGGTCATGTGACAGTTCAAACTTTTGAAACTTTTCTTTACAAACTGACCTTTTTTGGAGGTTTCTAATTATTTCTTAATAGCTTAGACTTCTTTCTTGACAGGTTCTGAGACTGTGAACAGACAAGAGCTTCAAAATGAGGACGTGAACGAGGCAAGGCTCCTTAAAACATTTACACTCCTCATTAAGTTAGACTTATTGTAAAGTGGTACTAATATAACTTGTAGAGCACCAGCTGTTGTTTAAGATGTATTTTTTTCTATTTTTAGAGCAACAGAAATTCTCTCTTTATCCCTCTTTCTGACGTACAGACAGTTTATTGCACTCTACAGACGAAGGACGACTGATGGGTCCTGAAGATGGCGTCTGGTTCAGATTCACACAGAGTTGATTTGGTTCTGTTTTATATATTTCACTTTACAATGATTGAATGTGTTCTGATTGTTCTCTGTGGGATGAAGGCTGGAAGAGTGGCACTGCTGGAACAAGGACAGCTGTAAAAGAATCAATAATGGGCTTTTATAAATGTAAGATGCTTATAAAACATGTATAACCTTAAGAAAAGTGCTTATTCGTATTTTTCCAGAAGTGAGAGTAAAGTTTATTGTTACAATTCCTTTTGGGATAATATGTCACATATAACAATCTCGACAGGGATCAGAAGGAATGTTTTCTCCTCTTTCTCCAGAGGCTCAGTTTTTTAACAGGAATATGATCTCGTAAATAACATTTGCACCAATCTCATAATCGTCCTGTTAAGTAGACTTCTCCAAAACAGTGACACAGCTGTTTGAAGTCAAATATGGCTCTGTATTAAATGTAGAAGCAGATCTTTGGGTATGTTTTCAGTGCAACGTAAAATAAACTATAAACTGGTGTTAACTGTTGTTGTTGTTGTAATGTAATCTGTTACTGACAGTCTTCTGTGATAGGACTGACTTTTGCTTCTGTGAGTTTTACTAAGTCTGCCCCAATTTCATTTTTGAGAAACGGGTGTACAAGATTTTAAAAGAAATGCAGACACAAACACACAGACACACACACAGACACACACACACAGACACACACACACACACACACACAGACACACACACACAAACACACACACACACACACACACACACATCTTCTTATATCTTCTCTCTCCTGTGTGTGGACCCTTGACCAAACCAGGCCAAAACTTACTGGTTCTTTAAATGTACAATGGTCACATGACCAGACATACTCACTATTGTCTTTTTATGTCAGTACCATTTATTATATGTTTGTAGAAGATATAATGTTTATTTATTTATGTTAAATTTAAATCGCAGTATTCTTTCTTTATTTTGTATTTATGAAATACTGAAGCCCAGTGGGAGGGGCAGTGGGGCAATAGAACAGGGCATTTTTCAGACCATGCTGCAGTTATTGTGGCGGTAACATGGGCTTATGGAGCGCTGCTGAGAACATCTAAAGGTGTAAATATTCTCACTTGAACTTTCTGTCTATTTTTAATTATAGTAAATACTTTAGGATTTATTTTGTTAATCACTGTATATATCTGAACATTCTTGGTCTTCAACAATTATGTTCAATCTTTTCCACAAATGGAACATAACAATACACTGAGCCACACTGTTCAGAGAGATGAGCTGAATGTTTTGAGAAATGCTTTTCTCTTTCAACAATTGAGTCAAAGCAAATGAGAAAAAACTGTAATAAAACTAATCTTACTTAACTTTTTTTAAATTAACAGAGGCGACTACACAAGATACAATATTTAAACATGTCCAAATGAAATAAATTCATTTTTGACAGACATTATGTCCTCTCATTTGGGGAATGTTAAAAATTATAAATTTAAGATCTCTAAACATGCTTTTTAAGTTGAGTATTTGTAAAATCTTAGTACGGTTTTGAAATCTTTTGACATTTCATGTTAGTAAAAACAGAAGTGGAAGTGGTTAACGTTGCTCTGAACTGTGACTGACTCATTTGTGGTTTTTCTGAGCATTAGTTCTATAAAATGATGTTTTAGTCAGTCACTTCAGGACGTTTAGTTCTTCATGACAGCTGTCCGTCATGGCTGGACACTTCTTAATCTTCATGTTCATGAGTGAGTTCAACCCTTTTCTTTTTAAATGATCCTCACTGATAAATGTGATGTTAGCATCTGCTGTTTTAGAGTTTATTTAGAAACAAGGAAGTGCAAGTTACATATATATATTCATTTAATTCTAATCATTGGTTCTTACGTTATATTAGTAAGTTAATAAGATGATATTAAAATTAATAAATAGTGATTAGTGGTAATTTTAAAAGACTACCCATAAACTCAAATGTTTAACATGCTAACACCACGTTCCTCTTTGAACTCAAGCAGAGTTAAATAAACACTTGATAAATTCATCTTCGCTGGAACAAGTCCTTTCTTTTTCAAACTAATACCAATGTAACTGTCTCGTTATGCACCAGGTTTATTACCACAACACAACCTCTTATTTATTGTTATTGTTTGCTGCTGAAAAGTTTTAGTACAACTCTAGATCAAAGTAAAGACCTGTGGTGTAGAGCTGGAGTAAAATACAATCTATATTTAAAACATCTAAATCTGTTTCAGGTTAATTTAATGTAAAAATCACACGTTAAGATCTCAACCTGGGAGTCTCTGTGAATATGATAATTAATTGTAATTACAATATTGTTACCTCACTATTACCATGCTATTACTAAGCTGTAACACTATCACTGTAAATTAAACTCAAGTCATTATAGCCATATTTAAAAAGTGTATATGTTTTTCAACAGATGTGTTTTTAGAGGCTAAAGGTCAAGGTGAGATACATTTGATTTTACAAATGCTTCTTAATAATCATTGTTGTTGCTTTATTAAACATTTATTAACCTCTTTGTGAACTGCAGACCTTGCTGCTCCGAAACTGAGAGTGTCTCCATCGTTCATCAGTGAAACAGACTCTGTTACATTAAACTGTCAGACTCCAGTTCCTGTGTCAGTCTGTTACTACATTTTTGGAAAACCTCCTGCCAAAAGTCTGCCATGTCTGAAGTCACTGACCGGACGTAAGCTGCTGTCGATGGTGAACCAACGCTCTCCTGCTGACGTCACTGTAACATGTTTTTACCTTAAAACATCTGTGTCTCCTCACAGTGACAAGAACATCATCTCTGTTCGAAGTGAGTAGTGTTTTAAACAGAAGGCTGAGAACTCTGTGGGCTCATGAGACATTTGACACTGATCAAAATCCAACAGACTTAACTCTGAACATAATGTGTAAAGGCTAACAGTCAGTGGATATACTTGTGACCCTTTAAATAATGTAAACAACATTAAATATTATAAAAAAACATGGAATTTTTTCAAATAAAAAAAATGTTTAGGGATGTTGCAAAGTTTTGTATCTATTTGATTAGTTCAGTTAAAAATGTGCTTCATTTGAGCACTGGTCTTATTACACTCTTATTTAACACTGACAGTGACTCAGTTCTGCCTCAGTCCTTTTAATTTCAGACGTGTCTTTGCTAAAACTACATCCTGTCACCGTCTCTGTTGCTCGTAACAGCCAACCAACAAAGATACACTAAATTATTAACAAACTAAAATTTCAAATATTTATTGTCTTTTATTTACCTCTTCAGTAAATGCAGAGCTTGCTGCTCCTAAACTGAGTGTATCTCCATCGTTCATCAGTGAAACAGACTCTGTTACATTAAACTGTCAGACTCCAGTTCCTGTGTCAGTCTGTTTCTACATTTTTGAAAAACCTCCTGCCAAAAGTCTCCCATGTCTGAAGTCACTGACCGGACGTGAGCTGCTGTCGATGGTGAACCAACGCTCTCCTGCTGACGTCACTGTAACATGTTTTTACCTTAAAACATACGAGTCTCCTCACAGTGACAAGAACATCATCTCTGTTCAAAGTAAGTAGGGTTTTAAATCAAGGGCAGCTGTCTTATAGGAGCAAAAGAATTTATAGATTTAACTCTGAACGTTCGGTGTAAGGGCTATATAAGTCTGTAAATGCAAATAATTGCTGTACATTATTACATCAGAAAAATAATGAAATATTGGAATACTCCGATTTTTTTGCAATAATTAATAATCAGAGGTTTGTTCCAGAGGCAAAAGAGCCTTTGTGGTTTAAGGCCAGATGTTTAAAGCAACAGTTTTAGAAGTAGAACAAACATTGGGGTCTTCATTCTTTAACAAATCTTTCTACAAATCTGTCTTTATTTGAAACAAGTTTTTATTAGTTACTATTTGGTGTTTCTCGAGCGCCAAAGATTATCACACTCATTTTCACAAATTGTTGTTTTAGTATTGTCATTTATGTCATAATGTTTCTAAACCCTCAAAATGTACTGACGATTAAATCAAATATTCACCAAAAAAGTCTGAGAGGTTTTCTGTTCTTGTTGCAGCTCTGGCTCCTCCCACTTTGACTGTGCATCCATCAGAGTTCACAGAGACGGACAGTGTTACTGTCCAGTGTCAGCCTCCATCTTCTGTCTTTGTGTCTCAGTGTTATTTCTACACTTTAAGTGGACAACAACAGGTAATGTCTGGATGTGTCCAGACTCTGAAAGGCTCTGAGCTGCTGACACTGAACCAAAGACTTCCTGCTGAGGTTCAACTAAAGTGTTATTACACAGTAAAGAGAGGAGGGTCTAATTCTCCATCTCCACACAGCGACAAAAGATCTGTCATTGTTCAAAGTAAGTTATGATTTGTGAATTATTTAATAATGAAATTATACAGAAGATAGTTTCCAATATTATTTAAAAAAAAAAATACTGATCAAACATTTTGCTGAGGCTTTTATCCAAAGCAACTTACATTAAACTTCAATTCACCAGTGTTACAGCTGGAACAGAGAGCAGGACTCAAACCCCCAACCTTCTGGTTGAAGGAAAACCACTCGACTATTGAGCCACATTTTCTTTATTAAAAGTAGATGTTATTTTACATCTGACCTTCTTGAGTAAAACATCAACGAAGTCAGACAAACCACAAAATTGGAACCATCAGAGAATGAGCACAGGCCTATTAGCACCTTAGCCCCTGGTGGATCTATAGTGTATTGCAATGTTGGTAATTAGTGTTAATAACTAGAACTGTTCAAATAATTTATTAAAATATACACCAAAGTAAAAACCAGGAAATTATTCTAAAAATAATTTTAATGTTTTTTAATCACAAGATCATCAACTCCATGTTTTACAGCTGCTGTTTCTTTGCTTCTAGATCCAAAACCAGAGATAAGTCTTCAACTTGATGATGACCACATTTACATTATCTGCTCACTGCCTGACTCTGCTGAAGATGATTCAAAATGTAACCTGTACTTTGGGGAATCATCTCAGCCGTATCAAACATTATCCAAAATGAAGACAACGGAGAAAAAAGGCAAAACAGTTTGCCAAATTACTGTCTCTGTGAGAGATTTCTTGAAAAATGTAAATACAGTCCAGAGAAAAGACATGAGCTGTGATTACACTTCAGAGAGTGGACATGGGGCTCTGTCTCCTCGCAGTGATGGATACAACTTAAAAAGTACATCAGAAACATGAATATAACATGATAAAGGTCACTCTTGGTTATTGTTTCTAAAACAACCTTGTCTTTTGCAGATCTCATGAACACATTAGAGACAAACCAACCCCATGTGACCACAGCTTCAATAGACTCAGTGATGACCTCAAACACAGAGACAAGATGGACGACAGGAAGTGAGACTGAGACGACCAGTTCAGGTACAGCTTTTACAGAATTTACTTAAGAGTCTGGTTCTGTTAAATTACTCTGTTTGACCAAACACTGCTGAGGTATTGTTTGTAAAATGGTTATTAACACAACATAGCTTCATTAATAATAATAATAATAATAAACTTTATTTTATAAAGCGCCTTTAAAGGCAACTTCTCAAAGCGCTGTACAAAACAAGCAATACAAAGCTCAAACAATAAAATAACATCAACAATCAAAGCTAATTTAAAAATTAAAACAATAAAATAACATCAACAATCAAATGCTAGTTTAAAAAAATAAGTCTTAAGTCTACCTTTAAAAATGTCATAGCCCTGTGCTTCCCTAAGATCAGGAGGCAGAGAATTCCAAAGGACAGGAGCATATGAAGAAAAGGCCCTGTCACCCATAGATCTTAAGCGTGTTTGAGGAACAGACAACAAGTTGGATTGTGCAGAACGCAATCTTCGAGTTGGGGTATAGGAGGTTAACAATTCAGATAAATAATAAGGGGCCAAGCCATGTAATGCTTTATATGTCAGCATCATGATTTTAAAATCTACTCTGAATCTGACTGGGAGCCAGTGTAAGGACTCCAAAACTGGAGTGATGTGATCGCAAACCCTGGTCCCAGTCAATATCCTGGCGGCCGAGTTTTGTACGTATTGTAGTTTTTTAAGTGTGGCTTTAGAGACTCCGGCTAGAAGGGCGTTACAGTAATCTATCCTAGAGATGACAAAGGAGTTCATCAGCTTTTCAGCTACTGAGAAATTTAGCATAGGACGTAGTCTAGCTATATTTCTGAGGTGAAAAAAGGATGATTTAACTGTGCTCTGGACAAAAGAATCAAATGAAAGCCTGTTATCAAAAATAACTCCAAGATTCCTCACTTTAGCTTGAGTATCCAAGACAGAGCCATCAATGGTCAAAGATAAGGAACCAACTTTTGAAATTTGTTGACGGGAACCAATAAGCATAATTTCGGTTTTGCCACTATTCAGACACAAAGAATTTGTACTCATCCATTCCTTTACCTCAGAAACACAGCCAGACAAAAAGTCAACATCAAGATGTTCACCAGGCTTTGAGTGTATATAAATCTGAGTATCATCAGCATAAAAGTGATAATGAAGGCCAAGCGATCTCAACAAATGTCCAAGTGGTGCCAGATAAATATTAAAAAGCAGAGGGCCCAAGACTGAGCCCTGAGGAACCCCAGTGAGAACAGAGCTAGTCTCAGACTTGAAACCGCCCATGGAAATGAACTGAGAACGGTCAGTAAAATAGGATTTAAACCACTTCAAAGCTGTCCCAGACACACCAAAATCTTGTTCAAGGCGGGCGAGTAATAGACTATGGTCAACCGTATCAAAAGCTGCTTTTAAATCAAGAAGGATAAGAATGGAAGCCACACCAGAGTCAGAAGCCATCAACAGATCATTAGTAACTCTGACCAAAGCCGTTTCAGTACTATGGAATTTACGAAAACCTGACTGAAGAGGATCAAACAGGTTATTAATTGCTAAATGGTTACGTAAATGAAAGGCAACAACCCGCTCAAGTATTTTTGCCATGAACGGAAGGTTGGAAATGGGTCGAAAATTATTAAAATCCTCCAGAATGGTATTTTCTTTTTTTGGTACTGGGGTTACAGCAGCAATCTTTAATGCTGCTGGAACCTCTCCCGTCTGCAATGAATCATTTATAATACTGAGGACAATAGGGCTCAAAACATCGAAGCAGGATTTAAATAAGCTCGAGGGAATAGGATCAAGCAAGCAAGTGGTAGGTTTCATGCTTGATACCTCCCTTTTGAGACCCTCAGTATCAAGATGTGGGAAAGTAGTGAAAGGAGAACCAGTAAACCCAGATGAACAGAGAAGTGAGGCAGAGTGAGCAGATGCAACAGAAATGTGTTTGCGAACACTTTCAATTTTAGAGTTAAAAAATTTAAGAAAAGAATCACATATCTGTTGAGAAACAGGCAAGGAGGTGGCAGCACATTAGACTCAGTGATGGCAGCACATTAGACTCAGTGATGACCACAAACACAGAGACAAGATGGACGACAGGAAGTCTGACAACTAAAGATGTCACTCCAGGTGACAGATTTTACAGATCTTACTTTAAGAGTCTGGTTCTGTCAAATTACTCGGAGAAGGTTACATTTGAAGATATGAATAGAATGGAATTAAATCCACACAGTTTGTATTGTCTCTCAAACAAACTTGTCTTTTGCAGATCTCATGAACACATTAGAGACAAACCAACCCCATGTGACCACAGCTTCATTAGACTCAGTGATGACCACAAACACAGAGAAAAGATGGACGACAGGAAGTGAGACTGAGACGACCAGTTCAGGTACAGCTTTTATACAATTTACTTTAAATGATTATTCATATGAGATATAATAACCAAACTCTTATTTAAAATGAAAACAAAGATAATTCAAATTAACTAAAATACATATATTGGCTGAAACTGACAAAAGGTTGGATGAGAACATGGGTAAATTATGATTTTCTTTTCTTTTTCTTGTTATTAATATTTGGGTGCCCAGTAGCATGTTAAGGTAATGTGTGAATCTAAAACAGTGAATGAATGTGAGAGTGAATGGTTGTCAGTGTCTGTCTATAAATGTTAGCCCTGCGACCAACTGTCCATTGTCCAAAGCAGCTAATGGGAATAAGTAGAAAATGATGAATAAATTAAATATTATTATTATTATTAATATTTAAAGATTTGAATATTAATACCCGGCCTGTTACATCTTCCACTGGAGCGTCCAAATCTCATTCAACACAGGATAGTAACTGATTAATAAAACTCCAGGGGCCATTTTTACCTCATTCAGAATAGTCCGGAGATGAACTGTAGCCTGTGACCTGTGATCTAAAGAACTGACAGGACATCAACACCTTCCAAAACAGTCGGAATTTGTAGTATTTGTTGTCTTGTCTTTTAAATCTGTGAAAGGCCTACATTATGGACCTCATAACATGAAATAAACTTTGAAACCAAGTACGAACACGTCCAAAAGAGGAACTGAAATTCGACCAATAATTGTTCAGGATCCTGGTCTTACTTACACACTGTAACCTTGAACAATGTAGTATAGATTGTTCAAGCCCCAGAACTACAAAAGACCCAATCTGACGTGGGGACGTTTTCACAACATGTTTCTCCACAATAGTCTGTTGCAGAGAGGCCTCTCGTTTACACAACGTCAGTGTTTTTAAACCTCAAAACCCACGCGGATGTGGTGTAACAAGGTTGTATCAACGGGAATCGGCGACAGCATGACTCTTGCTTTGTTGTTTTTGTGTTAACTGCCCCTTAGCTTTAGGCAAGGCAAGGCAATTTTATTTATACAGCACAATTCATACACTGGGTAACTCAAAGTGCTTTGCAGGAATAAAAGACACTTTACAAGATTTAGATTTACATGAGAAAAATGAAAAACATTATAAAAGAAGAGTGCAGATAAAAAAACACTTTATGTTATAACGTATGCGGCGCTAAAGAGGAAGGTTTTTAACCTCCTCTTGAACATTGTTAAAGTTGAGACTTGTTTTACTTCATCTGGGAGGCTGTTCCAGGATTTGTGTCAGGTGCATGAAACTTCAACGCTGTATTACCCTGTTTAGTTCCTTACCACATACATGACCCTCTGGTGTTACTGGGGGGCATTGCAACAGATGATCTGTCTGTCATTCTACAAAGCTATAATTGTTTATGTGTTATCTTTAGTTCAGCCTCGTCACAAAACAACCTTAAAGGACAGCATTCTGAAAAAGACATATCCACAGCCCGAGTCAGGTGAGTAAAATAAAAATTTAACTTTGCCTACAGAAATAAACAAAAAACAAAAAGCATTGTATGTTTTTTTTTTTTTTTTCCAGGAGATTTATCTTTTACAATTAAACCCTCTACATCATTGAGTCTGAACTCTCACAGTCTGTTATTACAGAGTTTAATCATTGACTAAAAGTTCATTTTCATCATGTTCTTGAAGAAGTGAGACTGTGTTTGTGTGAAACAGAAATCCTGTTCTGGACGTTGGTGATTCTGTTGTTAGTCTGTGGTGTGACTCTGGGCAGTGTCATGTTGGTAACAGCCTTTTTCTTCAGAAAACATACTAAAAGTGAGAACTGTTTTTAGAGTATTGTGCTGCATATTAACTGTTATAAACATAATCACAGTTATCCAAACTGCTCTTTTTCTTTTATCTTTAGGAAAACGTTTTGTGAAACGGTAAGAAGTTGATGTTTTGTTCATTAGGTATAAATGTTCCTTAGTTTCACACTGCAGCTCTGTCTTGTGAAAGTTTCAAATAGGTACCTTTCACTTCCACCAACCAGTTTAGACCAGGATTTAGAGAGAAGAAACATAATTAACCTTTGATTTATGGAACAAATAAAGTAGGTAAAACAGTCCAAAACTTTATAAATTTCAGCCTGAACTGTTTTTTTTTTCTCTGAGCTGAGTCTGAATTACGATTGTGGCTGACTGTTTTCATGTACTTTTTTCAAACTTTCTTGAGGACTGTAATTGGTCAGAATCATGTGACAGATATTTGTCCAAAGAGTCTATATTTGAAACCTTTAAAAGACATAAAACTAAGTGAACCAGCTTTAAAGAAGAGTATCAATAATCTAGTCAAATTCTACTTTGGTAAAGCAATAGCGTCTTATGTTGCTTTTTACCTTGAAATATAAAGCCTTGAGTCATTGTGACTCAACCTAGTACACTATGCTCAACCTATTTACACTAAAATATCTTGGTTCAGAATCTGAAAGTTGGTTCTCAGTCTGAACCAAATAGTATTTTCTTTGCAAACTGCAACATCATGTTGTTTTTCTTATTAACATCTTGAATATTTACTAACTCAGCTATTTTAGTTCACATGTAGTGACTGTTGACATTTGGCCATCATCTCCCATTGTAAATATATAAAGTTAGTTACTAAAGTGTTAATTTTACAAACCATGTACAATAGTCCCCCACATGGGGCCAGGACTCCCCTGCAAAAATAAAAAAATAAAAAACATCATCTACACCAGACAGTAACAGGGATTGAACTAAATAAAATGTGTGCTACTAAAACCTACTAAAAAGCAGTCTATAGGCTGCACCATGTTGCTGTCTTTATTTTTTTATCTGTTGTGGGCTCTTTTAACCACCACCTTATTATGGTGGAAGGGTTTGACTGCCCGAATGATCCTAGGAGCTATGTTGTCGGAGACTATATGTCCCTGATAGGGTCTCCTAAGGCAAACAGGTCCTAGGTGACAGGCCAGACAAAGAGCGGTTCAGAACCTTTTATGGAAATGGAAACATCGAGGTGGGCCCACCACCTGCACGAGGAACCGTAAGGGGCTGGTGCAAAGTTGATTGGGTGGCAGTCAAAGGCGGAGGCCTCGGCGAGCCAATTCCTGGATACAGAATCTGGTGCTAGGAACACGGAATGTCACCTCGCTGGCGGGGAAGGAGCCTGAGCTTGTGCGGGAGGGTGAGAGATACCGACAAGAGATAGTCGGGCTCACCTCCACGCACAGCTTGGGCTCTGGAACCCAACTCTTCGAGAGAGGCTGGACTCTCCACTACTCTGGAGTTGCTTGCGGTGAGAGGTGGCGGGCCGGTGTGGGTTTGCTCATAGCCCCCCGGCTCAGCCGCCATGTGTTGGAGTTCACCCCGGTGAACAAGAGGGTCGCTTCCCTGCGCCTTCGGGTTGAGGATTTCTCTCACTGTTGTTGTGCTTATGCGTCAAATGGCAGTGTAGAGTACCAGGCCTTCTTGGAGTCTCTGGGAGGGGTGCTGGAAAGTACTCCGACCGAGGACTCCATCATTCTACTGGGGGACTTTAACGCTCATGTGGTCAGTGACAGTGACACCTGGAGGGGCGGGATTGGAACGGCCCCCCAAATCTGAACCCAAGCAGTGTTCTGTTATTAGACTTCCGTTTGTCCATAACAAACACCATGTTCAGCATAAGGATGTCCACCAGTGCACGTGGCACCAGGACACTTTGGACCGGAGGTCGATTAACAACTTTTTGTTGTTTTATCTGACCTCTGAGTGAAGAGAGGGGGAGAGCTGTCAACTGATCACCACTTGGTGGTGAACAGACTTTGCGACTTTGCAGACCCAAACGACTGTGAGGGTCTGCATTTGGCCGAGTCCCCTGTCAGAGAGCTCTTCAACTCCCACCTCCAGCAGAGCTTTGACCAGATCTTGAGTGAGGTTGAAGACATTGAGTCCGTGAACGATGTTCTCCACCTCCATTGTCAACGCGGCCATTCAGGGCAGTGGCCGTAAAGTGTCCGGTGCCTGTTGTGACTGCAACCCCCGAACCCGGTGGTGGACACCAGAAGTATGAGAGCTGTCAAGCTGAAGAAGAAGACCTAAAGAGCCTAGTTTGCTCATGGGACTCCTGAGGCAGCTGATCAGAAGTCATTTGACCCTCGTGATGCCCTGTGGGGGGTGCTCTGGACGTATGGGGTCCATGGCCCCTAGCTAAGGGATGTTTGGTCCCTGTATGATTGGAGCAGGTTAGCATTGGTGGCAGTAAGTCAGACCTGTTCCCAGTGCATGTTGGACTCCGGCAGGGCTGCCCTTTGTCACTGGTCCTGTTCTTTGTCTCTTTGTCTTTATGGACAGGATTTTTAGGCGCAGCCAGGGGCTGGAGGAAGTCTGGTTTGGGGACCACAGGATCTCGTCTCTGCTTTTTGCAGATGATGTCCTGTTAGCTCCATCAAGCCAGGACATTCAGTGTGCACTGGGACGGTTTGCAGCCAAGTGTGAAGCGGCTGGGATGAGGATCAGCACCTCCAAGTCTGAGACCATGGTTCTCAGTCGGAAAAGGGTGGCTTGCCTCCTTCAGGTTGGTGGAGAGCTCCTGCCTAAAGTGGAACTTGGGGTTTTGTTCACGAGTGAGGGAACGAAGGAGCATGAGATCGACAGACGGATTGGTGCAGTTTCTGCAGTGATGCGGTTGATATACCGCTCTGTCGTGGTGAAAAAGGTGTTCATCTGTAACACAAAGCTATTGAATTACTGATCAATCTACGTTGACCAAAAAAACAAGATCCCGGATAGAGGCGACCAAAATTAGCTTTCTCTGCAGGGTGGAGGGATGCTCCCTTAGAGATAGGGTGAGGAGCTTGGTCACTCTGGGGAGCTCAAAGTTGAGCTGCTGCTCCTCCACATCGAGAGGAGCCATCCGAGGTGGCTCGGGCATTTGTTACAGATATCTCCTGGACGCTTCCCTTGGGAGGTGTTCCGGGCAGGTCCCAACAGGAGGAGACCTCAGGGAAGACCTAGGACACGCTGCCACGGACTATGTCTCTTGGCTGGCCTGGGAACGCCTCGGTGCCTCCCCCCCCCCGAGAGGGCTGGAGGAAGTGTTTGGGGAGAGGGAAATCTCGGGGCGTCTCTGTGTCTCTGTATGAGCTTCTATTAAATGTCTTCTCCAATGTAAGGAGAGTTACCGTTTTTGATCTGTGACATCTATAACCCTCTGCACACACTGCAAATACAAACAAATGCTATTAGAGAATCATAACTAGGGAAGGACCCAAGTCTTGTTCATTGTACTGTGTTGTATACTTTTAATAAAAAAAACAATCTTTTTTTTTAAAGCTCACAAGGCAGTAACCCTGGTAATGTTCACAAACAGCACATTCACAGCATTAGTTGTGTTGACCTGATGCAGAGAGTGTAATGTTTGTGTCTGTGCTTTGTTTTCAGATGACATGGACACACAGGGCCCTCACAGCAATGACATGGTAAATACAAGTGTTTAGTGTTGCTCTAACATTAATAATGCCTTAAATGACATGATTTATAAGTCATGTGTGTTTGTAATAAAGCTGCTCGCTGGTGAAGTCTACAGTCTGATCACCTCAGTCCCTGCAGCAGCCGGCTGCTCGACTGGTGAGAGTCTTTCCTGCTTTTGTGTCTAAACTAAACCTGGTGACAGGAATCGTTTTAAGATTTCTTCTTTTTTTCTGTCAGGTTCTGTGACTGTGAACAGAAAAGAACTTCAAAAAGAGGATGTGAACGAGGCAAGTCCCTTTATCAAGAAACTAACATTTATTATTAGGTCTAGTGTGAGATTCTTAGTAAAACAAGTTCCAACATGTTTTATCTTGAGTTCAGTGAGTCCACTCTCTTGAGTGGATATTTCTTATGATTTAGTTGCTGACATCTCTTAAAAGGTACAATGGGGCTTTGAAATGAGTCCAGAAGTTTGAGCCTGAGGCCTTTGGAAACTCCATTTAATGTCTGGTCTTCTCACGTGTACATTTTCTTTTTAAATACTTATAGCATCTATCATACTTTAATATTCCAGACCTTTTATTATTTTCATCTTTAAAACTGATCTATATACAAAGAAATATTGTGGTCCCTGTCATTTTAAATTGGATTTCCAATGGGGCTGAAAGCCATCTCCATTTTAAATAAAATGTTACGATTGGTCCAGAAGGAAATCTGTTGGAATGGGAGGGGTTCCAGACCTTCCTCATTTTACTAAGAAAGTGAATGGGTTTGGAAGAACATTTGTTCAGTGTTCTCATGTTGTAAACATCTGGACAATGTTCATCTGAACTCCATTTTATTGATGTCTTTATTTTTAACAATTATAAATAAGATACTATCATCTATAAATGACAAAAATGTGTGTCAAATATAATGAAATCTTAGTGACTTTAATGGACGTTCAGCTTGTGGCTGTGTAGAGTGAACACATGCCCGAGGGAGTGTGTGTCTGTTCTGTGTTTACAGATAAAAGTATGAAACATTATTGAGATAATGTGCACATTAAAAGGGACAAAGGTTATAAAGGAGTCACACATAGGCGTTCAGGGGTATATGTGTATGCATGCATATGTATAGGTTTGTGTAAATACATTTCTGAAGCAAACTGCTCAGTTTCACACACTAGTATAAAACAGGATGTTCACTCAGGAGCTACATACTGCTAAATATAAATTGTCATTGTTTCTAAGTGCATACAATTACATGGAGTGTGTATGGGTGTATGTATGCATATGTTTTGTGCATAAACATAAATCTATGTACAGTTGTGCTCATAAGTTTACACACCCAGGCAGATTTTGTGAATTATTTTTATTTTATTCAGACAATATAAATTATAAAACAAAACATGTACTTTCACTCATAGTCATTGTTTGGCTGAAGCCATTTATTGTTAAAGAATTGTGTTTACTCTTTTTAAATCATAATGACAACAGAAACTACCCAAATGACCCTGATCAGAACTTTACACACCCTGGTGACTTTAGCCTGATAATATGCACAAGTGACACAAACAGGTTTAAATGGACACTAAAGGTAACCATCTTCACCTGTGCTTAAAATCCTGACAAACCCCTGCATCTCTCATTCAGTGCTGCACTGGTGTCTGAGTCAAAGCAAGAAAAATCTGAGAAAAAAAGAATTCGCAAAAGATCTGCAGGGAAAGATAATTGAACTGTATAACAAAGTTGTGTGGCTGTTTCAAGATGCACAATAAGGAGGCACTTGAAGAAAAATACAAAATAAACAAGGTCTATGATGACAGGTACACATTCCTTCTGTGAAACATGGAGGTGGATCACTGATGTTTTGGGGATGTGTGAGCTACAAAGGCACAGGAATGCAGCATGTTATCAGAAAACACTGGAGGTAAATTTGCACTTATCAGCCCAGAAGCTGCACATGGGACGTACTTGAACCTACCAACATGATTAAGATCAAAAGCACAAGGTCAAGTCGCCCTGTCATTGGCTACAGCAGCATAAAGTGAAGGTTCTGGACTGACCTCAATCTCCTGACCTCAACATTATTGAGCCACTCTGGGGAGATCTTAAACATGCAGTTCATGCAAGACAGCCCAAGAATTTACAGAAATTGAAAGCTTTTTGCCAAAAGGAATGGGCAGCTTTATCCTTTGAGAAAATAAAAACCCTCATCCACAAACTACCTGACTTCACTAATGACTTCACTAATGACTTCAAGCTGTCTTTGATGTTAAAGGTGGCAAAACACAGTATTAAGAACTGGTGTATGTAAACTTATAATCATGGTTGGTTCTGTTCTGTTGTTGTTAAAAAGAGTAAAGATAGTTGTTTGACAATTAATGGCATTACCCAAACATTAATTATTAATGTGTTATTATCCATATTCTCTGGAAAATAGCCAAAAAAAATCACAGGTTCTGCAACTATAGATATTGATACTGTAGTTGTATGATATTTTTTCTATATTTTCACACATTGTGTAGGTTTACAAATCCATTGTGTTTAGGAGTGTACAAAAGTATAAAAGAATGGAAAAAAAAAACAACAACAGTATAATATGTAAACAATAAATAACTAGGGTGGTTAGGTGTTCACAAGTTTTACATTCTACCTACTCTTTTTTGAGCTCTGTGATTGAATGCACTATTGTGTAATATTTTCTTTGACTGCTTAAAACAAATAAAGAAAATGAAAACTTAAATGTTCAGACTAACAACAAAAAAAGGTAAGTATTTTCCTGTTAACGTTATAAAAGTATGTTCTAATTTATAAAGTTAACAATCTAATAATAACCAATCACTAACATATTTATAACTTTTCCTCATTTGTAAAGTTGTAAAGTTATTATCACAGATGCTAATTAAGATGAATCATCATTTTTTTTTCTCTTTTTTTTTTAGAGCAACCCATATCATCTCTACGCCACTATTTCTGATGAGCCGACTTCTGTAACAATGAAGAATATGGTTTACAGCACTCTACAGATGATGGACAACTGACTAATGCAAGAGTTTTGTACAGTGTATCTGTAAAAACCTGCTTCATGTTCACATCAAACTGTAAACTACTGTGCAGTCGTATGTTTCTTTGGGGAAAGAAATTACTCAACTTTTAAAAAACTTTGATATAAAATAAAAGTACAATTTATTTTTATATTGGAGAAGAGCCCTCAGTTTTATGTCTTTACAACCATTTTATATTTTATAAGACTGCATTTTATCAGTGAACCCCAGTGTTTTGTCAATTTTATGAAAGACCACTAAACTGTAAACCCAGATAAGTTTATTCTACTTAAACCATTTGAGGTGAGTGATTGACAGGAGAAAAAAAAGTTTGTTCATGTACAGTCAATTTAAATGAAATTAAGTCAGAATTTAACACTGTAAGTCATATACACTTAAAAAGTTTAAGTAATCAATATTACAAAAATAATTTGATTAGATGGACTCACCTTAAATGCACAAAGGTCCAAACTTAATATTTTAGGTTTAATACACTTTAAGCCACATTTGACCACACAATGCAGTTTATTTCTATTGTATTTTAATTAAACACACAACAACCATGTCTCAAAACACCAAGAAAAAAATAAATAATAATAATAATAAAAATAATGGTTTATGCCAATTATTTTTTTTATTGTTATTTCGTCAATTAGCATTTCTAATTATTCATCTTTTTTATCTTTTCCAAATAGCATCATTTTTGTTTCTATTATATTTAAAACTTTATTTTGTTTAGCTCAGTTGTAATCTCAGTTTCCATTAGTTGTAGGTCTTTACCTGTAACTGTAAGTGGTATCATCCGCAAATAGGATCAATTTTAACTCAGTTGGTGCAAACATAAATAATTTATATAGATCAGAACTAGTTTCTCATTATCTATTGTCACAAGGTTTTTGAAATTGTTTAAATTCACAATTTCTTTCATATTACTTTTTTAAAAGAAGATCAATAGCAATTGATTTTTGTGTCTGATGCAACTTCTCGTCTGAGCTGCTGTGTTTAAAGTGTGACAAAGACAGGACTCAGTCACTGGACTTTGCATTAATTACATCTATGCACGAGTTCCTGCTTCTCTTCTGTTCATACAAATCTATAATATGCTTATAATATGACACAATCCTCTCCATTTACCTGGGCTTAGGACCAGCACTAAACTCTGACCCATTGTGCCTGGAGTCGCTTCTTATGGGAATCAAACCCCCAATCTCCCATTTTACCAAAGAGGAGCACATGGTCTGACAGTTTAAATAGTTTTAGGTAAAACATTTGTTAATCAGCTTATTATTTTACTTCTGTAAAATGATGAAGTTGAGTCAAACACTCATGTGCAGCCATGACGGACACTCTTCATGTCCGTCATGGCATCTAGACCAGTGTTTTTCAACCAGTGTGCCGCGGTACACTATTGTGCCGTTAGAGATCCTCAGGTGTGCCGTGGAAAATTATTAAATTTGACCTGATTGGTACTTTAAGCAAGCGACGAGTGACAGGCAGAACATTTTACACAATCTTACACTAGAGGACAGTATCGCTCTAAATACGAAAGTACACAGTCATGCTGCGAGTGAGACAACGCCGCATGTATCCCTCGAAGTTACTAGCCTGAGTAATGGGCAGAAGAAAGCCATAAAAGGTAAGCTCAATACAATACAATGAAGGTTATCTTGCCTTCGGATTTACTTGTACTGGGGAACCAACCAAGCCAAACTATTTCAGTTCTGCTGAAATTAGATTTTCATTATATTTAAATAAATATATTTTTTGTGCCAATTGCTGGTGTGCTTTTTGACTTTTCTCATTTAAAATGTGTGTAGTGGCTCAAAAAGTGTGGGAAACACTGATCTAGACCTTCTTCTAATAACACAGCACCCACCCCAGTGTCACTGGCATCTACAGCCAATTTAAAAGGCCTCTTAAAGGAAGGTGCAGCGAGGACAAGAGCGCACAACAACATTTTAGTGTTTTCAAAAGCTGTTTGACAACAGTCAGACCACATAAAGGACACCTTAGGGCTCAATAGGTCGGTTAATGTAGACGCCAAGCAGCAACGTTATTACAAAACCCTCGATAAAAAACAACCATTGCCAGATAACGACGAAGCTCAGAGCGGGTGGTTGGGACAGGAAAAGCAACAATACTTTTGCCTGTACAGGACACACCTGACCTCCCCCCACCACCTTTCCCAAGAAGGTGACTGTTGCCTGAGCAAATTCACATTTAAATAAATTCACAGTCAAATTGGCTTCTTTAAGATGACAAAACACAACACAAAGGTGTTCCAAGTGCTCAACCCATGTCTCTGAACACACAACCAAGTCGTCTAAATAAGCCTCAGATGGACAGACCGGACAGCATGATAGTCATCAAGCGCTGAAAGGTACTGTAGCTGGTCCATTGCGCATGCCAAAAGCCATGACTGTATATTGCAAAAAATCATCAGGTGTATCAAAGGCAGAGATATCGTTAGTGTGATTTGTTAAAGGCACCTGCCAATAACCTTTCAGCAAGTCAAGCTTGGACACAAATTTTGCACCTCTAACCCAGTCAACACAGTCCTCAATGCGCGGCAAAAGAAAACAATCCGTTTTGTAACATTATTCACTTTTCGGAAGTCAGTGCAAAAAAGATCTTTACCGTTAGATTTAATAGCAAGCAGGCAATGGGAACTCCAGGCACTAGAACTGGGCTCAGACATATTATGGGCCAACAACCTGCTGCTTAAGATGGTCACTTTTGTCAAGACAGTGACAAGACAAGGCTCTGCGACTTCAGCACTGGACAGCTCCACAGGAGTAGCAGCAACGTCAAAAGGCAACAAGTGACGGAGAAGAACAACACTTGAGTCAGGGGGGGTTTAGTGTCTTGCCCAAGGACACAACAACAGGATGAACTGTGGGGAGAGCTGGAAACGAACCACCTATCTTCCGGTTTAAGGACAATTGCTCTACCACTAGCCACTGCACCGCTTAATGTCTCTCACCGGAGAGAGATTAAATGGCGTCCATTTGTGCATCAACAACGTGTCCTTAAAAAAAATTACCAGTAGACATGGTCTTCACCAATAACGGCAACTTCAAACAAGGCTGTTAAGGATAATTTTTTTGGTCAACGATTAGCTGCGACAGAGACAAAGACAGGCTGTCAATATTAACGACATTTGCCAAACTCTTACTGTCACTATTAGCGGTTAACAAAGCTACATTTGCAGACTCAGCGTCTGGTTTACACAGAAAACTGTCACTCAAGTTAACCTTCTCGTGGTGCTTATTATGCTAAATCTAGTAACAGCACAAGCCAAAAAAACCTTTGGCCTTACAAGTGTAATTTCAGGAGTCCCTAGAACTTTACCACCGGCCATTCCTCATAACGAAGTGGATTCTTTTAATCGGAAACTCAGTCCTCACTCTCACTGAACTTCCACTTCACCTGATACCAAATCAGATTCAACAGACCCTCTGTGTAATGGCACACCAATGTCTTTCATTGCAAAGCCCAAAGGTGGTACATCAGAACCAACGGCAGACTCGGGACTAAATACCAAAATGCCCAACAAAATGAACGACTGAGGAGCAGCTGAATCACAGAGTATTTTTATTGGGACATTATCACCGGGAAAAGACACAACGTCATCCATAATAAAGGCTTGGAGTTTCAACAGGTTTACTGTTAAATGAGCAATCTGCAAAAACTGTTTTGTGCATAAGGACGTATTCATCCCCTAACACTGCAGCTTTAGACACAGTGCTTTATCACTGAGGACACACTGCAACAATAAGGGCCACACATCCTTGGGCCATTTTAATGTATTTGCTACCCGCTCGAACAGGATAAGGAATTTATCCACGTCTCTTTCGTTAAAGGGAGGAACTAAATGAATATTTCTGGTCACGTCAAAGCCAGAAGATTTTACTTGAGTTAGAGCAACACTCACGCAAACAGATATTTTTTTGCTGATTAAGTATTTTAGCATCTAACTTAATCTGGAACTCTTTCTCTTTAACATGGAGGCGCCTTAAGTCAACCTCTAACTTTTTAAGTCTGATCGCATCATCTACATTTATAGTTGAGTGCTCAGGAGTTTCAGTTTCTAAAGGAGGGAACATACCCTTTTCAACTAAAGCCTCAAATATGTCCACCTTAATTACCTGTTTTTTTAGCTGTCTAGAAACGTCGATGCCATAATTACCAGCAATCAACAACAGATTATCCTTTGTGCATTTATCAAAAACATCCAATAAAAGCTTTGACACAAAGTTCTCCACCTTAAACTCCAATGTCAGTTCACCAAGACCAATCCAAAAGCAGAAGCCAAAGCGTTCGTGTCTGCTAGAGGGAGTCAAAAAGAGCGGGAAATATTACCATTATAATATTAGGCCATTATTTATAGGCTACAGAAAGCCGCCAAGACTAATTATCTCCTCTAAAAGAATAAAGAGGGAAAAAGGTGAAAGGGCGTCAAAAATATGCTTAAATGCAGAGACAGCCCCTAACAGTAGATGAGAAATGAGAAATGTTTTTCTCTTTAAAGAATTGAGCAAAAGCCAATGAGAAAAAACTGTAATAAAACCAATCTCACTTTTTTTTATTAACAAAGGCAACTACACAAGATACATTATTTAAAAATGTCTTAAAGAAATAAATCCATTGACTATTTATGACAGACATTATGTCCTCTCATTTGGGAAAATGTTAAAAAATACTATTTTAAGATCTCTCTAAATATGCTTTTTAATGAGTATTTGTAAAATCTTGGTACGGTTTTGGTTTCTTTTGACATTTCATGTTGTTGGTCAAACAGAAATGAAAGTGGTTAACGATACTCTGCTCGAGGCTGTGGGTTTGACTGAACAGTGACAAATGTGTCTCTGTGCTTTTGAACTGTGACATACATTTGTGGTTTTTCTGAGCACTAGTTCT
Organism: Neodontobutis hainanensis; assembly: GCA_024349245.1. Lineage (NCBI taxonomy): Eukaryota > Metazoa > Chordata > Actinopteri > Gobiiformes > Odontobutidae > Neodontobutis > Neodontobutis hainanensis. The sequence continues at coordinate 14,791,661 of JALDNG010000016.1, forward strand.
ATAAAATGATAAACGCCCTGTTTATTCAGTCACTTGGAGCCTCCAGGACGTTTAGGTCTTCATGACAGCTGTCCGTCATGGCTGGACACTTCTTAATCTTCATGTTCCTGAGTGAGTTCAACACTTTTGTTTTTAAAGTTTGTTAGAAAACTAGGAAGTGCATTTTTGTTGAAGTTTTAAATATATTCTTCTAATTCTATTTATTAATTCTCATATTATATTAGTGAGTTAAGAAGATGATATAAATGTAAATAAAGAGAAAAATACATAGTGATTAGTGGTAATTTCTAAGAACAGGGTGGACATTAATGGTCACACAGTGGACAACCCTTTTATTTAATGTTATTGTTTGCTGCTGGAAAGCTTTAGCACAACTCTAGATCAAAGTAAAGACCTACAGAGGTGTAGCTGGAGTAAAATACAAAGTATATTTATAGCATCTACATCTGTTCCAGGTTCATTTAATGTAAAAATCACACGTTAGGAGCTCAACCTGGGAGTCTTTGTAAATATGATAATTAATTGTAATTACAATATTATTACCTCACTATTACCATGCTATTACTAAGCTGTAACACTGTCACTGTAATTAAACTCAAGTCATTATAGCCATATTTAAAAAGTGTATATGTTTTTCAACAGATGTGTTTTTGGAGGCAAAATGTCAAGGTGAGATACATTTGATTTTACAAATTGGTAATAGTCGTCAGTGTAGCTTTATTAAACATTTATTAACCTCTTTGTGAACTGCAGACCTTGCTGCTCCAAAACTGAGTGTGTCTCCATCGCTCATCAGTGAAACAGACTCTGTTACATTAATCTGTCAGACTCCAGTTCCTGTGTCGAACTGTTTCTACATTTTTGGAAAACCTCCTGCCAAAAGTCTCCCATGTCTGGAGTCACTGACCGGACGTGAGCTGCTGTCGATGGTGAACCAAAGCTCACCTGCTGACGTCACTGTAACATGTTTTTACCTTAAACCATCTGAGTCTCCTCACAGTGACAAGAACATCATCTCTGTTCGGAGTAAGTAGTGTTTTAAAGCTAGGTCTAAAAACTGTGTGGGCTCCTGAGACATTTCTGTTGCTCGTAACTGGGCAGGGAAAACTTAATGTTCAATTAATTAATTTTATAGATACCAAAAAAAGTAAATATTTCTCTTCATCTTTTTGAAACAACTCATGCTTCTTCTTTGGCATTCTATAGTCGTAGTGTGGTTAGGTTTAAGGGTTAGGCTCAGTACTGTATGTTTTTGACAAAACAAACCATTCCTGCAATACCGTTAATATAGTCCTTTGCAAATTTTCTAAAGACATAATGAAAAAGCAGAAAATACCTCTGTATATGGAGTTAAACAAGCCTACTGAGTTACTTTTGTAAAATGTTAGTCCAAATATTTTAAGGGTGATTTATTTAGAAAACAATTCTATTTTTTAAAAATAACTTCAGAACAATATGTTCATTGTTTTGGTAATGTCCTCACGGCTAAAAAAAAATAAAAATTTAATAAAACAGTCAGACATTAAGTGAATATTTGAAAACTATTCTTGTTTCAGCTCTGGCTCCTCCCACTTTGACTGTGCATCCATCAGAGTTCACAGAGACAGACAGTGTTACTCTCCAGTGTCAGCCTCCATCTTCTGTCTCTGTGTCTCAGTGTCATTTCTACACTTTAAGTGGACAATATCGGGTAATGTCTGGATGTGTCCAGACTCTGAAAGGCTCTGAGCTGCTGACATTGAACCAAAGACTTCCTGCTGAGGTTCAAGTAAAGTGTTATTACACAGTAAAGAGAGGAGGGACTAATGCTCCATCTCCACACAGCAACAAAAGATCTGTCATTGTTCAAGGTAAGTTATAAAGTTATTTGCTATTGTTATTATTGTAATGAGTTTCAGGTTGAATCAAAACCCTCAAAGCACTTGGCCTCTGGTCACACAGCCTGAATGGACACAGGTCATTGCTAAATCAAAAAGCATAATGTGACAGGGGTTAAGAGGACCTTTGACAGAAAAGCTGTGCATTATTGTAAAGTGTTATTTGAGTATTTATGATTAATTCACACAATGGACTCAAATGCAGTAACTCACAGGAAAACCCAGGTAAGTTTAATCAGGCAGAGGGATCCAAAAAACAGCAGGTAATCACAAGGTCAACCAACCCAAGGTCAAAACACTATAATACAAGAGCTGACACTAGGGTTCAAGACAATCTGGCAGGGCTCAATGGGAAGGAGGGAAAATATATACACCCTGGGGGGGGGCGAGACAATTGGACACAGGTGAAATACATTAGGGCGGGGCAGGAAATCACGCAGGCGGGAAGGAAGAGAAGGACCAGGAAGTGATGTCGTCTGAAACGAAACTCAGAAGGTGAGAGGAAATAACTGAAATGTAGAACTTAAAGAATGACCTCAAGAATGACCTCCAGGGGCATGACGAGTCTAGATTAATTAGAAAACAAAAACTAAACAGGACAGCAGCATCCCAGTTTTTTGAGTTGGAAGTACATTGCAAGAAAGGACCAAGCTCTGTAAATAAGAGACTTGAAGCACATGAGAAGCACATGAATATTGAATTAACAAACTATTTTATCTCACCAGTTACCAGGAAAATAAACTAATACATATATATACATACTTTACAGTCAACTCCCTTTGATTTAAAGGAAGGTTCGAGGGGATTTTGGTGGTTAGTGTTAATAATTGCAATTTATTTTTTTTTTTTGCAGATATTGAATAAGAAAGTCCCTTTAAAAGAAAGTTTCTTGTTTTTCATAGTGATGAAAACTTCTGCTTGCCTCACCTTTAGGCACAAAACCAGTGACAACCACGTTCAAAGAGAAGAACACAGCAGCTTCACTTCAAGACACAAAACCACAGCTTAGTTTTCAAAATCACGATGAGCACGTTGCTGCTGTCTGCTCATTTCCTCTTAGCTCTGCAAAGAATGATTCAAGATGTAATCTGTATTTTGGAGAATTAACAAAACCTCATTTCACAACAACTGTAACGAGGAAAAGCACAGATCGAAAGAGCCTGTTGTGCAACTTTTTTGTCTCAGTAAATGATTTTCTGAGACATCTCACTTCAGTCCAGAGTAAAACTGCCAGCTGTGACTACAGTTTGAATAGTCGGCATGGCTCTCAAAGTGATGCATACAACTTAAAAGGTATGTCTGAACATATGAAAAAATATATTTATTTATGAACACAAATGTACTGTGTGATTTAAAGCAACCCAGTGTAACGTTTAGCCCAAAGTTATACGTTTTCAAAATCCTTTTGTTGGTTCTTAAACATGAGATCAGTAGAATTATATCTCACTGACTCAGTCTCCTCAGTCTGGACGGAAAACGTGATGACAAGACATTTTGTGAGTGAGGCTCTAACACACCACTCATATAATAAAGAAAATAGGTCGATACACTGGACTCAACAGAGTTGTATTTGTACAAAATACACTAAAATTACTTACCGTTTCAGAAACATGTTTTTTCTTCCAATCAATCTGTCTTAAAATTATTTACTTTATTTTACTTTTAACTAAAGATCACGCTGATGCTGGTGCAGATGCACAGAGAGCAATCTCCATGGATCTAAGCCCTCTACAGGCTAAATGTCACACAGGGTAGCTTTAACCTTTACTCGAGATTACAGAGGATTTGTTGATGAGCATGATCCAAAGTTCATGTTTGACTGTTACTGTCTAAAACATCATTTGCAGATATTATTGCTAAAATCCAGTTAAAGGGTCCAGATATAGCCATTGCTGTATCGGAGCAAGTGACAACCACAAACTCCAATCACGTGACAGAATTAGAGACTGAGACTGCCCGCTCAGGTATTATCTGTTACAAACCAGACACTGTTTAAATGTTTAGTGGAGAATCATGTGAATGAATCATGAAATCATAATTCTGTCTGGTAGTTTATCAATTGTTTTTGTTTTATTGAGACTTGGATATTATTTGGCCTGTTAAATCATCCACTGGACCGGCCATGCCTGAGACTCATTTAAGAACAGGTAATAACCGAATATGATCATTTTCAGTTATAAGTAATACTAAACTCTCAAAAACCAAGAAACACTGTGGTCAGGGGTGGTCCTGTTCATGTGGGGGTCTCAAAAGACTGGCAGCAGAAGACATTACAATAATAGTAGATTTCCTTTAGGGCCAGAGGTAAAGCTCATTTATGACTTGAACCTAACACTAAAATTGAACCTAAGTGACAATAACATCATCACTGTTCAAAGTAAGTAGTGTTAATCTAAAACTATTGTTTCCGTATGTTTTTTTACTTCTAGAACCAAAACCAGAAATAAGTCTTCAACATAATGATGACCTCCTTTTCATTTCCTGCTCACTGCCTGACTCTGCTGATGATTCAAAATGTAACCTGTACTTTGGAGAATCTCCTCAGCCGTATCAAACATTATCCAAATTCATGAGATTGTCGACAAACAGACTTTTTTTTAACAATTTATTGTCTCTGTGAGAGATTTCTTGAAAAATGTAAATACAGTCCAGACAAAAGACATGAGCTGTGATTACACCTCAGAGAGTGGACATGGTGCTCTGTCTCCTCGCAGTGATGGATACAACTTAAAATGTCTGTCAGAAACATGAATATAACATGATAAAAGTCACTCTTGGTTATTGTTTCTCAAACAATCTTGTCTTTTTCAGATCTCATGAACACATTAGAGACAAACCAACCCCATGTGACCACAGCTTCAATAGACTCAGTGATGACCACAAACACAGAGACAAGAAGAACTACAGGAAGTGAGACTGAGACGACCAGTTCAGGTACAGCTTTTACAGAATTTACTTTAAGTCAAATGACTCTGTTTGATCAATTACTGCAGATGTATTTTAGTGCAAATATATAATAACCAAAAAGATAATCCAAATAAATCAAAATACACATATTGACTAGGCCAGCAGGTTTCTGAAACTAACACAAAGTTGGATGAGACAATGGGAAAGTTATAACTTTCTTTTCTTATTATTTTCCTATTATTATTAATATTATTATTATTATATTATAATATTATTATTGTTATTTTTTTATCTAAAATGCAGTGAATGAATGTGAGAGTGAATGGTTTTCAGTGTCTGTCCCCAAGTGTTAGCCCTGCGACTAACTGTCCACTGCCTCAAGCCCAAAGCTGCTGAGATATACTGCAGCTCTCTTTGATCCGTAATGGGAATAAGTGGAAAAGGATCAATGAATAAAATGCAGTCTACTCCCAGACTTCCCGCTCCCTAGACACTTCCTCCAGCATTTCCAGGGGAATACCGAGGCGTTCCCAGGCCAGCCAACGAGATATAGTCCTAGCGTGTCCTAGGTCTTCCCCGGGGCCTCCTCCCTGTGGGGCATATCCGGAACACCTCCCCAGGAGGGCATCCAGGAGGCATCCAGATCAGATGCCTGAACCACCTCAGCTGGCTCCTCTCGATGTGGAGGAGCAACGGCTCTACTTTGAGCTCCTCCCGAGTGACCGAGCTCCTTATCCTATCTGTCAGGGAGAACCCTGCCACTCTACAGCGAAAGCTCTTTTTGGCCACCTGTATCCAGGATCTTGTTCTTTCAGTCATGACCCGAAGCTCATGACCATAGTTTAGATAGAAACATAGATTGACCGGTTAATTTGAAAGCTTCGCCGTGGATGAATAATAAGAGCTGGATGATTTATTGCCCTGTCTTCTCAGTTGTTGTAAATCCCATCAGTGGCTACTTGAGCTATTGCTGCAAAAACATATTGCACGTGACCCTGAAAAGATTTCCCACATTGAAAAGAAATGCCGTGTACAACTGACAGGACAACAACACCTTCCAAAATAGTTGGTGTTTGTAGTATTTATTGTCATTTTTGTATCAGTAAAAGGCCTATGGAACACATTACATAAAAATAAAAAACTTGGAAGCCATGTTTGAGTACGTCCAATAGAACAATTGAAATTCTATCAATAATTATTTAGAATCCTGGTCCGTTTACACAACAACATGTTTCACAAAATACACAATAATCTGTTGCGGATAGGCCTCTGCAACTAAGGACTGCAGTAAAGGTGGCAGCTATAGTGGCAAAAGAAAACCCACCCCTTCTGGTCTGGAATATGTACTACGTTGTTTTGGCTGTTTTATGTGGCTCTGTGTGAACGTGGATTGTATTGTTACATTGTTGGATCAACGCGATGGCGATGGCATGACTTTAGCTTTGTTATTTTTGTGTTAACTGCCCCTTAGCCTTACCACCTACATGACCCCCTGGTGTTACTGGGGGTATTGCAACGGTGGATCTTCTGATAAAATCATTCTACAATAATGTAATTATTTATGTGTTGTCTTTAGTTCAGTCTCGTCACAAAACAACCTTAAAGGAAAGTGTTGTGAAAAAGACACAGCCCGAGTCAGGTGAGCAACATATAAATTTAACTTTACCTACACAAATAAACAAAAAAGCTTAGTATGTTTATTTTTTTTTCATCTTCTTCAAATAAACCCTCTTCATCATCAGACCTGAACTCTCACAGTCAGTTTTTACAGAATATAATCATGGACTCACAGTGTATTTTTATCATGTTCTTGAAGAAGTGAGACTGTGTTTGTGTGAAACAGAAACACAGATCTGGAAGTTGGTGATTCTGTTGTTAGTCTGTGGTGTGACTCTGGGCAGTGTCATGTTGGTAACGGCCTTTTTCTGCACGCAACAAACTAAAAGTAAGAACTGTTTTTAGAGTGTCGTGCTATTAACATAATATTATAATTATAAACATAATCAGAGTTTAACATGTTCTGCTCAACATTTTCATTTTTTTCTTTAGGAAAAAGTTTTGTGAAACGGTAAGATATGTATCTTTTGTTTTTTAGGTATAAATGCTCTTTAGTTTGACACTGCAGCTCTGTCTCAAGCAAGTGTTAAATAGGTTTCACTTCCACCAACCAGTTTAGACTCAGACCAGGATTTAGAGAAAAGGCTCCAGTTGGAGACATGAGTAACTTTTGATTTATGTGATAAATGAACCATGTCAAAAACCTCATCTACTATTGTACATTTATAAAGTTGTCTCTAGTGTTAATTTTACAGACCTTTGTCCTGTTCCAGAGACAGCACCCTCTTATCGTCTGCATCAAACTGTGACAGGGTTTGAAATAAATAAAACATGTGTTCTAAAAAATACTAAAAATGGGCTATGGGCTGTTTTTAGTTGTAGCCCAGCAGAGGAAAGTAGTTCCCAGTTTCCTGTAACCAAAACAGAACCAGAGCCTGGCCTGTGTAAAACAGAAATCAGAATCAGCTCCAGGTCGGCCGCTGAGACACTGCTGAATAAAAGCTGAGTGACCCAGAGACAGAACGTCTTACTTCTCTTTATGTTAGAGTTATACGTTTATAACCTAATAAACTTTCACCTAACATGAGCTTCTAATAAAAAAAACCTTCTCCAATTTTTTGATTACTGACATTAGTAACCCTCTGCACACACTGCAAATACAAACAAATATTAGATAATCTTAACTAGGACCCATGTCTTGTTCATTGTACTGTGTTGTATACTTTTAATGAAAAACAATCTTTTTTGTTGTTTAAAGCTCACAAGGCAGTAACCCTGGTAATGTTCACAAACAGCACATTCACAGCATTAGTTGTGTTGACCTGATGCAGAGAGTGTAATGTTTGTGTCTGTGCTTTGTTTTCAGATGACATGGACACACAGGGCCCTCACAGCAATGACATGGTAAATACAAGTGTTTTGTGTTGCTCTTACATTAATAATGCCTTAAATGACATGATTTATAAGTCATGTGTGTTTGTAATAAAGCCTCTCGCTGATGAAGTCTACAGTCTGATCCCCTCAGTACCTGCAGCAGCCGGCTGCTCGACTGGTGAGAGTCTTTCCTGTTTTTGTGTCTAAACTAAACCTGGTGACAGAGATCGTTTTAAGATTTCTTCTTGTTTTCTGTCAGGTTCTTTGACTGTGAACAGAAAAGAACTTCAAAATGAGGATCTGAACGAGGCAAGTCCCTTCATCAAGAAACTAACAAACATTTATTATTAGGTCTAGTGTGAGATTCTTAGTAAAACACTTATTTTTCCCCAGAGTCTTTTTTTATATATATATATAACAGTCACTGAAATCTCTTACACTCCACTTTGATTCTCTACAGTTTGTTGTATTTTAAGAAGGTGGGTCCAAAATGATACCACAGGGTTGAGCCCATAAACTTTTGAATCTCCATTTCCTGTGTTATAAAATTATGTTTTAATTCATAAAGTTAACAATCTAATAATAACCAATATTTGACATATTTATAACCAGTTCTGAGCTCTTCATTTGGATAGAGTCATTGTAAAGTGTTACAGATATTATCACAGATGCTGTTTAAGATGAATCATTATTATGTTTTTATCTTTTTTTTTTTTAGAGCAACCCTTATCATCTCTACGCCAGTATTTCTGATGAGCCGACTTCAGTAACAATGAAGAATATGATTTACAGCGCTCTACAGATGACGGACAACTGACTGATGCAAGAGTTTTGTACAGTGTATCTGTAAAAACCTGCTTCTTGTCCACATCAAACTGTAAACTTCTGTGCAGTCGTATGTTTCTGTAGACTTCCCTTGTTTAGGGAAAGAGATTACTCACCTTTTAAAATCCTCTGCTGTGAAAAGTATCATTTTTTTATTATATTGGAGTAGAAGGTTTCGTTTTCTGTCTTTACAAGCCAATAAGACTGCAATTGATCAATGAACACCAGGGTTTTATCAATTTTACCACTAAACAGATACATTTATTGTATTTTTTTCTCCCCAATCACTTTTGAGGCAATAACTTACCTCAAGTGGAATAAGTAAGTTGTTAATGCACAGTCAACCTTAATGTTATTGAGTTGTAATGTAACACTGTAAGTCATATCCACTTAAACGGTTTAAGTAATCAATATTACATTAGTAAGAGGGATCAGCCTAAAGGGACATGATGAAAGAGACAAGCCCTCTGTTTTAATTTTTTTATGTGTACATTTGATTTGATTGAATATTGACTGTAGATATAGATAGTATGAATTAATAACCCTATGTCCATTTGTATTTTGAGGGACTGTCCATTTTTGAGAGGATCCTGGATTTTTACCTTTTCATAAGAAAATTGTGATTTCATTCAACCAATCAATTTTTTGGGAAAATTTCATTGGAATTGGGTAAATAAGAATTATCAGTCTTGACAGTCTATTTATCTTAAGAACCTCTGCTCGACCTCATAGAGATGAAGGTAGATCTGTTCATCTCCTTAAATCCTCCTGGATGTTTTGGGCCATTCTTTTCAAAAATATTTGAATTGGCCATTTAATAAATATTCCCAATTAATTAATGCCCTGTTTGTTCCACACTAAAGGGGTTGAGGCCAAGAGCCCAGGATTTGTATGATGGTTTAGTGGCATAGCTTCACTTTATATTTTTAACAGTAGAAAGAGGACCTGTTATGTCTTTATTAGCCCTCATGACTCTAGTGAGATGTTCTGTTGCTAATTAAAATAAAATGGGTGAAACAAACATCCTTGCCTGGTAGAGTTTTTTTTGCATTTTTTATGTAAACTTTTTTAAAGCCATAACTGTTTAATATGTGAAATAGAATACAGTCAAATACTTTTTCCACTTCAAGCAAAATAGCTACAGAGGAATCCTCAAGTGGTGACACTGACAAAACCTGGAATAGTCTTTTCATATTTTGGGCTGCATTACTTTACAAAACCAACTTGATCTGAATGTATAAATGAAGTTATGACCTTCTCAAGACGTCCAGCAAAAGCCTTTGTAAAGATTTTATAATCATTATTTAGTAAACTGGACTCTTACTCGGGTTTGAGTAAAAGATGCTAAAAAATGTGACATAAAAGGATTTTCTGAAAGAAAAACTGTCACTACACTCTTCACTGAACTGCATAAACCACATTACTCTATTTGTGGGGGTCTCATCTTTAGGATGGACCAGTTTTAATACAGAGTTTTCCCAGGTTTAAAGTGGACTGGAATGTTTGTAGAAAATCCTTTTAAGTTTTTCAGATTAACCAGACACATAAGGGATAACTACACCCTTCCCTTTTGTCTCTGTTTCCTGTCTGTTTGGTGTCTGTGTCCTCTCAGTTTTGTTGAATGTCCATCTGCGGTAGCCACAGTCTCTCAGGACTTTACAGATGTGTTGATCTTCTTTCCGTTTACCTTCTGAGGTTGTGGGCACCTCTTGTGCTCTGTGTTGAAGAGTCCTGATGACTCCTGATGAAGGTTGAAGGTTTTGTCAGAAGATATGAAGAGAATGGGATAAAGGTCACACAGTTTATATTGTTTCTAAAAAAGCCTTGTCTTTTGCAGATCTCATGAACACGTCAGAGGCAAACCAACCCCATGTGACTGTCATGTCCCAGCCTCGTGTCTGTTGTATGTTTTGTAGTTAACTTCCTGTGTCTTATTGTGAAGTGTCTCACCCCTGCCTGTATGTCAGATTGACTTCCTGTCCTTGTGTCTTTCCCTCCTTTGTGATTGCCTGCTCCGCCCTAATGTGCTCCACCTGTGTCTCATTGTGTTCTCTTTATAGTCTGTGTTTTCCCCTGTCTGGTGCTGGATTGTATTCTCAAGTTGACTCCTCAAGTTTGTTGTTTCCTTGTGTGTTGTTGAATTAAACCTTTTGAACCATAGTCCTCATGTGGGTCTGCTTTGTGAGTCCTTTTGCCTGTCCCTGACAGTGACCACAGCTTCATTAGACTCAGTGACGACCACAAACACAGAGACAAGAAGGACAACAGGAAGTGAGACTGAGACGACCAGTTCAGGTAAAACTTTTACACAATTTACCTTAAGAGTCCGTCAAATGACTCTGTTTGATCAATCACTGCTGATTCCCAAACACCTAATTAAAATTAAATAAAAACTAAGATGATCTAAATAAAGTTGAATGTATAAATTACCAGAAACTAACACAAAGTTGGATGAGCAGATGGGTATGTTCCATCTATCCATCCATCTTCTACCACTTATACGGGGCCAGGTTGTGGGGGCAGCAGCCTAAGCAGAGATGCCCAGACTTCCCCCTCCCCAGACACTTCCCCCAGCTCTTCTGGGGAGATACCGAGGCGTTCCCAGGCCCGCAGAGAGACATAGTTATCCAGTGTGTCCTAGGTCTTCCCCAGGGTCTCTTCCCAGTGGGTTATGCCCAGAACCACTTGATGGCGCCAACTGGACAACATCATCTACAAAAAGCAGAGACAAGATCCTGTGGTCCCCAAACCAGACTCCCTCCGGTCCCTGGCTGCGCCTAGAAATCCTGTCCATAAAGATAATAAACAGGACCGATGACAAAGGGCAGCCCTGCCGGAGTCCAACGTGCACTGGGAACAGGTCACACTTACTGCCGGCAATGCGAACGAAGCTCCTGCTTCGATAGTTTAACAAAGGGTCCCAGACCCCACACTCCCAGAGCATACCCCCACAGGGCACCACGAGGGACACAGTCAAATGCCTTCTCCAGATCCAAAAAACACATGTGGACTGGTTGGGCAAACTCCCAAGAACCCTCCAGCAGCCTGAAGAGGGTATAGAGCTGATCCAGTGTTCCACAACCGCGACAAAAAACACATTGTTCCTCCTGAATCCGAGGTTCAACTATCAGCCGCATTATCCTCTCCAGTACCCTGGCATTGACTTTCCTGGGGAGGCTGAGGAGTGTGATCCCTCTGTAGTTGGAACACACCCTCCGGTCCCCCTTCTTAAAAAGAGGGACCACCACCCCGGTCTGCCAGTCCAGAGGTACTGTCCTCAAACACCACACGATGTTGCAGAGGCGTGTCCGCCAAGACAGCTCCACAACATCCAGAGACTTAAGGTACTCAGGTCGTATCTTATCCATCCCCGGTGCCTTGCCACAAAGGAGCTTCTCAACTACCTCAGTGGCTTCAGCTTGGGTGAGTCCTCGGCCTCAGTGGAAGACGTGTTGGTGGGGTTGAGGAGATCCTCGAAGTATTCCTTCCACCGTCCAACAATCTCCCAAATTGAAGTCAGCAGATTCCCACCTCCACTGTAAACAGTGTTGGCAGGGCACTGCTTCCCCCTCCTGAGGCACCAGACGGTTTGAATGAATTACTTCGAGGCTGACCGATGGCCTCACCGAACTCCTCCCAGACCCAAGTTTTAGCCTCCACAACCACGCGGGCTGCAGCTCACGTGGCCTGCCTGTACATATCCGCTGCCTCAGGAGTCCCACGAGCCAACCAGGCTCAATAGGTCTCCTTCTTCAGCTTAACAGCATCCCTTACTTCCGGTGTCCACCACCCGAGTGTCCAAGACTTACGGCCGGAGATCATATGAAACAACTACAAAGTCGATCATCCACCTCCGGCCTTATGCTTGAACATGGTGTTTGTTATGGAGTCCAATAACAGAACACCGCTCGGGTTCAGATCTGGGGGGGGCTGTTCCTCCCAATCACGCCCCTCCAGGTGTCACTGTTGAAGTCCCCCTGTAGAATAATGGAATCCCCGGTCGGAGCACTTTCCAGCACCTTTCCCAGAGACTCAAAGAAGGTACTCTGCACTGCCATTTGGGCCGTAAGCATAAACAACAATGAGAGAACTATCCCTCACCCGAAGGTGCAGGGAAGCGACCCTCTCGTTCACTGAACTCCAACACATGGCGGCTGAGCTTGGGGGCTATGAGCAAGCCCAGACCCACCCATATTATTGGGGTTCAGGGGAATTTGTGAATCTAAAATGACAAAAGTGAATGATTGACAGTTTCTGTCTGTAAGTGTTAGCCTTGTGACTAAATGTCCATTGTCCAGTGTGTACACTGCCTCATGCCCAAAACTGCTGGGATATACGCCAGTTCTCTGTGACCCCTAATGGGAAAAAGCAGTGAATGAAATATATGTAATTATTGCAGATTTCAATATTAATACCTGACCTGTTACATCGTCTACTGGAGCGGCCAAGACTCATTCAACACCAGGTAATAACTGATGGATTTATAAAACTCCAGGGGTCATTTTTACCTCATTCAGAATTGTCACTCCAGACCAGAGTTGAACTGGAGACTGTGACCGTGGATGAATAATAAAAACTGGATGAGGTACCATCCTGTCTTCCCAGCTGTTTTAAATCATATCAGTGGATACTCAGGCTAATGGGGCAAAAATAATTAAGTATTTGTCTGTTTTTGAATTCATAAAAGGCCTACACTATGAGCCACATAACTGGTCTTATAATACACCTGTGACTATAACACACTGTAAAACTCGCTACTGCAAAAAATGCACAATCTGACAGAAGCTTTAACCTTACCACATACATGAGCCCCTGGTGTTACTGGGGGATATTGCAAGGTTGGTTCTTCTGTTTTCTACAAGACTGTAAATGTTTGTGTGTTGTCTTTAGTTCAGCCTCGTCACAAAACTACCTCAAAGGACAGCCCTACACCTACACCTCTACAGCCCGAGTCAGGTGAGCAACATATAAATTTCACTTTGACTACATCTTCTACAAATAAACCCTCTACATCATCAAGCAGAACCCTCACAGTCTGTTATGACAGAATATAATCACTGACTCAAAGTGTATTTTTATTATTTTCTTAAAATAAGCAAGAAACCACTCTTTTGTGTTTGTATCAATGAGGTCTTTAGTAAGCTTTTGATTGACAGCTCAAAGGGGCCAGAGCTCCTCTCCAGGTGTAACCAGGAATAAACCTTTCTGGTCATGTGACAGTTCACACTTTTGAAACTTTTCTTTAGAAACTAACCTTTTTTGGAGGTTTCTAATAATTTCTTAATAGCTTAGACTTCTTTCTGGGCAGGTTCTGAGACTGTGAACAGACAAGAGCTTCAAAATGAGGACGTGAACGAGGCAAGGCTCCTTAAAACATATACACTCCTCATTAAGTTAGACTTATTGTAAAGTGGTACTAATATAACTTGTAGAGCATCAGCTGTTGTTTAAGATGTATTATTTTTCTCTTTTTAGAGCAACACAAACTCTCTCTACACCCCTCTTTCTGACGTGCAGACAGTTTATAGCACTCTACAGACGAAGGACGACTGATGCAACACGTTAGTTCTGAAGATGGCGTCTGGTTCAGATTCACACAGAGTTGATTTAGTTCTGTTTTATAGATTTGACTTTACTATGATTGAATGTGTTGTGATTGTTCTCTGTGGGATGAAGGCTGGAAGAGTGGCTCTGCTGGAACAAGGACAGCGGTAAATGAACAAATAAAGTGCTTTTATAAATGTAAGATGCTTATAAAACATACACAACTTTCAGAAAAGTGCTTATTCATATTTATCCAGAAGTGAGAGTAAAGTTTATTGTTACATCTATTTTTTTTTTATTAATTTTGGGATAATCTGTCACAACCTCAGAGGGAATGCTTTCTCCTCTTTCTCCTGAGACTCAGACTTTTAAAAAGAATATGATCTTGTAAATAACATTTGCACCAATCTCATAATCGTCCTGTTCAGTAGAATTCCCCAAAACAGTGACACAGCTGTTTGAAGTCAGCTCTGTATTAAATGTAGAAGCAGATCTTTGGGTATGTTTTGAGTGTCATGTAAAATACACAACTATAAACTGGTGTTAACTCTTGTTGTTGTTGAAATGTAATCTGTTACTGACAGTCTTCTGTGATAGAACTGACATTTGCTTCTGTGAGTTTTACTGATCTACAACAGCTCTTTGTATGAATTTATGTTGAGTCAGTGCCTCCAGAAGAAAAAAATGTAATAAACCTTCTAATAAACAGTATCTGACTTTTTACTGAGTCTTCCTTAATTTTACTTTTGAGAAATGTTCTTATCTGCAGACAACAGGTTGAGAATACTTAAGACTTTAATGACAAGCACATCTGTCTGGGACTGCGGACAGCACACCTTTTACACACACTCACACACTCACACACTCACACACACACACACACACACGCAAACATATGAAAAAAGTGTAAGTGGTTAACGATACTCTGCTCGAGGCTGTGGGTTTGACTGAACAGTGACAAATGTGTCTCTGTGGTTCTGAACTATTACAGACACATTTGTGTTTTTTCTGAGCACTAGTTCTATAAAATGATAAACGCCCTGTTTAGTCAGTCACTTAGAGCCTTCAGGACGTTTAGGTCTTCATGACAGCTGTCCGTCATGGCTGGACACTTCTTAATCTTCATGTTCATGAGTGAGTTCAACCCTTTTGTTTTTAAAGTTTGTTAGAAAACTAGAAAGTGCATTTTTGTTGAAGTTTTAAATTTATTAATAACTAATTCTATTCATTAATTCACACATTATATTAGTGAGTTAAGAAGATGATATAAATGTAAATAAAGAGAAATATACATAGTGATTATTGGTCATTTCAAAGAACAGGGTGGACTTTAATGGTCCCACACTGGACAACCCCCTTATTCAATGTTATTGTTTTCTGCTGGAAAGTTTTAGTATGACTCCAGAGCAAAGTAAAGACCTACAGAGGTGTAGCTGGAGTGAAATACAAAGTATATTTAAAGAATCTAAATCTGTTCCAGGTTAATTTAATGTAAAAATCAAACGTTAAGAGCTCAACCTGGGAGTCTCTGTAAATATAATAATTAACTTTAATTACAATATTATTACCTCACTATTACCATGCTATTACTAAGCTGTAACCGTGACTGTAATTAAAATGAAGTAGTAAGTATATACTTATTTAAAAAGTGATTTTTTTTTTCAACAGATGTGTTTTTAGAGGCTAAAAGTCAAGGTGAGATACATTTGATTTTACAAATGCTTGTTAATAATCATTGATGTAGCTTTATTAAACATTTATTAACCTCTTCAGTAAATGCAGACCTTGCTGCTCCTAAACTGAGTGTGTCTCCATCGTTCATCAGTGAGACAGACTCTGTTACATTAATCTGTCAGACTCCAGTTCCTGTGTCGGACTGTTTCTACTTTTTTGGAAAACCTCCTGCCAAAAGTCTCCCATGTCTGAAGTCACTGACCGGACGTGAGCTGCTGTCGATGGTGAACCAACGCTCTCCTGCTGACGTCACTGTAACATGTTTTTACCTTAAATCATCTGAGTCTCTTCACAGTGACCAGAACATCATCTCTGTTCAGAGTAAGTAGGGTTTTAAAAACGAGGGGCTGATAACCTTGGAACTTAACTCTGAAAATTTTGTGTAATGGCTATATAAGTCTGTAAATGCATATAATTGATGTATTTTATCAAATTAGAAACAACATTAAATATTGGAAAAAAGAAAAAAAAAAATCTAAATATAATTGCAATAAGGGGTGCACGTGGCAGAGCGGTTAGCACTCCTGCCTCACAGCAAGAAGGTGTTGAGTTTAACTCGAACATTCTCGGCCGACTCTGGTCTTTTTGTGAGGAGTCTGTATGTCCTCCACGTGTTACTGTGGGTTCTCTCCGGGTACTCCAGCTTCCTCCCACCGTCCAAAGACATGTATGTACAGGTTAATTGGCAACTCTAAAGTGTCCCGAGTTAATGAATGTGGGAGTGAATGTTTGTCTGTCACTGTCTCTATATGTTAACCCTGCGACTAACTGGCCAGTGTCCAGGGTGAACCCCGCCTCAGGCCCAAAGCTGCAGGAATGGGCTCCAGTCACCCACGAACCCTAACGGGACAAAGCGGTAGAAAATGGATGGATGGATAATTGCAATAATTGATAAGCCTTTGTTGTTCAAGGCCAGATGTTTATAGCAACAGTTTTAGAAGTACAACGTACATTGGGGTCTTCTTTCTTTAAGCTCAACAAAGTTTTTATTAGTTACTATTTGGTGTTTCTCAAGAGCCAAAGACTATCACAATCATTTTCACAAATTTCAACAAAAACTGTTTTACAAAGAATAATTTTAGCGCACAATACCAGATCAAATTTTGATAATTTTTTAGTAATGTTATTTATGTTTGAATTTTTCTTAGCCCACAAAATGTTCTGAAGATTAAATAAAATATCTGAGAGGTTTTATGTTCTTGTTGCAGCTCTGGCTCCTCCCACTTTGACTGTGCATCCATCAGAGTTCACAGAGACAGACAGTGTTACTCTCTACTGTCAGCCTCCATCTTCTGTCTCTGTGTCTCAGTGTTATTTCTACACTTTAAATGGACAACAACAGGTAATGTCTGGATGTGTCCAGACTCTGAAAGGCTTTGAGCTGCTGACAGTGAACCAAAGTCTTCCTGCTGAGGTTCAAGTAAAGTGTTCTTACACAGTAGAAAGAGGAGGGACTAATGCTTCATCTCCACACAGCAACAAAAGATCTGTCATTGTTCAAGGTAAGTTATGATTTGTGAATGAATTTATCATAATATTAAACAAAAGATAGTTTCCACTCTTTTTTTTTAATCACCGAGCAACTTATATAAATAGCTTTACTCATCACTTTGAGATTTCTAACATAAAAATAAATACATTTTAGTTCTGAAAAGTTTGAAAGTCTGGACCAAACATCTGGAAACTTCACGATTAACAGCTGCTGTTTCTTTACTTCTAGGGCCTAAACCAGAGACAAGTCTTCAACATTACGATGACCACATTTTCATTTCCTGCTCACTGCCTGACTCTGCTGAGGATGATTCAAAATGTAACCTGTACTTTGGAGAATCACCTCAGCCATATCAAACATCACCCATCTTGAAGACAACAAGGAACAAAGGCTGCACAGTTTGCCTTTTTATTGTCTCTGTGAGAGATTTCTTGAAAAATCTGAAGACAGTCCAGAGAAAAGACATGAGCTGTGATTACACTTCAGAGAGTGGACATGGGGCTCTGTCTCCTCGCAGTGATGGATACAACTTAAAAAGTACAACAGAAACATGAATATAACATGATAAAGGTCACTCTTGGTTATTGTTTCTAAAACAACCTTGTCTTTTGCAGATCTCATGAACACATCAGAGACAAACCAACCCCATGTGACCACAGCTTCATTAGACTCAGTGATGACCACAAACACAGAGACGAGAAGAACGACAGGAAGTGAGACTGAGACGACCAGTTTAGGTACAGCTTTTACAGAATTTACTTTATGTCAAATGACACTGTTTGACCAATCACTGCAGAGGTGAAGTTTGGGAAAATATTATTAACACAACATATAATAACCAAACTCTTACTCTAACTATAAAACTCTTATAACCCTATATAATTCTTTTATAAAATAAAATAAAAACCAAGATAATCTAAATTAAATTAAAATACATATATTGACTAGGCCAGCAGATTTCTGAAACTAACACAAAGTTAGATGAGCACATGGTTAAGTTATGATGTTCTTTTCTTCTTTTTTTTTTTCTTTTTTTTATATATTTTTTTATTTATATAGCGTTTTCCCACCTAGTAGGCAGTTAAAGTATGTATAAAGTAAGTAATGTTGTTGTTATTAATATTGTGCTCAGTGATATGTAAGTTAATGTGTGAATCTAAAAGGCCAACAGTGAATAAATGTGAGAGTGAATGGTTGTAGGTGTCTGTCTCTAAATGTTAGCCCTGCGATAACTGGCCATTGTCCAGAGTGAACACTGCCTCAGGCTAAAAGCAGTTAATGGGAATAAGAAGAAAATGTTGACTGAATGAAATATAATTATTATTACAGATTTGGATATTAATACCCGTCCTGTTACATCTTCCACTGGAGCGTCCAAGACTCATTCAACACCAGGTAATAACTGATTAATATAACTCCAGTGGTCATTTTGACCTCATTCTGAATTGGTATTTCGGACCAGAGTTAAACTGTAGACTGTGACTGTAGATGAATAATAAAAGCTGGATGAGGTACAGCCCGACTTCTCAGATGTTTTAAATCCCATCAGTGGAAACTTGAGCTAATGGAGAAAAAATAATTACAAGTGGCCCTGAAAAGATTTGCCCCATAGACCTCAAGTTAAAAAAAACGCCCGGTGAACAAATGACACTACACCTTCCAAAATAGTCGGAATTTGTATTATCTCTTTTCTTTTGAATCTGTGAAAGGTCTAAACTTTGGACCTCATAACATGGAAATAAACTTGGAAGCCAAGTATGAACACATCCAAAATATGAATTAAAATTTGACCAGTAATTCTACAGGAATCTGGTCTTACTTACAAACTATATTACTACAAACCCGATTCCAGAAAAGTTGGGACACTGTACAATTTGTGAATAAAAAAGAAATATGGCTTCACAAATGCTTTGCTGCAGACCTCGGTTGTAACGCGTGGTTATTTCAGTCAAAGTTGCTCTTCTATCAGCTTGAATCATTCGGCCCATTCTCCTCTGACCTCTAGCATCAACAGGGAATTTTCGCCGACAGGACTGCCGCATACTTGATGTTTTTCCTTTTTCACACCATTCTTTGTAAACCCTAGAAATGGTTGTGCGTGAAAATCACAGTAACTGAGCAGATTGTTAAATACTCAGACCAGCCCGTCTGGCACCAACAACCATGCCACGCTCAAAATAGCTTAAATCACCTTTCTTTGATCTGTTGTGGATAGGCCTCTCTTTTACACAACACCAGTGTTTTTACACCTCAAAACCGCAAACATAGAATCCGGCCAAAGAGGTGTTTTTTTGGTTTGTTTCTCTCGTGTAAACTGCAAACACAACATCCTCTCTGGAGCGACTGGCGTTTTCCTGACCAGTATTTTTGTGTAAATGTCCCCTTAGCCTTACCACATACATTACCCCCTGGTGTCACTGGGGGTATTACAGCTGTGGTTGTTCTGTTAAAGCAACACTTTGTAACTTTCAGCCACTAGGGGGCAGATCCCTCCACAGACTCTCTCTGCGACTGTGACTGATGTAAAGACACAGGTGTACATTCACGCACATCGCTTACAAGCAAGTTTAAAAGGTAATACTAGCGTATTTTGTACTAATACCGCTCTTCTATAGTCCATTGCATTGCTCCATTTCAGTCATAACAACATTTTCATTTAAACATTATTTAAATTGCCTGAAAAGGGTATAAGCTGAAGTCAACACTTCATTTTGCCAAACCCCTTTTAACAAAGACGGCATTATATATTACAACAAGACAAAAAACGAGAAAAAAATAAAGAAAGAAAATACACAAATTCACCATAGCCATTCACAAAACAAAACATTTTTAATATTATTATAAAATTTATATTATAGTTTATTTATAATTTATATACGCTATAATATTATATATATATATATATATATATAAAATTTGTACAAAATAATAATTGTGATTATAATTATTGTTCATTATACCTTTTCATCACCAATCTTTTATGAATTATTTAAATTGTAGAAATGAAGCCTTTTTTAATTCATCAAGGAAACTATTCCACAGCTGAACACTCGATGGGCCGTTTCTTCAGATTCTTCTTAAATTCTTCTTAAATTCGAGATGACACCGTCCTGGTGGTAAATGCTTGTATTGGAGGTTTTAGGCCAGCAAAGGGATCTGTGTCCGTGAGATAAGCACGATTATACTCATCTCATCTCAGAGTACCATTATAATGATTTTGAGAAGATATATTTTTGGACTAAAAGTTACGCAGTGTTGTTTTAAATGTCATTCTACAAAACTGTAATTGTATATGTGTTGTCTTTAGTTCAGCCTCGTCACAAAACAACCTTAAAGGACAGCGTCGTGACAAAGACATCTCTACAGCTTGAGTCAGGTGAGCAAAATATACATTTACCTTTGCCTACATAAACAAAAACAACAAAAAAATCTAAAAACCTAAAAATAAAAGCTTAGTAGGTTAAATCTTTTTCCCGACAACAACAGGGGTCTTCAACTAAAAAAAAACTAAAAAAAAAAAAAATAATAAAAAAAGTCCACTTAGTTAACTTTCCTCACCTTGAGCGGTCCGTAAAATTTTAATAAAAGGACTTGTGTTTAAATATATTTAAAGTCTCATTTATTCCACACCTACAGCCTCTCGAACGAGGGGAGGCAGTAGCTTAGTAGCTCAGTGGGTAGATCGGACGTCCTTCGACCGGCGGGTGGCCGGTTCAATCCTGCATCCCAAAACATCATAACATTCCGCTCTCTCCACATACTGTCGTTGTGTCCTTGGGCAAGACACTTAACCCACCTTGCCTCCAGTGGTCAGCTGCAACACTGGTAAAGAGCTTTGAGTGCCTTCTAGGTGGAAAAGCGTGATATAAATACCAAAGAATTAATAAATAAATATGGAGATGAATGTAGGTAATCCACTGTTTTCTGTAATTGTTTCTTTGTTTACATGGAGGAGGGATGTTTGAGTGAAAATACTATAAAACCAAAAGCTGGCCAAAGCTATGGCTCAAAACCTGAATTTGACAGACAAATGTACAACTCACCACATTATTAGACGTCCTCACTTTCCTCTGAGTCCTAAGTCTAAACCTGACATGAAAACTGTCCAGTCCTGGTTCAGTTCTGGATTCAGTCTGTGATTATCACTGGACTGGAGGATAAAGTGCTGTCGTTCAGCTTTGACACTGACACGGAGCTGAGGAGCTGTATTTTCTGATTAAAATAAACGTTCCCTCTCCCTCCATTACGTCAGTGAATGTAATGTTTTGCCGGGGCTTAACTTTGAGATTTGAGTCGTTTCTAATTCATTATCAAGCTACGCTAAACATGTTGTCCGTAACCATAGTAACCTGTAGACATAGCTCTCCTAGAAGTGCCGGTTCAAAGATATTTTTCTCACAGTGTGCATGGAATAATGAATAATGTCCAGGTCAAAGCCTCTCGAGGTCTGGACCCGGACTGCGACCCGCCTGTTGAAGACACCCTTCTACAAATAAACCCTCTACAACATCGAGCATGAACACTCACAGTCGGTTATTACAGAATATAATCATTGACTCAAAGAGCATGTTTGTGTGAAACAGGTATCCTGATCTGGAAGTCGGTGATTCTGTTGTCGGCCTGTGGTGTGACTCTGGGCAGTGTCATGTTGGTAACGGCCTTTTTCTGCAGGAAACAAACCAAAAGTAAGAACTGTTTTTAGAGTATTGTCCTGCCTGTCCTAATCAGAGTTGTCTGAACTGTTCTGATCTAACATTTTTCTTTTTTTTCTTTAGAAAAAGGTTTGGTGAAAAGGTAAGACGTGGATGTGTTTTTCTTTAGGTATAGATGCTCTTGAGTTTCATACAAGCCCTGTCGTGTCAAATAGGTTTCTATTCCACCAGTTTAGAGTCAGACCAGGATTTAGAGAAAAGACTCCAGTTGGAGACATAATTATCTTTTGATTTATGTGATGAACAAACCATGTCAAATGTTTTTTTTCCTCTGAGCTGAGTCTGAAGTAGAGTCATGGCCGACTGTTTCAAACTTTCCTGAGGGCTGTGATTGGTCAGAATCATGTGACAGATATTTGTCTAAAGAGTCTCTATTTGAAACCTTAAAGACATAAAACAAACTGAACCAGTTTTGAAGAAGAGTATTAATAAGATGATCTAGTCAAATGTTACTTTGGTAAAGCAATAGATGAAATATAAAGCCTTGAGACATTCGGATGTGACTCTCATATCCCTTTCACTCTGACTAGGCTCTGGTTTCTGAACCTAATTCCTAATTGACCTATTTAAAGTAAAAATATCTAGGTTCAGAATCTGAAGGTTGGTTCTCTGTCTGAATTCTGTCTGAATCTGAGTTAGTTCTTCTTTAGAAACTGCAACGTCATATTCTTTTCCTTATTAACATGTTATAAATATTAATGACCCGACTATTTTACCCAGAGACAGAACGTCATACGTCTTTATATGTTCTATATATATATATATGTTAGTGTTATAGGTTTATGACCTTACAACCCCTAACTAAAATGAGCTTCTAATAAAAGCCTTCTTCAGTGTAAAGAGAGCTACTGTTTTAGTTTTCAATTTACTGTATTGTATACTTTTAATGAAAATCTTTTTTTTGTTGTTTAAAGCTCACAAGGCAGTAGCCCTGGTAATGTTCACAAACAGCACATTCACAGCATTAGTTGTGTTGACCTGATGCAGAGAGTGTAATGTTTGTGTCTGTGCTTTGTTTTCAGATGACATGGACACACAGGGCCCTCACAGCAGTGACATGGTAAATACAAGTGTTTTGTGTTGCTCTAACATTAATAATGCCTTAAATGACATGATTTATAAGTCATGTGTGTTTGTAATAAAGCCTCTCGCTGATGAAGTCTACAGTCTGATCCCCTCAGTACCTGCAGCAGCCGGCTGCTCGACTGGTGAGAGTCTTTCCTGTTTTTGTGTCTAAACTAAACCTGGTGACGGGGATCGTTTTAAGATTTCTTCTTGTTTTCTGTCAGGTTCTGTGACAGTGAACAGAAAAGAACTTCAAAATGAGGATCTGAACGAGGCAAGTCACTTCATCAAGAAACTAACAAACATTTATTATTAGGTCTAGTGTGAGATTCTTAGTAAAACACTTATTTTTTTCTACGAGGCCAAAAGCCATCGTTATGATTGGTCGAGTAGGAAGTCTGTGGGAATGGGAGGGGTTCCAGACCCACCTCATTTTACTAAGAACGTAAATGGGTTTGGAAGAACTTTTGTTCAGTGCTCTCATGTTGTAAACATCTATAAAATGTTCATCTGTTCTTTACAGAGAATGACATTTAGGAACCACCTAAAAATAATAAACTTTTTACAAATTGACATTTCAATCTGACAATCTTACAATCTGACATTTAATTTTTTTTTTAATAAAATGCTTTTATTAATTATAAATTATGAGAGCCTCATCTTTTTTTTTTATTTATTATTTATACAGTACTATCATCTAAAAATGACAAATGGTAAATATAATGAAGGCTATAAATGAGTCACACGTAGGCGTTCTGTTGAAAGTGTGCACACTCATGCACAGGGGTATATAGGGTTGGGGTTAGGGGTATATGTGTATGCATGCATACTTAGAGTGTTATGTACGTGTATAAATACATTTCTGGAGCAAACTGCTCAGTTTCACACACTAGAATAAAACAGGATGTTCACTTATGAACTACATACTGCTAAATATAAAGTCTCATTGTGTCTGATGTGGTGTGTATTGGTGTATGTATGCATTGTGCATAAACATGAATCTATGTAGATATTGAGGAGGATATTGAGGAGTGTACACAAGTATGAAAGAATACAGTATTTTACGTAGAAATAACCAGGAGAGAAGTGGTTAGGTGTTTTTTTTTTATTTTTTATTTTTTTTATATTTATTTATTTTTTTATTACTACTTAGAACTGTGTTTGAATGCACTATTGTGCACTATTTCTTTTGTTTTCTCAAAACAAATCTCTAATGTTGGTTGACTCATAGTATCACAGATGCTGATGAATCATTATTTATTTTTCTCCCTCTTCTTCCTTTCTTTTTAGAGCAACCCATATCATCTCTACGGCAATATTTCTGAACTTAGGTAACAATAAAGAATATGGTTTACAGCGCTCTACAGATGACAGACAACTGACGGATGCAAGAGTGTTGTACAGTGTTTTGTAAAAACCTGCTTCTTGTGCTCTTCAAACTGTAAACTACTGTGCACTCTTAAGTTTCTGTAGACTCTCCTTGTCTTTGGGGAAAAAGATTACTCACCTTATGAAAACCTCTGCTGTGAAATAGAAGAATATTTTTTTATATTGTAGTAAAAGCCTGTCTTTACAAGCCATTGAGACTGCAACTTATCAATGAACAACAGTGTTTTATCAATTTTATGAAGCACCACTAGTTGATTTTAAATGCTGATGGATGGGGTTTAAACAATTTTAGCTGTGCTTTAAATGGATTAAACGGGACTTTAATGGTTTTAAGATATATTTGAACTTGATTTGAAAGGTGTCCCAGTTTTGTTCCAGTTCCAGCAGTACCAGCATATATATTTTTTTGTATGAGCAGAGTATGAAACATACTCTGTGTCATCTGTGTTGTCACGTACAAGCTCTAAGTGCAACACCAGAAATACTTCTCTGCAAGACAGCAATAGAGATCATATCTTATTCTTAACCACTGGTTTCTGTGGTTTTCTGTGTCTCACTGCTGACTTTTAGAAGCAGAATTAACCCTAACCAAAATCTCACAACTCAATGACAGAGCAATAGCCCGCCTCACCAAAACAATATCTGTTGACTCTGAGCCCCTCGATACCCACTTCAAACTCCTCTGGCTACAGGCACAGGACACTGAAATGGAGAAGGTAATGTTTTAACAGAAGCTTTATACCATCTGCCTTCTCCATCCTCAACAAACTAGCACACTGACACTGACTGTCACCTCGCTCATCACTGTCTGTCATGTAAATATACAGTGTGAGAGTTTGTGTAAAAAGATTCCCCACTGGGACAATTAAGGATATATTTATTATGAATAAACTGAGTAAAACCTCCAATTAAGTCTATCTGTAATTCAACGCCACACTGGTAATGATATTGTTTGTTGCAGCAGTTCACATTCAGTAAGTGTCCATTGTGAAGTAAAAATACATGCAGAAAAATTAAACAAACTACTAGCTACAAACAATCAAAACTATGTACTTCACTGTCTGTTCCTGTGAGTCTGTTTCAGTGAGTCTGTTTCAGTGAGTCTGTTTTAGTGAGTCTGTTTCAGTGAGTATGTGATGTGAGTCTGTTTCAGTGAGTCTGTTCCAGTGAGTCTGTTTCAGTGAGTCTGTTTTAGTGAGTCTGTTCCAGTGAGTCTATTCCAGTGAGTCTGTTCCAGTGAGTCTGTTTCAGTGAGTCTGTTCCAGTGAGTCTTTTTCAGTGAGTCTGTTTCAGTGAGTCTGTTTCAGTGAGTCTATTCCAGTGAGTCTATTCCAGTGAGTCTGTTTCAGTGAGTCTGTTTCAGTGAGTCTGTTCCAGTGAGTCTTTTTCAGTGAGTCTGTTTCAGTGAGTCTGTTTCAGTGAGTCTGTTCCAGTGAGTCTGTCTCAGTGAGTCTGTTCCAGTGAGTCTTTTTCAGTGAGTCTGTTTCAGTGAGTCTGTTCCAGTGAGTCTGTTTCAGTGAGTCTGTTCCAGTGAGTTTGTTTCAGTGAGTCTGTTTTAGTGAGTCTGTTTCAGTGAGTCTGTTCCAGTGAGTCTGTTCCAGTGAGTCTGTGAAGTGAGTCTGTGAAGTGAGTCTGTCTCAGTGAGTCTATTCCAGTGAGTCTGTTCCAGTGAGTCTATTCCAGTGGGTCTGTTCCAGTGGGTCTGTTCCAGTGAGTCTGTTCCAGTGAGTCTGTCTCAGTGAGTCTGTTCCAGTGAGTCTGTTCCAGTGAGTCTATTCCAGTGAGTCTATTCCAGTGAGTCTGTTCCAGTGAGTCTGTTTCAGTGAGTCTGTTCCAGTGAGTCTTTTTCAGTGAGTCTGTTTCAGTGAGTCTGTTTCAGTGAGTCTGTTCCAGTGAGTCTGTTTCAGTGAGTCTGTCTCAGTGAGTCTGTTCCAGTGAGTCTGTCTCAGTGAGTCTGTTCCAGTGAGTCTGTTCTAGTGAGTCTGTTCCAGTGAGTCTGTTCCTGTGAGTCTGTTCCAGTGGGTCTGTTCCAGTGAGTCTGTGAAGTGAGTCTGTGAAGTGAGTCTATTCCAGTGAGTCTGTTCCTGTGAGTCTGTTTCAGTGAGTCTGTGAAGTGAGTCTGTTCCAGTGAGTCTGTTCCGTTGAGTCTGTTCCAGTGAGTCTGTTTCAGTGAGTTTGTGAAGTGAGCCTGTTTCAGTGAGTCTGTTCCAGTGAGTCTGTTTCAGTGAACCTGTTTCAGTGAGTCTGTTCCAGTGAGTCTGTTTCAGTGAGTCTGTTCCAGTGAGTCTGTTTCAGTGAGTCTGTGAAGTGAGTCTGTTCCAGTGAGTCTGTTTCAGTGAGTCTGTTTCAGTGAGTCTGTGAAGTGAGTCTGTTCCAGTGAGTCTGTTCCAGTGAGTCTGTTCCAGTGAGTCTGTGAAGTGAGTCTGTGAAGTGAGTCTGTTTTAGTGAGTCTGTTTCAGTGAGTCTGTTCCAGTGAGTCTGTTCCAGTGAGTCTGTTCCAGTGAGTCTGTGAAGTGAGTCTGTGAAGTGAGTCTGTCTCAGTGAGTCTATTCCAGTGAGTCTGTTCCAGTGAGTCTATTCCAGTGGGTCTGTTCCAGTGGGTCTGTTCCAGTGAGTCTGTTCCAGTGAGTCTGTCTCAGTGAGTCTGTTCCAGTGAGTCTGTTCCAGTGAGTCTATTCCAGTGAGTCTGTTCCAGTGAGTCTGTTTCAGTGAGTCTGTTCCAGTGAGTCTTTTTCAGTGAGTCTGTTTCAGTGAGTCTGTTTCAGTGAGTCTGTTCCAGTGAGTCTGTCTCAGTGAGTCTGTTCCAGTGAGTCTGTTTCAGTGAGTCTGTTTCAGTGAGTCTGTTCCAGTGAGTCTGTCTTAGTGAGTCTGTTCCAGTGAGTCTGTTTCAGTGAGTCTGTCTTAGTGAGTCTGTTCCAGTGAGTCTGTCTCAGTGAGTCTGTTCCAGTGAGTCTGTTCTATTGAGTCTGTTCCAGTGAGTCTGTTCCTGTGAGTCTGTTCCAGTGGGTCTGTTCCAGTGAGTCTGTGAAGTGAGTCTGTGAAGTGAGTCTATTCCAGTGAGTCTGTTCCTGTGAGTCTGTTTCAGTGAGTCTGTGAAGTGAGTCTGTTCCAGTGAGTCTGTTCCAGTGAGTCTGTTTCAGTGAGTCTGTCTCAGTGAGTCTGTTTCAGTGAGTTTGTGAAGTGAGCCTGTTTCAGTGAGTCTGTTCCAGTGAGTCTGTTTCAGTGAACCTGTTTCAGTGAGTCTGTTCCAGTGAGTCTGTTTCAGTGAGTCTGTTCCAGTGAGTCTGTTTCAGTGAGTCTGTGAAGTGAGTCTGTTCCAGTGAGTCTGTTTCAGTGAGTCTGTGAAGTGAGTCTGTGAAGTGAGTCTGTTCCAGTGAGTCTGTTCCAGTGAGTCTGTGAAGTGAGTCTGTGAAGTGAGTCTATTCTAGTGAGTCTGTTTCAGTGAGTCTGTTTCAGTGAGTCTGTTTCAGTGAGTCTGTTCCAGTGAGTCTGTTCCAGTGAGTCTGTTTCAGTGAGTCTGTGAAGTGAGTCTGTGAAGTGAGTCTATTCCAGTGAGTCTGTTCCAGTGAGTCTGTTCCAGTGAGTCTGTTCCAGTGAGTCTGTTTCAGTGAACCTGTTTCAGTGAGTCTGTTCCAGTGAGTCTGTTTCAGTGAGTCTGTTCCAGTGAGTCTGTTTCAGTGAGTCTGTGAAGTGAGTCTGTTCCAGTGAGTCTGTTCCAGTGAGTCTATTCCAGTGAGTCTGTTCCAGTGAGTCTATTCCAGTGAGTCTGTTCCAGTGAGTCTATTCCAGTGAGTCTGTTTCAGTGAGTCTGTTTCAGTGAGTCTATTCCAGTGAGTCTGTTCCAGTGAGTCTGTGAAGTGAGTCTGTTCCAGTGAGTCTGTTCCAGTGAGTCTATTCCAGTGAGTCTATTCCAGTGAGTCTGTTCCAGTGATTCTGTGAAGTGAGTCTGTGAAGTGAGTCTGTGAAGTGAGCCTGTAGAAGTGAGCCTGTAGAAGTGAGTCTGTGAAGTGAGTCTGTTCCAGTGAGTCTGTTCCTGTGAGTCTGTCTCAGTGAGTCTGTTCCAGTGAGTCTGTTTCAGTGAGTCTGTTCCAGTGAGTCTGTTTCAGTGAGTCAGTTTCAGTGAGTCTGTTCCTGTGAGTCTGTCTCAGTGAGTCTGTTCCAGTGAGTCTGTCTCAGTGAGTCTGTTCCAGTGAGTCTGTTTCAGTGAGTCTGTTCCAGTGAGTCTGTCTCAGTGAGTCTGTTCCAGTGAGTCTGTTTCAGTGAGTCTGTTCCAGTGAGTCTGTTTCAGTGAGACTGTTTCAGTGAGTCTGTTTCAGTGAGTCTGTAAAGTGAGTCTGTTTCAGTGAGTCTGTTCCAGTGAGTCTATTCCAGTGAGTCTGTCTCAGTGAGTCTGTTCCAGTGAGTCTGTTTCAGTGAGTCTGTTCCAGTGAGTCTGTTTCAGTGAGTCTGTTTCAGTGAGTCTGTTCCAGTGAGTCTGTTTCAGTGAGTCTGTTTCAGTGAGCCTGTTTCAGTGAGTCTGTTTCAGTGAGTCTGTTCCAGTGAGTCTGTTTCAGTGAGTCTGTTTCAGTGAGTCTGTTCCAGTGAGTCTATTCCAGTGAGTCTGTCTCAGTGAGTCTGTTCCAGTGAGTCTGTTTCAGTGAGTCTGTTCCAGTGAGTCTGTTTCAGTGAGTCTGTTTCAGTGAGTCTGTTCCAGTGAGTCTGTCTCAGTGAGTCTGTTCCAGTGAGTCTGTTTCAGTGAGCCTGTTTCAGTGAGTCTGTTTCAGTGAGTCTGTAAAGTGAGTCTGTTTCAGTGAGTCTGTTCCAGTGAGTCTATTCCAGTGAGTCTGTTCCAGTGAGTCTATTCCAGTTAGTCTGTTCCAGTGAGTCTGTTCCAGTGAGTCTGTGAAGTGAGTCTGTTCCAGTGAGTCTGTTCCAGTGAGTCTATTCCAGTGAGTCTATTCCAGTGAGTCTGTTCCAGTGATTCTGTGAAGTGAGTCTGTGAAGTGAGTCTGTGAAGTGAGCCTGTAGAAGTGAGCCTGTAGAAGTGAGTCTGTGAAGTGAGTCTGTTCCAGTGAGTCTGTTCCTGTGAGTCTGTCTCAGTGAGTCTGTTCCAGTGAGTCTGTTTCAGTGAGTCTGTTCCAGTGAGTCTGTTTCAGTGAGTCAGTTTCAGTGAGTCTGTTCCTGTGAGTCTGTCTCAGTGAGTCTGTTCCAGTGAGTCTGTCTCAGTGAGTCTGTTCCAGTGAGTCTGTTTCAGTGAGTCTGTTCCAGTGAGTCTGTCTCAGTGAGTCTGTTCCAGTGAGTCTGTTTCAGTGAGTCTGTTCCAGTGAGTCTGTTTCAGTGAGACTGTTTCAGTGAGTCTGTTTCAGTGAGTCTGTAAAGTGAGTCTGTTTCAGTGAGTCTGTTCCAGTGAGTCTATTCCAGTGAGTCTGTCTCAGTGAGTCTGTTCCAGTGAGTCTGTTTCAGTGAGTCTGTTCCAGTGAGTCTGTTTCAGTGAGTCTGTTTCAGTGAGTCTGTTCCAGTGAGTCTGTTTCAGTGAGTCTGTTTCAGTGAGCCTGTTTCAGTGAGTCTGTTTCAGTGAGTCAGTTTCAGTGAGTCTGTTCCTGTGAGTCTGTCTCAGTGAGTCTGTTCCAGTGAGTCTGTCTCAGTGAGTCTGTTCCAGTGAGTCTGTTTCAGTGAGCCTGTTTCAGTGAGTCTGTTTCAGTGAGTCTGTAAAGTGAGTCTGTTTCAGTGAGTCTGTTCCAGTGAGTCTATTCCAGTGAGTCTGTTCCAGTGAGTCTATTCCAGTTAGTCTGTTCCAGTGAGTCTGTCTCAGTGAGTCTGTCTCAGTGAGTCTGTTCCAGTGAGTCTGTTTCAGTGAGTCTGTCTCAGTGAGTCTGTTCCAGTGAGTCTGTTTCAGTGAGTCTGTCTCAGTGAGTCTATTCCAGTGAGTCTGTTTCAGTGAGTCTGTTCCAGTGAGTTTGTTTCAGTGAGTCTGTTTCAGTGAGTCTGTTCCAGTGAGTCTATTCCAGTGAGTCTGTTTCAGTGAGTCTATTTTAGTGAGTTTGTGAAGTGAGCCTGTGAAGTGAGCGTATAAAGTGCTTTTTACACCAGCGGTTTTGTCAGTAGATATGACGTATATGAGCTGTGTCATTAGCTGTGAGAATATGGTTAGTGTGCAATCCGATACTTCATTTAAGATGACTTTTCAAGCCACAAGACAACTCTAAATAAATACAGGTTGCACCAGACGTCAACCCACTGCTAGTTTAAAAAACTACACTCTGTAAGCAAAGTATCTTCCAAAACAAATGTTATCTTCTAGGTACTCAAGGTACACTCTTTGTCATATCTCACACACACTTATTTTTTTGATGTGTCATTTGTTCCTAATGACTTCATGTAGTTCAGAGATGTCCAAAGTTTGAACCGGGGTTCAATCATGGCACAAGATGAGAGTTTATGTGGCAGCAGCTTTATACAAACAGACTTCAAATCTGACTCAAACTTTTTTGAATCGAAATAAAACATGTTCAAAATCCAACTAAACCCTGATGTTGACTTCCTCTTGAACCACGACATGTTTAGAAAGTCCTTTTCACTAGCCTTGCTTCAGAAATATTGTTTTGCTTGTTTTTGTTTTTTTACCTCCATAACTTTCAGATTCAGTCTATTGGTTCTGTTGGCACCTGTCAGCTGCCTCAGGAGTCGCACAGACCAGTCTAACTGACAGCATCTTTTACCTCTGAGGTCCAGCACTGGGCTCAGGGATGGTCTGTTATGAAAGACAGACTAAAGAAATAAAATGTAATTATTATTCTGGATATGTTGTATATATTAAGATCAGAAAAGACCTTCCTGATTTAACTGTGAATGCAACAAAAGAATATTTACATAAAAGTGCTGAAAACTAAATTAAGGACTGGTTTCAACTAGTGGGAATGGCAGAAGATATACATTTTAAACCGGGACTTCACTCAGTTTTCAGGATTAAAAATATTAATTGAATAGCCACTTGTACTTTAACTAACAGAGAGTAGTTCAGTGACTGGCTTTGTCACATGGTCAATCAACTGTAGTCAAAGTTGATCAAAAAAATCTCCACATACACAGTTCTTTTCATAAAGCTTGGCTATGATCCTACCTCTGAGAGAAACTAATGCTTCAGGCCGAAGATTTTCTTTAAAGTAGTTCAGGCTCAGCTTCTAAACCAAGCTCTCATGGCTTCATAATGGCTTTGACACGGCCCTTCCTCCTCATAATTCTGATAAAGGGGTTTTGAAGTCAGTGAATGGGCTTTAAAGAGAGTTATCTACTCATTAACCTCTATAATTGTTTACAAAGCCTGTTTCACACATTACACCACAACTACACTTTAACCTGACCTTTATGTGAGGTGAGGGGAGGAAAAATGAGGGATGACGCTCATGAGTTCGACCAAGCTAACACGGAGCTACCAAACAAATGACCCGACCCCTTTGTGGTGAAGGTGAATATTATCACTAATATGGAAACTACAGTTATACAAACAGTAGAGAGTAAAGTTCAAACATCTGCAGAGAGTACGTGGCTTCAGCTCCAGTCACACGTCATCAGCTCACTGCAGAGTGTACATTGATAATGTTCTCACAAGAGTGCACTCCGGACCCGTCACGAGGGTTCCTGAAGGATCAAGCAGGTGTGAAAATAGGGTTGGTGTTCACACAGTCGGGTCACAATACAATCGGCGTGTAGAATGGGCTTGTTTGGTCACTTACATTTCTAAGAAGAATAATAGGAACACTAGGATCTGAGAAAAAAATGGACGGCTGTACCATTATGACAAAGCAAATCACAAAATCATGGAGGATTATAGTCATCCTCTTTCCCACCTTCTCCAGCTCTTTCCGACAGGATAAAATAAAAAACATACAGTAGATAAAACCTACACGTGTAAACAGAGTCTGTTTAATCTATTCAATAATAAATATCTTTTAACTCGAGGCATATGAGGAATGTGTGTAAATATTTTTGCAGGTTGATTTTCAGGCCTTACAGATTTCTAACCTCAAAGTGGAACAGATCTCTTTCTGGGACTCGAACCAGAGGTGCTCCTGTTTAAAGGCAGCAGTAACCAACAGGCCTCTTTATCGTGAAAATATGATGGTGATATCATTTTCTAATCTCTGGGAGCACTGTGCTTTATCAATCCATGTGTGTTTTGGCTACTTTTCACCAGCGTCTAATGGAAATATGTGCTTTCATTTGCCACAGTAACACTCTGCAACAAAACATCTGGTGAGATTTCTTCAACAAAATGAACCCCGTCAAAGAAACACTTTAATTAAAATGATTGCTTTCATACTTTTCCTAATTGTGGCAAATTGAGAAAGGCATTAATTCCCTCGACTTGACTTCATGAGTTGAAGCCTATATCCCACAGCAAAGTAATGGTTTGAAAACAGAATAAGCATAAAACGAGAGACTGTCACGAAAAGGTCTGAAGTTTTAAAGACTCCATCTGCTGTACTTTCATTTAAACTGTGTTTGTTTGTTTTAAACCTAAGATGTGGGAATTAATGGGTATTTTCTTGACAGACTAAAGGTCATTTAGGGAAGTTCACAGATAATTAGGCAGGAAGCCCATCGGAAACTTTTCTTTTACTGTTTCAAACTAATCTAAGGCCACAAAGGATCTAAATATACTTTGGTCTTTTTCCTCTCACAGTGAACCATGTGTCTCACTTTAAGTCTTAAGTCAGCTTCATCCATTTTAATTAGTTTCTGTCTATGGTACATGCTCTTATGACTACAATAGTCTTCTTTGATAGTTGGAACACATGACATATGCCACTTTTAATGATCATATTTGAAAATCCTCAAACACACATACAGTGGTTGTGTCCAAAATCTTTTTTGCAGTGGTGTCTGATTTTCCAGTAACTGAAATGTAGGGCACTGAAATATTGAACTGCGTTGGTCACTAGACAAAAGGAATAAAGCTTTAGTCTTGGCCGTGGGCAGCACTGAGGCCCCTGACTACGTTTAGGTGCTAGTCCGTCTAAAACTGGACAAACTTCAATGGATCCTAATTAAATGCTATTTTTTCTCCAAATTCCCTCTGGTTCATTTTTTCAAACGTAGAACTCCAGTAGTTGTATTGTTTTTGTTCATACTGTCAGTTTAGAATTATAATAAACTGTGTGTTTTTATCAGACCTCTGTAGACTGTAATGTTTTTTTAATCCGAAAAGAACAGGAAACATGGGCACAATGCATTTTAATGAAACAATTATCACCAGTTTAACCAACAATGTGGTCACAAAAGTTACATATTTTCAAAGACTGTGTAAATATTTCTTAATTTACTCCGGCTTAGTGTTGCTAACCTAAGCTTACGCTGGTTTGTAAAGACAGACATCACAAAGATAAACATTAGCAATAACGTTTTTTCAGATTAAAGCAGGTAAATCTCCTGAAGATGACACATTCTCCCTCATTATGGATTAGTTTGTAACTTTTCACTAAGGCCTTGTCAGAATGTAGTAGATTTTCTTTTATATGTACACCAATACAGTGTTCAAAACTGATTTATTCCACTATGGAATTGTTTAGGGACCCAGCCAATATCTGAAAAAATAATTTGTCTCTGCCCCACTTACATTGATATGTTTTTCTGACTTCCATGGGAGCGTAACTTGGCCTCATAAGTCCAGTAAACCTTGCATCTACCTTGATATATTTCAGTATTTTTACACCTCCATGACGTTTCTCCGAGCCCGAACGTGACCTTTTCCTTTGCACAACATCAATACATGCCACACACACAGCTCCATACTCCACATTTTTCCACTCAAACCTAGAAATTAGCTGAGAAAGAACTGCAGCGAGGCCTGTAATAAAGGTCTGTCCCTTTGAAACTCGAGTATGTGTCAAAGTCAGAGGGAGCCGCGGCGGGGGCTACACTCTCGAATACCAGGGATAACTCAGCGTTTATTGTATTCAGAGTCAGCGAGCGTGCACTGAACTCCAGAGACAGCGAGCGTGTGCGGTTCAAACTGAGCGTGTGCAGAAAGCAGAGCTGATCATGTGAAAGTTAAAGCATTGGGACCCGGGTCAAACAGCCCATCAAAGGCTCGAGCTGATAATTAACCCACAAATGCATCTTTTCATTGAACAGATTAGTAGTTTGACGATAGACACCGACATCATTATGGCCTCATCTCTCGTGAAAGCTAGCATTATTTTGTTTTTAAGGTTTAGGTAATGGAAGGCTTCAGACGCAAATAAATAATGTACCATAAAATTAACAAAAGGTCAAACCGAGATTATTATGCATCTGTATTAAAGGCTACATAAGGACATATTAAGAACACATTTATCTTGTTTTGAATAGTTTTCTTGACTTCCTTGTTTGAATATAATCCCCACAGGAAGGCCTTTATGTTTCTGTAATTACTGGATATGTGCAGTTCAAACAAACACATATCTTGTTATTTGGTCTATTTAGAGTTCAAACAAAAAAAAGAAAGGTTGGGGGATGACTTTTCCCTCAGAAATTAGTTTTCATTGTTGGGACTGTTTTAGTGGATTATTTTCAGCCGGTTTTCATTGCTGGAAGAAGAGGCTGAGTAGGACCCAATGTTAAGCTGAATGACACCAGCCCGACCAGGTGGAGCCTCTCACACCTGAATATTTACATTCAAGATAACTAAGTTGCCTCTTTACCCTTCTCCTTTTGCAAAGTGCTCTAAATCCACTCTTCTTTTGAGCAGTAGCTTCTGCTGATTATGTACGACAGTTATTATGAGTGTGCAGAGCCAAACCAGAGCTAAAACCAGATCCCACACTGAGCCTGGCTGTAGTTAAGAGGACGGAAGTTGATAGAAAGTGCAATTAAAACTATAGTTAGGCACTTTGATTGAAAAATAATGGGGTTTGAGATTCATATATCTCTTTAAAATTAACAGTGGTCTTGGCTTCATTGACTTTATTTGCCTTTGACTGAATTGACAGAGTTTTGAATCCAAGTGGAAAACCTTTTTTTAATATTTGAATGAAATATTACCCACAGACAATGCTTTATTATCTCATTCAGAGCTTCCTTTTGGCGGGTAACAATTCTGGCTCCTGTCCCACGTTTTTGTAAAACAACACATAAATCAGTCCAAACAGTAAAATGGCACAGAGCACTAAAGGTCTTGACTCCTCTGACATCTGCTCAGCTCAAAGGCACAGAGGGAGGAGGACTATTACACAGTTATTAAGATTAGACCGACATGATCTACAGCTGCAGTTTGACACAAAGTTCTGCTGCTTATCTGTAAAAAAATCTGTGATGGATTTATGTTGGTCTGTACCGTTATGCTTTTGGAAGATAATACGTTTGGTCTGTGGAAAGTTAGACATAAAAAAGTACATGTTTCTAAGATTTTATGTCATATAGTTACCTTTAATGTAAGAACAACCTTATCAGTAACACATGACTGCGCACTAAAGCTACTGGAAGCTAGGATCATCATTTGGCAAAGAAAAACTCACAGTATTTTTAGTTTCCACTGTTAAAATAATCTGAGTGACATTTTGAACATTTCCTCCTCAGTGTGTCCAGGCTTTGTTGGAACAGAAGCTTAAAGTTGCCAAAACAGGCTGATTTGAGTTGTTTTCATTGATATTGAAGATAAGGCCAATTGCTGTTGTGGAAGAGCTTGATGGAAATGAAGTCGGCATCGAAGTATTATGATATAAAAAGTATTTTTACATACCACAGGCCGTGTCCATTACCGTTTTTGCTGTCCTATAATGAAAACGTGCATGAATGACAGAAAAAAAACAAACAAAAAAAAACAGAGGGATTTAGATTTAGAACAAACTCTCTGAAGTCATCTATGCACTGTGTCATGTGGCTGACTGTTGCTCACGTCGGCTGTGCCTTAAGCTACGCCTCTTGTGGATGTCATAAGGTTGTGAACACAGACTGGTGGAAGCCTGGTCTACAGGTAACAGAGTCAGAATGGATACAGAAAATATGTACAGGTAAAGAAGGAAAGAACTGTATCTGTGTTACACAATGTACTAGATAAAGCAAGGTGCCCTGATAATCTTGATGTATTGTATTACCAATAGACAGAAAGTGTTTAGACAACCTATTATATCACTTTTTACCAATAGGGGGAACTTTTAGAGCAACAAACTCTATTTTCCTGGTGGTTCTTTCTGCTGTGTGCTTTGCTCTGTTATTGGTTTCCTCTCAAACTATAAACTGACAGACAACTATTGACCCTCACATTCATTCACTATGAGCATTTTACCTTTACTCTATGTCATTGCACACAACTCCCTGGAGAGACCCACTGATGCCCCTAAATATTATTCCAACACTGAAGCTCCGATGCATATAGAACAATGGACATTAGCCCCTAGACAGGACTTGAGGAAATCTGTAGCTATTACAAAACCATCAGATGTTTTTATGGCAGCCATTTGTCCAGTGCTACACAACCTCAGCGTCAGCGGGCCCAGACAAAACGCACACAAGAGTAAAATAATGAACCCTCATCAGCGTTTATCAGTGCCATAATGAGCCCCTGTCGTTCAGGTCAAACAGAGGCTGAGGACGAGCTGCTCTGGACAGTCCTGGTTTATCCCTCTGAAGAGATCAAACGCAGAGCTACACCTCATCCATCTGCAGGGGATCTGGGGGAATGTGTGGGGGCCTGGGGTCGTGGTGCTGTCCCGTTCAGGCCTGGATCCTGGGAGCAGACAGGTCCAACCCAACACATGTGCATTTGTTTATCCTTTCACTTTGTGGATCTGAAGTCAGCTGTCACTCACAGGCTTCAGACGAGTGTCTAAACAGGACTGTGGTGCATTATGGGTAAGGTACTAAAATAACCTACTCAGTACACATGCTGCTACTTGACTGAAACTGCACGTAAGAGAAAGCAGTTGTTTTTTTTATAAAACAGTAATGTTTTGTAGTTATTCTACAAAAGATGTGTCTTTAAAGCCGAAAGTGAACTGCAAAGTGATAAAATAAAAGCATTTTGGTTTGAAACTTCCTCTGAACAGTTTTTGGTCCCGTTAAGACCTCAATGACAAACCCTTTTTAGTCTTTGACAGAATGCTTCCCACACACCACAGTTTTAAAGAACTTCACAAGAATGTCGTCTGAACGGGTGAGTGGTCAAAGTATTTGTTTGTTGCCTTGCCCAGCCTGACTTTTTCTTTTGCTCACTATAAATACCACTGTCTTTTTCAGAATCAGCACCACTAAGTTCAAGAGGCCATGCTTCTCAGTCGAGAGGGCTTGTCTCCTCCAGGTTAGTGCTGAGTGTTCATGAGGGAGGGACGGATGGAACAGGAGAGCGACCTATAACAGTGTCATGACCAAAAACACAAATGGAGTTACCTCCGCAGCTGGGACAAGAGTAGAGCTGCTCAGGCATCTGTTATTGATAATGTTTCAAGCATGTCTCACTGAGTGAAGGCCCCAGTCATGACGGTGTTTTAAATTTGATAAATAAGTGACTACTTGATTGTTTTTTTATTTTATTATTTTCATAAATAGCACTTTTTTTTTGTAACTAATGAAAAAAAAAAGTAGTGTAACTGAAAAAAAAAAACATTCTGGTTACTGGCAGGTCTCCTTTACCAGAAATAACAAACTGGCTATAAATGGTAAGACATTTAAACTTAAATGTTGATTAGTGAGGGTTTGACAGCTAAACTACTATTTTTCCCTAAATTTTATGCAAACATTTGGCAGAACATTCTTAAAATAGTTCAAACTAACTCTAGTTCAGTAACGTGAGCACATCCCTGACGATGAGGAGCTGTCTGTGGCCCTTTGTGTCTCGCTGGGCCTTGAGGGAAATCAGGTCAGTAAGTCAGGAAGAGTGGGCCTCTGCACTATGTCATGAACGTAGAGCTCCGTAGTAGCAGCTGGCTCAAGTCCAAGCCTCAGAAAAGGGATTATTGAGCGACTGTTTTCATGTTTTTAGTGGACGCATTCCTTTACAGCAAGTCTCCCAGTGCGTGCCCAGGTGCCTGAAGTGCATCTGGAAAAAAAAACAGACCATAACTCACTCGTATGGGCCTTTGTGTCGGTGATGACTGCACATTTAAGTCAGCGAAGAAAATCGGAGAATGACTAATGTTAACTCAAGGCTTGATAATAATAAAGAAAAATCCCTCAACAGACCGTCATTACATCGTTTTAGATGCATATTTCCCAGCGGTGTACTTCCAATAAACATTTAAACAGGGAACAAAAGAAAGTGTAACCGATAAAATAGCTCTGCCTCGTGTCAGCTAAATATTTACGACTAAAGTGGAGATTATCAGTGCAGCATAGTTGTGTGATTAGAGGCAGTAATGTAAGAGGAATGTTATCGCTAAAGAGCTTTTCCTCCTGATGACTTACCCTGGGGTTATGAAGACCGGGCTTTGACCTTTTTCCCAGAGCACAAGCCACTGGCACATCATTCATGGCATTTAACTTTACAAAGCAGCATTTCCTGTCTTTAAATCTAATTGTTTTTCCCCAGTTGAATAATCACTAAATGCCTTTGTCTGAACTAAGAAGTCCACCGCTGAACCACGTTTATCAAACCGGTCACTAACACAGTTTACATAAGCCTTTCACTCTGATATAAAATAGAACAGAAAAAAACACATTCTCACTGAATAAAACAGACACAGGGGACAAAGAAAAGGTAAAAAAGGTAGAAAAGGTTGTTTAACTCAGCTTTTTTTAACTACGTATGTTTGTGTTTTGTTTAAATAAACTAATCAATCCATTCTCATGTTTTTGGTGATATACGGTGTTTATTGTTGTTCTGTCTGTTCTGTAGAGTGTGTTTTATTATTACATATTTGCATTTTAGAGACCATTTTTCCGTTTATAGTTTTTTATTGTGTCATTTGTTCACGTTGTGGATTTTGTTGTGGATTATTTGAACCGTATAAACTATTGAATAAAAAAACTGAACACAATGTTTGGACTTTTTAGTGCGAGACACCAGAATAACTCTTAAAACATTTGCAGGTAGCACTTCTTCACTTCTAAGATAACTGTTGTGTTTTCTATGTTTGTTCTTATAAGTTCACATAATTTCCATCATTTTCTGAATGTGTTGCATTTTCTACAAAATAACAGAGAGTGTTTCTTTTCTTATTTGCCTTTACCATAAATAACTATATCCACTTGTTGTATTTTGCAAAAAGGCGAGCCATAAAAATTAAACTCGAGACATAAAACTGTCAGCGCTGTCTCACTGTATGTATTTTTTATATTCAGAGTCTGTTCTTATCCTCCGTGACTGTAAAAGGCAGTGACACAAAAATGAAAATGAGTGTGAAAGTCGGAGCAGCGTACAGAAATAGTTGAGGGTGTGGTTTGTCGCAGAAGGCAGCCTCCTGTCCACAGCCCTTCTGCGGATGCTTCAGAGACAGCCCACATGCAGATATTCTGGGCTCGGTGACCACACAAACTAAAGCCTGGGACAGAAACACGTGGGAAAGTGAGAGTGGAGTCGAAACGGGGCGTGGCGTTATTGTTTACTGATGTTTTTACTGCTTCTTTCCATCGTACGGTGTCAAAGCTGATTTAAGGAGCTGTGCTTTTGCTCAAACAATGACATCCTCTGGAGACTAAAACTCACAGACCAGAGCCACAGCTGTGAACAAGGAATAAACGCAGTCTGTTTCTGGACTCCATTTTATAAGCCAGGATAAAAATTATACTTTACTCATGCCGTATTTATTTAAAAGCTTTTTAAGTAAAATGTGAAAATCTGAGAAACAAAGGTCAAGAAAGAGACAGGTTTGGTAAAATACTGTTATAATCTTGGCTGTTATTTCTTGTAATTAAACTTACAAAGTAGGACTACAAAATCCACAACCACACCTCTCCTCTTGTTAAAGGAACAGTCCAATATTAGATAAAACTGTAATGACTGATTTAAAAAACTGTGAATGTGTCGTAAACCTTAGAGATTGATTGTTTGCTTGAGGATCATACTTTAATCGAAACAGAGCAGAGTTCAGTAGAACGAGGTCTCTGAGCACGTTTAACGCACTCCGGGTTTTTTATGGCAGCATTCACATTTATCCAATGTCTACAGTCACAGAGTAAACTTAGTTTTGTGCTAAATATTGTTTTATTGACTCTTTTTTTTTCTGTTTTCTTGGGTCACCTGCTCTAAAACTAGTGTCTCATAAAGAAGTCTGTGAAGGTTCTCAGTCATCCAGGTCATCTTGAAGAAAAGGTTGAAACAAATCTGGACAACATTCTGGTCTGTTTTAAACCTGGGAACACTCCGAGTGAAAATCTGGTCCATCCTAAAGACAAGGCCCCCACAAACAGAGTGATGTGGTCTGTGCTGTTCAGTTATATCAGGGAAACAAAACAACAGCTTCACAAGAGAATGTCTCAGCACAAAAGATAAGAATCAAAAATCAATTCCAATTTGGAAAATTCAAGATTAGGAATCAGATACAGTCAAATTTTGATTTGTAATTTTGATTCCTGTGCGCGGTTTATTTCATTATTTTTGCCACACACACCTGAGTGCAGGTCATTTAAACAGGTGTCCGCCTCCGCCCCAGCTCTGTGTGTGTCGTTGTGACGTCACATGACTCAGCGGCAGAAGCAACAAGACCAGCGAGTGCAGTGGGGGGTTAGTTTACTGCGGTTTTGTGACGTGCTCCTGTCATAACTTAATAAACCAAAAGAAAACAACAAGCTGCAATATTACTATTACAATAAACACAACTGTATAAATGCCTCCAGTGTCCGTAGCACTGGTGCATGAATGTGTGTGACAGGTGTGTTTGGTGGTGGCCCCCCCTCCGTCTGCCTCAGGTGTGAATGAGGTGTCAAAGAAGGGTTCAAAAAAGCACTACATAAATACATCCCATTTACCATTTACCATAAATGAAACTGCCACAGCATAAACATGTTTGATTTACAGAATGTTTGACTTTTGTTTTTTACTAAACTGGAATCGAAACTGGGACTCAGAAAAAAAGAAAAAAAAGAGAAATAATAAAATTCAAACGGTACCCAAACTTAATCAGGACACAGGTGGACCTGAGTCTGCGGTCCACGTCCTTCTCGAAGATACAGAGCATTCCTTTGAGGACAACAACTGGCCAGAGAGGCCAGATGGTTCGAGAGACTGAAGACATTTTTGTTAAAAAAGAAAAACCCTCAACTAAACAGAAGAGAAGGCCTCCGTTATCAGCTGCCAGCTATTTTCAACAGTGTTCTGAACCTCAATCAGAACAGTTTTACTCTTGAAGGACAACAACACCTGAAGTGAGCAGTGAGACTAAGAACTCTCACATCAGGAGTCACACTGTCCTTTCAACTTAAGGACTATGAGAACAGAACAGTCTGGTCCCATCAGAGTTACTTTCAGGTCAAACCTCGTCCTTTAGAGATAAAGCTCAGCTCTGGAATCAGGTCAACCCAGAAAAGTCCCATGGACAAGAGATGAAAATCCAGATTCTTTTACTTCAAACTTGTCTTCTCTTACTGTACATAGAAGGGATTTACATGCTTTTTCAACAGTTTCATGGGAAAAGAGTTCAGTCAGGATTAAAGCTGTCACAGTAAAGGTTCGTCCTGTGCTGTTAGCATTTAGAGTACACGTTGTTCACTGTAATCACACAAACAAATGGAGGTGGTCTAATAGATCCACTGGACTGGTCACAGTCAACAAGAAACTGCTTTGGTAAAGATTACATTTACAAATCCCTGAACTATTCACCTCTGGTTGGTTCTGTTGAGGATACAATGAGCTACCTCCTTTTAATATGATTTAGGTCGGCTACTATGTGTTCTTTCTTATCACACTTTACAGCCTGTCCACAGTTGCTTTTACACTGAAGTATCTCCATCACTTCTCTTCTTTGTATACATAACTAAAGCATGTCCAGTTTATGTCCCCCTCCGACAGCAGCCAAGACACCATTCCAACTTTTCATTTATT
The DNA here is from genome assembly GCA_024349245.1 of Neodontobutis hainanensis. Lineage (NCBI taxonomy): Eukaryota > Metazoa > Chordata > Actinopteri > Gobiiformes > Odontobutidae > Neodontobutis > Neodontobutis hainanensis. The sequence continues at coordinate 14,834,069 of JALDNG010000016.1, forward strand.
ATAAAAATAAAACCAAAGCATCACAAAATACTAATGTGTTTCAGAAAACTAAAGCTGACCTAAAACTTCTGTCGCCATTTTGTAATTATCTCTTCCTCTTTATCTGCATTTTCCTTTCCTTTCCCCTTTTTCCTTTTCTTTTTTGTCCTGTTTGTAAAATCCATTTTTAAAGCCTACTTTAAAAAATAAACAAGATAAGCCATAAATCTGCTCTGTTTATTGAGGGCTTGTTAAACATTATTCAGTAAAGTTGTGCATAAATTCGGGGCCGAGCTGGATGGTGTGCAGTGTTCTCTGGGGTTTTTCCTGTTGATGTATCTTAGCCGGGACGTCCAGCAGCCGGCTCCATCTTTTAAAACAACTGGACAGATGCCAATGGCGTTACACCTGGTGAGTCTCTATTTATTATAACTTTATATGAGATGAACTATCAATACGTAACTAATAATACCACCTTTACAAAATAAAACACTCACACAGTAGGCTTTGCCAACCTTTACCCAGTGTCCAATAAAAGCTTGTAAACTTTTATTGTGTGTTGTTCGATGGATTTAGAAACAGAGTTTTCATGGGATGCTCATTTTGCCATAATCTCAGTAATTATGAAAACAGACATAGACAAAGATGACTTTTCTTTGTAAACATTAATGTGTTGCTGTGTAATGTGTCTGGGGAGCTTAACTGTAACTGCACAGTTTTAAAGCAGATTATCGTTGGCTTATTTTGAGCTGCTCTGAAGAAACACATTTAAATCCACGAACAACAAGGCTGAGTTCAAGAATATCTGGTCTTTTGTGTTTTAAAAGTGTCAGAGCTCTGTCTCAACAGCTCATCCTCTTTGGAGAAGTTTCAAAGTCATCCAATAGCCGCCATCTGCTGGACACAACCTGCATTACATGTATTCTTTTGTCTCCATTGGAATTTTTTTATTCTTAAACACATAAAATATTCATTCATTTGGGAGGATTATTTTAAGAGAAGATATTTTAGCCTAGTCTAGCAGTAGTGTTTTTATTTAGAAAGAAGCGTTTGTTTGGAGGTTTTACAGTGTAATTGTTCGGTTACGTCATGAGGTGTTAATCAGAAAACAGAGGAATGCACAGTGTCTGATGGTTGCACTGATCTCGATGCAGAAAGGAAGGAAGACATCATTAAGACACAGTCTCTGAAGTAATCACAGTGAGTTTTTACAACATGGTTAGAACACACAGGCCCAATCTGTTTTATATAAATATTATTATTAATTATAATTAATAATAATAATAATAATAATAATATAATTATTATTGTTATATTTATTATATTATTATTATATTATTAAATATTATTTTATATATATATAATAGTTTTTGTTTTTTCTAAATAGCACTGATTATATAGAGATTAAAAGTTTATTTATTTTTGGTATATCTTTTTATACGTTTTTTTATACTCATTTATTATAAGTATTATAAGTTCTATAAGTGCATAGTCAGTTTGCAATTAAAAATGAATCTGTTTGTCCATCACTAACTCAGTTGTATATTATTACAGTGAAGTTAACTGCAAAACTAAAAAAAACAATGTTATTACCTATTAGTCTTTGCCTCATAGTGAGTTTGACCTGGGCCCATTGCCTAAACCTGCCAACAAAACACCTGTCGACTACCACACCTGCTTTTATACTCTTGAATAATAATAGTTCATGTTGTTCTGTTTTTGTTCCAGATCATGGCTCCGTCTCTGTCTCGGGACAAGCCTTGTTCTTTACTGTATCTTAATATCTTACTGTGGTTTGTGTCGTCCCGACTATTACACAACACTGATTATACAAAGTGCTGGTTAAACGTAGAAACAATAAAGTGGTGGATAAATTTGGAGCTGCGCTGGACGGTCTGCAGTGGTGTTCTCTGAGGTTACCTTCAAAGACAAGTTATCCTCTTTTCACTGAGAGCAGTAATGTCCAGCAGCAGCCGTCTTTTGAAACAACTGGACATATGCAAAAGTTTCGGCAGGTTACACCAGGTGAACATTTCCACAAAAATACAGCCTTCTAGAAACGTATAGTGTTAATGTTTCATTTAATATAACTTTTACTTGAGATGAGACTTTTCTTTGTCTTTGAAGGTAACCCCTCTGTTTGTGCTCCAGGTCTTGGGGTGCTGGGACCTTCAGACAGGACTTGAACAAGGCAAGTGTGTGGAGTCTAGGGTAATAGTCCCATTCACAGATGAGAATGAGAAAAGTTTCCTGACTTGTGTTTTTTGTCAAAACGCTGCTGAGAAATGTTCTGCTGTGATTTAAATAAAAGCTGGGCACAGTTTGTATTATTGTCTATTCCACTGGTTTGAATTCTATTTTTATAATCCCACACAGTTTATATATTAATTAGATGATGAATCAGAGTCATACTTTAATTTTATTGAAGTACATTTAAAAACTTGACACATCTGAAGGAGGCTTTTCTTGAACAGAATCACTAAAGGGGCTCGAGACAGACGTTTTGTCCGAAACACTCAGCACCAGGTTTACAGTGATGCAGGACAGTTTCAGGGTATCAGCTCTTACTTCTGCACAGACTCAGACTTTCTGTCAAACTCCAGGATCAGGGGTTGATGAAGTTCTTTATGTTTGATGCATTGTCTCCTTAAATGAAAAGGTTTCTGTTGGAAAAACTGTGGCTCAGGGTTTTTACACATGCTGGAAAACTTGGAGAGTAATCTATATGTATTGATCTCAGAAGTCAGATGCTGTCTTTTGTAAATAGATCATTTTAAGTTTGAATTTCAACCCTTTTTGACCTCTTGCTGTAGTTTGACTTTTGACCCTGTGAGGCTACTGTAACCAGAGGTGGGTTGAGTAGTCTATGGGTAAATCTCAAAGCTCTTTATTTATTATCCACTTGAATCCTCTGACGTCTTAGAGAGAAGACTGAGAAAAAAGTACTTTTACTGAATCTTCAGACCTCAAAGGATCATCAGAATTGAAATGTAGTGTCGATCCAAATACAGAGAGCTTAGAAACATTATAACTTCATAAAACATTCACCAAAGATAAACCATTCCATCAAACATTACCAGCCTCTGTTGAAGTTCATAAAGAAAACATGAGAGAGCCTTGTGGTGCATCCCGTACTCTCAGCTTTAGGACAGCGATAAAGACGGCCCATAAACAGTCCAAAATGTAAAACAGGCCAAATCAGAAGCACATAAAATCAGCTAAAGGAACATTTCTCCTTTTTTCTTATGGCTTTTTTAGGCTTTATATACATATTTTTCTCACAATATACATAACATTTCTCACTTTTTATTAAGCAATACTTAAGTATAAATAATTTATTTATTCAATTTTATGGACAAGCTACACACCCAGGTCACTCAGAACCTTCTGGATTCAATGCCCATCTTGCTCTTTTTTTTTATGTATTTTTCATTTCATTGTGATAGCTCTTCAAAATGGGAAACTAAAAAAGAGCACCTCATGAGAAGACATGTCTAGAACTTGTTAGATCAATGCAAATATACATCCACTAGGATATTTATATACATTTTAAATCATTCATTTTACCTCCTTTCCTTCTCCCTTATTTGAGTAGCTAGTTCATTTGAAGCCAAAGAAACCTTAGATTTGGCTTTTACCCAGAACTAAAAGAGTGAATGGCCACAGGGTCAGGTTTGTTTATTCACCTGGAAATCCTGCATATTCTAAAAAGTAAAAGTTTCTTCCCACTTCTGCCCTTGACATCCAAAAACTTGACAGAAGAAGGCCCTTTCTTTGGCTCAGGTTCAGCTTTCTTTATTCATATCTGTAGGTAAATTGGTTTTGCAGCAGCCTACACATTACATAAAGTAGAAATAATAGAAACCATATCTAGAAAACGATTTATTCAAAGTGCATGGTTTTAATTGCCCTTAGTGGTGTAGAGTCTTATTTAAAATAGTTCTGGCTCTAGTTCAGTACAGTCGTGGTGTCCCCTCTTGCCTACTGCCTCACATTTGGCTTCAAGGATCAGTCCAGAGTCTCTAGTCTCATGTTTAATGGGTGTCTCTTGTCTAAGATGCCAGAATGTTGCCGTCTAACACAAAAGACAGTAGCTGCTTCTGTCAAAAGGGATTTAGGGTTTCATACAGAGCCTATGGGTTAAAGGAAAAGTACACACAGTGCTGCAGGAAAAAGAAGATCAGAGTGAATGAGTGAAGATATGAGTCGGACTTCCCCAGCTCTTTACAAACTCTGCAGCTGAGTGACATAGTGCTGTCTGTTACACAACACTTACCACATCAGTGTCTTTAAACTGAACACGGCACGCAACTCGAAAACGTACAGGCCGTTATTTATTTAATTCTGCCCAGGCTCTTTGTAGATGTATGGTTCAAAAATCTGTGGTGTTAAATTAAATTCTCTCAAAGCCAATAAATTGTCAGCTTCTTGCAGAGCATTTAGCCTTGTTTTTGCCTGTTTTTACAACTCTTTGACCACAGACTGAGCACATGCTTTTACCTGAATACTTCTATAATCAACAGTAGAAGAATACTGTTTTAGGATCATAGGTTTTTTAACCTTAAACTAAGTGAGCTGCAGATTCCAATGACAGCAAATGTGAAGTGAACCATGAGCCTCAACCATTGCACTTAGAGTTTACCATGTGGATACACTCAAACATTTAATTAATAATGAATAGGAAGATTGTGTTGACCCAATTCAAATCTACACTGTCCCACCTTTGGACCTGAACCCCCCTGTCTGGGAAACACTTGAGCCCTGAGGTCTGTCTTTGGGAAAACCCTTGAAAATGACAAGCTACAATTGAGCTTCACACACTGTGGTCTTCGATCCTGATAGTGATGCCTTATTTCACCTTTATTCCTCAGTTGTGTGTTGTTTGACAAGTATAATTGCCTTATTTCTGCGCACAAAGCCGGGTCTACATGCTTTTATGAGCGTCCTTGTAGCTGCAGAGCTCAGGGTAAACGTGTGGTGGGCGGATGAAAAGACAGTGTTGACATTATCTCCTTATCGGCCGGCTTTGACCCGACGAGAGCAAGGCCACGGCTGGATGCTCTTATCGCCACATCTTTTTAATTTTTATGTCAGTATTTTTTTCAGCACTTTTTGCCATGCCTCTGGTTTCAGGTGGGCTTTTTGTTCCCTGTGCTGGCAGAATGCAGGCTGTGGGCTCAGGAACAATGCTGTGTTCACAAAGCAGGAAAGAAACTGCACGTAGCAACTCTGGCGTTGTGCAAGGGAACTCCCTGTTACCTCTGTGTCCACTGTATCGGTCGGGATCTGACTTTACATAAGCCCAAAATAACCACAATCGAACAACTTAAATCAGGCTTTTTTTATAACATAATGGAACATCTTGTATTACTTCTAACCCAGTGTGTGTCATCAAACTCTAAAGGCTGCTTCAGTGTCTGGCATTGTGTTGTGTCTTCCTATTAGGGCTGTGCAATTAATCACATTTGCAATTAAATCACAATATTAAAAATCTAAATTTTTGAAGAAATGGAAGTGATGATGATTAACCTGAGACACTATGCTATTGTGTTATACATATATTTCTGTGTTATGCATATAAGTTGTGTTACAAGCAGAAATAACTGAGGCAAAAACAGAGTTCTCCAAAGAGAGACAAGGAGGTCTAGTTAAGGCTAGGCACTAATTTGAAGCGCAAACTTTTAACTCTACACTGTGTCCCAAAAGAGGACAATCTCGTGACTTCTTTGAGACTCAATATCTCTGCTACGTACAGTTGTGCTCATAATGTGCAATAAGAACATGAATGATAACACAATAACCTTTCTTTCACTCATAGTTAGTGTTTGGGTGAAGCCATTGATTGTCAAACAACTGTGTTTACTCTTATTAAATCATAATGACAACAGAAACTTCCCAAAAATGACCTTGATCAAAAGTTTACATAACCAGATGATTTGGGCCACAAACAGGTTTGAATGGCTTCTAAAGGTAACCGTCCATAATCAGTATGTAAATAAAAGGTCAATGAGTTTTTGGGCTCCTGACAGAGCCTTGTATCTTTTATCCAGTGCTGCACTGACCTTCTGTATTCTGAGTCTTAGGGAAAGCAAAAGAATTTTTAAAAGATCTGCTAGAGAGATCCAAAAAGGTCTGCTGGTCTAATTCACCCAAAAGTGGGTCGCGGGAGATTATACAGGCATGTGCTGTAAATAGAGCTGCTTTTGTAAATCAGAAATGATCAGAATTGACACAATGCAAAGAATAATTGCATTAAATTAAAAATCACTCAAAAAGTGAGTACAGATAATAAAAATAGCTTTAAAATCAATTAAATGGTACAAAAAAATAAAGAAAACTAAGAAAAAAAAATACACAAAAAGTAGCCAAAATTTTGTTAAACCAAAAAATTGGGTCACAAATCATCTGTTCTTTTGAAATGTGGGTCCCCTGAAAAAAAGTTTAGGAAACACTCTCCTTCACCATTTCTGCTGTTATATTATAAGTATTCTTTATTATGAAAGGGCTGAAGTTTCCCACAATACAATTTGGGAACCTATACAATAAAGCAGAAATGACTAACACAGATTCAGACCACTTTAAGTACTGTACAAGGTTCCTGTTTTCATTGTGCAACTAATTTCAGAGCTGAAGCCACACGTAAGCAGCAATAAACATAACACAGACTATGTAACAAAACGAGTTCTTACTCTTGAGAAAGACAATGTGTACCTAATATCCGAGAAACGGAGCGAAGGACATGATTGGTGCTGCACTGGTGATATAGACAGTTCAGTGGTCCCCACCTACGTTAATGAAAGAATGAATAAATAAATGTCCATAATAACACATGAAATGAATATGTCATATAGACTCATCATGGCTCTTTGTTGTAATAAATATCAGCCAATCAGATCATTTTTAGGTTGCAAAAGGCTTGGGTGTGGAATAATTACTAGTGCTTTCAAAGTTGCATCATGGCGAGCCACCTGTTACAGACTCTGACACTCTTTTCACCACCACAGAGAGCGAACAGCAGTTATTACTACTGTTTATATTTCACACATTTCTCACGTTAGCACAGCTCTCAGCCACCTACAGCATCTGTAGCAAACATCAAAAGGTTTATCCTAATCATGGATCCAAGGTTTATGTATATATTCTTTGAATCTGCTGGACCAAGTGTTGCAGATGGCCATAAATAATACAAAACTAGCCAGAAATGTTTTGGGAGAAAGGCTGTCTTTTGCAAATATGCAAAAGTTATGATGTAGAGAGTGTCAGAGAAGTGTTTAACTGTATTAAAAAATAAGTTAAAGCTACTCACAGGACATATGACAAAAAGCGAAGGGGTCCTTTTTAAACCAGTTTATAAGTGCTAACCTATAACTCTTGTTCATTACAATGTCATCTTTGTCTATTGTACTATTTACAGATGACAGGTTAGAAAACAGTATCTGTGTCCTCTGTCCACAGTTGTGACATTTGTAACACATACAAACTCTACAAGGACACAGAGTTTAGTAGGTGCAAGGTTAGATGAAAGTTATTTAACTTTAAAAACGCTGGCAGTCAATCAGTCTGTGTCAGCACAGTGGAGAGAAACAGCTGTAAGCGACTCCAAACTTACAAAAAAGGTACAGCACCGTAAACAGTTTTGGTTTATATACAATGGATAGATTTTTAAATGATTTTAAATTTACGAAAAGTAACAAAGACTTCTCACAGTGTAGCTAAAACAAAAAAGGCACGTAGGCGACTGTTTCTTAAGTTTAGCTGAACTTTGGCTAACTGATAGCTAGGTTAACTGATTGCACAAAGGCACTTCCTGAACACTAAGCTAAAGCAAACCTATGATATACGTGGATAAAACAAGCAACATCTCTACATACTTCTGTTTCTTGTTGCTGATACTTAGATAATTTACATATGAATTTAACGCTTCTGTTTTAATTATGTGCGCTCTTAAAAAGGCCGGAACGTTTCTTTTCCGCTGTTGCTTCTACACGGATCTTTGATTTTGCGCTCCTCGTAGATGTCAAGCGAAACCACTGTAAACAAACGTGTCTGTCTTTTATTTCTCCTTTTTGGCGCTCTCATATTGGTTTTATATTCTTTTTATTTGACACAATCGCACAGTTACGGATTTATTAAAATGCATTTTTAAAGAAACTAAAAATCCCCGCTGTTTATCGAAATAACCTTGAGAGGTAAGTTTGGTTTGCAACCTTTTTGAGGCAGGCGACAATTGCAACTGGATTTAATCTTAAAGTAACTCGTGCAAACGCAATGAAAGTCGGTGATTCATGCACAGAGATGTTTCCTTTGTCAAAGAGTTAAAGGTTTTTAGCTGTAACACAGATTGCTGTTGCTAACACCTCGCAGACTGATTAGGCTTGAGCCAAGTGTCTTAAAGGGAGATTATCGTAAAGGTTTCATGAATGAGCCTCTGGACACTGCGATGAGTTGTTATTGACGGTAGTTAAATGTTCTGTAAATATAGTCTAAACGCATATAAATATATTATAAGCTTTAACACAGTTTATTACAAATATGTAAGTCTTTATGTTAATGGGAAAGTTTTTGTTTTCCTTTTCCTCAATCTGGTCTGTTGACTGTTTTAGCTACTTTCTTGGTTTACTTCTGATTTTAAAGAGAAAGACTGAATTAATTTGAAGAGTAGCGTAGACTTAGAAAAGGTAAATAGAGTTGTGTTGAATTAAACATTGACATTGATCATATTTCTGTTTAGAATTATGACTTGAAAAAACATGCTAAGCTAAAGAAGTCAATTGTTACAACCTAGTTTATGTCTGATTACTGAATTGGATAAAAAAGAAACCCAAGTATCTTCTGTTACACTTGATCCTTTTATCCTGATGGCATTGCAGCTAAAAAGCCATGGTCACTCAAAGTTTTAATAATCAAGAGCATTCTGTGTGACAGAATTACGTTTCACAGTTGGAGAACAGTTGGAGAATATAGGTAATTAGCATTTTTATGCAATGTTGCTAATGTTATTGGTATTTACCCAAGGGTGTGGTTTAGGCCTTGTACCTGTTAATGCGTTGGAATCCAGCCAAACCTTACTTTGGTAAGAATTTACATTACAGCCACTACGTGGGAAAAAAAACAAGTTTTATTTCTTTAGTGAGCAATCTGTAAACAAGGACTAGCCCAACATACACTCTGTCTGTAATGACTTATTTATTTGCACTTAAACCTGTACACAACTCAACTTTATTCAGAGTTCTGGTTTAAGATTAACTTCCAAGGGTCCGTTTTGTGCCACTGTCTTTTATGGGATTAACGTAGAGCTGTGCAATTATTCACATTTGCAATTTATGCTCATGCAATTAGTACATCGCATATGGCTGCAATTTTATTTATTAATATATTAATATTTTAAAAAATTATAAAAAATAAAAGCTCACCGACCCATATGACCCGGCACAGGAATGTTTTGTTATGCACTTATGCACTGAATGCTTTTAGAATGTAGCATGTTTGAAAAAGCAAAAACAATTTTTTTGTGCATTTTGTGCATTTTGCACAGCCCTAGATTAAAGGTTGGAGGCCTGCCTAATAATTCAAAATGTGAAAGGCTGTCACACAGAAGCCTGGCCTACCAGACTGCTTTCTCATTGTATTACACACAGAGAACCGTGCTAACATAGACTACCATAATACAGTATATACATACAGTGTTTGGTGCAGTTTTTCAGATGCGACTTATTTTAAAGGAGACAGATCTTGTGCTTCATAATGTTCATAGAGCATCTTCATTTACAGTAAAATTTGACATTTGTGTTTTTTCTCTACAGTCTCAAAGAATGGCCCAGTCCGACAGTAAAGCCCTGATTTTGGGAGCGCTGGCCGGAGTGGCAGGCGTTGGTTTGGCTGTGGCGTGTTACCAAGGCTACAAATCCCGGCGCAGACACTCAATGCCGGTGCTTCATCTGAGCGGCCACAACAGCAAGCTGGCGGCTGGGCTGATGTACGCGGACGGTCCTGTGGGTCTGTCCACGGGCCAGGTGGAGGTCCTGAATCGACTGGAGGCCCTGATCCAGTGTGTGTCGGAGCTGAAGGAGGAGATGAAGGCTCTGAAGACTGCTCTGCCGACGATTCAGGAGGTGGTGAGGGACGAGCTCAGGGGACCAGAAACACGGAGAGTCAGCCCGCTTCACAGAACCAGCGCCGGGAGAAGGAAACGGGCCGCCACAGCCATCACAGGAGACAGGAGCTCCGAGGAGGCCGAGAGCGAGGGAGGGTGAGTCCCAAGCCACTAATTTAACACACCTCGTACAATTTAGCTCCAATAATAGATGCTCAGCTGGTAGTGTGAGCCAAAGTCATGGGTTTTACCAACACAATAATAGCTTTTGTGTAGCCTGGCCATCCAGAAATCACCTTTTTGAAAAGTTACCAAAATAGTCTCCAATTTGTAACCAAGATGTCAAAGTCCAAATAACATATGCAGTCCAAAGTCAGAGAAACGTTTTACTTTACGTTTACTTCTGATTTAATAGAGATAAGCTAAATTGATTTGAAGACTATTACATAATTTTTTTTTATATGTACAGTTATAACCTATGTTTATGTAGTATACAAGTAAAACTGGAGAATGTCTGGTCAATTAATCTGGTGTTTGTGAAAAAGATGTTTCAGGCTTATCATTTTACAGGCAATAGTTCAACCAGCCATTCTAAAAAAAAAAAAGCTAAATCGAAATCCGGTTAAATGATTGCTCCTGGTTTCTTTTCCTAAAAGCTGTTCTTTAACCTTCATGAGTCATGAGGTCAACCGTAAGACGTTAGGTGGTTCCTTATTTATAAAGGCGCTTCAGTGGTGTTTTTACAATCCAACTCCAATAACTTCTCAGCGGAAACATGACGGAAGTTACGTTGACACACAGCAGCTTATAAAAACTAAACACCTTCTCCTCCACCTAGCGCTGAGGAAACTGGTAAATTTTAAAGAATAATTTGATCAACTCCACACCAGTAATGTTTGTTTTGAATGAAGAGCTCTGTATAACACTAAAGATCATCATCAAATGTGTTACGACGGTGAACCCCACACAACAGCACGGTGTGTGTGCATTTAGCCTACTCAACACAGAAAAGACTCGCCAACCATAACAGTTCCAACAGCTTTATTCCAACCGAAGTCATGGTCTGGTCCTGGTCTGGTCAAAAAATCCCCCAAAGGCACGTCCTTTTCATTTATTAATTAGTGTTAGTGCTTAAGTTTTGTTTCTGACAAAACAAATAAAGTGGTGTTTTACTGCAGCAAACATCAACAGTGAACAGCAAAGATCAGGGATAAGACGCTGTGGCTCTAGAGCGTCATATAGAAACTGTGGCTTATGCAGATATTTATAGAAGAGCGTAAAGGTTGATGCAGCGTCACTTCAAACTCATCACAAGGAGATTGGCTTCAGTTGGACAATGAGTTGGGAATGAATTATTTGTTTGCTGTGTCCAAATCAACACACTAATCACTATATAGAGCACTATGTAGTGGTTAGTGTGTTGATTCAGAAACAACCAGAGTGGATGTTAAATGCAATGCAGTCAAAAATCTGGGTGCACCTAACTTGTATGCTGGTGCACCTAAGAAAAAAAGTTAGGTGCGCCAGTGCAACCAGTGCAGAAAGTTAGTCTAGAGCCCTGTTTCACCCCACAAAGCCAAACACCGTAACAAAATGTATTCTTTTTTTAGTTAAAGTGAGAGTTAAGTGAACTTGCTAACATTTCTGTTTTGGGAGCAGGTTTTGCAACTCAGTTGGAGTATAGCTCAGAGAAAACCTGGTCATTGTTCTTTATCTATTCTATACAAAGGGAAAACGGACAGTATAAACTGCCTCCTAATGGATTTGTTTACATATAACCAATCTTAGGAAAGATAGATAACAATAGATAAATGGTTATAAAAGGTCATCAGGATTTCTACTGAGTGGAAATGGCTGTGAAGAAAAGATATCCCAGATCCTTTTTACCTTGCAAAGTAAATGATTGGGCCTGGCCAGGCTAGTTTTTATTTTAAACATATTCCAAAATCCAACAAACACATTATACAACATCATGTTGTTGTGTCCAGTTGTGACAAAGTCATAAATAGATCAAGTTCAAATTCAATTATGGTATATCTCAACTTTAACTGCTATGTTTTTGTGTTTTTTTTTTTTAACCATTTTCATGGTCTTTAAATACAATGCAACACGTTAGATTTAGCTATTGGGAAACCCAGACTGAAACTCATCTAGGAAGCTGAGGAAGCCAAACGTACTCGTCACACTGTTCTCACTAAAACAAGGAAATGCAATGCAACAATGCACTGTTAGTGTCAGTGTTGTGTTATTATTCTACAACTGAAAGGAAAGTGTGGGCGGTGCAATGTCTCTAACCTTACGTGCTATCCACATTTTCATTGTTGATATTCAGTACTGACCTTACAATGTACAATTTCACTGTGTTTAAGTGAAGGCAGCTGCTCATCACAGGACACTTTAGTCAGCTGCACAGGCTAAATCCCCTCTTTATTTTGCTTGGGAGCTTGTTGATATGTGTAGAGCCCTTTTGTATTGCCATTAAAGCAATCATACAAAAGTCATGAGGCTAGGAGCTTTTATGCAGAATTTAAGGACTTATGTTGTACATTATGATTTGGGAAATACACAAAAGTGCTTCCTCACAGAAATCTCACACTATTACAGAGTTCACCCAGCAGACGTCACTTGTATTTGCCCTGCAGCCGCCAAAGTACACAGTTGAACTTGTTTGTCCCTTTTCTTTAATCACTAAACATTTAGCATTCTTAAAAAACAGGATTTATGCATCTGAATTCACTGTTGTGTATTTACCTCATTCATTTAATTTAAGGTTGAACCACTGGCCAAAACTATCTCTAAACCAGAATACACTTTTGGACTAAACCAGTCTTAATCAGTTTTAAAACTGGACAAAATTAGGATTTAAGTCATGGCCAAACCAGGGATAACCCAAAACTAAACCCAGACTTAACTAGATATATTTTTAGAACAGAAACAGGGTTCAAACAGATTTTAAACCCCAAACAAAATTTCCAGACAAATGACAAACCTATAAGTCCTATTTTTTCTCAACTTATCATAAATCAAAAGTCCTGTGCTGGTCCCACTTTTCCAGTTAAACTCGCTGGTTCCTCTCGCTCTGGCGGGTCACATGACGACAGTGCGTACATTTGCCTGAGGTGCTGCAGACTAATCAAGCAGCACATGCCCATTCATTCACCTCATCTTCAGCCAAATACCTTGAACCAGTGCCAGCCTTTGATAACATAAACAACAGATGTGTTTCTTTCAATGGCCTGGCATTGGGAAGCTATCTTTAAAAACACACCGATCAGGAGATAAATGATGTTTATTAAGACCAGGATTAAGATGTTTTATCTGGAAATGATGGATTCATCATGCAGCACAACCACTGCGATGTACTTGGTGGCATTTTATTTATTAATCATTTCAAATATTCACAGGACATAACAGAATTGTGCAAATATAGATTTCTATATGTTCAGTGACATATTGCACTCCATTTAAGACACCAGTGCAACCCCTAACAAGACGAAGCGGAAGAAAATTAATGTCCAGTGCAATCCGTTTTTAATTGCGTCTGATGGTCAGGGCATGCTGTGGAAACAAGTGGATATAGGCACAGGCATTAGACAGTAGTGGCTCATTATTATCATAACCTCATTATAGTTATCAAATATTGGAATGATTATTTATTACATTTACTTAATCTGTAAAGGTGGAACAGTTTTGATGTAGGTTTGGCTTTTATATGTTTGTGGAGATACTCATCCAGTTCATCTTAAACTAAAGGGTTAAGAGGTATTATGTCCAGATGCCTTCCGTGTAACCCTTTGCTCCGTTATATTTGTATACAAAGTTAATCTGTAATAATATATATACATTTTTATAGTATATGTTTGGAAGTCACTTTTTTGTTTTGAAATATACTGAGGTTTTACAGGTCTCAGTTGGAATCCTGACTGTCCAGGTGGGCTTCCACAGAAAGCTTTTGCAAAGGGCAGGGGCTTTAGATGAAAACCTGGAGGGAATTGTATGAACCACTTGTCAATAATCACCAGGGATTTTTATTCATTCAGAGTGATACCATGTTTTTTACAGTAGTAATGTGTATAATTGCTCCTGTTGTTGAAAAAAGTATATTATTGTGGAATAAGGTTGAGAGAAAACAACAGATGTCTTTTGGTGATTTATTTAAGTAAAATGTAAAAAGTAACAAGTCTGTGTGTACAGACATGAACAATCCCCATGAAAGATGGTGACAGGACACCAAACCTGGATATTTTAAATATCTTCCAGTTTAGATGTGGAAACACTTGGATCAATTGCAAAAGAACTGATTTGAACTGTGTATTTTTTTCTTTTATATGATGTTAATCTCTCAAAGCACCAACATGGCATCACAACAAAGAGATATGTTCCTTTTACAATATTCACTTCAGAGTTTTAGAGCTGTTGGACTCCTCCCCATCTCTGTTTCATTCTGCCTACACAATTATAAATCAGATGTGCTCCGAACAACTTACTGCAATCAACATAGAAAACAAACAATAACTAGGCCAACTCAATCATCAGCAGCGTTTTGTTTTTCTGTCTATTCATCAATCAATCAATCGATCGATCAGTCACATTCCTTACAACGTTTGAGTTTTTTTTTCTTTTCTTCACAGTTTATGTTTTTCCAGTAATAAAGCCAGTGTTGTCGTCTTAAGATGTGTGGTTACTTTTACATAATCTAGTTTCCATGTGCGTTTTGTAAAGCTTTATATGCAGCATGTGGAAGTAATCAAGACACAAAAGTGGCAAAAGAAATGAGAAAAGTGCTCACATTTATTCACTTTTTGGATAATTTAAAGACTGATTGGTTCAATTGTTGGATTTGTCGACTGAGTCAGTTTTGCCAGTTTTAATGAAGCCACAGCAGAGAACAACCACAAAGAGCATGAGGCAGTGTTGAGGTCGAGTCACCAGTTTTTGAATCCAAGTCACTTTTAAGTCCAACTCCAAGTCACCAAAGACTAGTACGAGTCATTGTCTCTTCAGGTACAACTCCAAGTCACTCAAACAATTTCAAGTCAAGTTTGAGTTGAGGTCACTTTAGTCGAACTACAAGTCCGAGTCTAAAAACTGTGGTAGACCTTTAAGAGTGGTGCTAAATATTTCAAAGTAGAGGTAAGCTGCATATCACTGGAGAGATAAAATTTGATCTAAATGACACAAACCAACCAAAAATGTTTTTTTTTCATATATTTAATTTTATCTGGTGACCATGTACATTGTATGGAGCACAAACATAACAATACAAAGGAAAAAGTCAAAGCTAAATGCACAACTGAAGACAATAACCCAAACCAGAAAGGTACTTGTTTCAAAATATATTACCCCCTTTTATAGATCACATTTTTCTTTTCCGACTGCATAGTTTTCATATTTTTCATATTTGTGTGTTTTATCACCTCAACTTTTATATTTTCAAAAAAAATATTTATAAATTATCTTATTTACACCAAGATTACAAATCTTTATACTTTACAAACCTTATACCCTACAAATCTTTATACCATTTACTGTTTATATTCATGAATTTCATGCATATGTTCATATATTATTATATATATAAGTCAATATTTCTGCTAAAATTTACATATTACATAACGTCACTTTTCTGATTTCATCCTTCCACTGGTGCCACTTTCTGTTCGACGGGGAGTTTACTTTGTTAAATGCAGATGTATGAGGGCCCATAGCCATGTAATGTTTCCTTTTCCTACTGCCACCTGTATTACACTTTAGTGGGTGATTGTATATTTTTCAACCTCCGTACAAAGGGCAAGTAGTAAATAAAATCTCTCTAAAACATGGCTCGCAGGTTTTGATTGACTGCTGCCGGCTTTATCAAACACTGTACCTACAGCTCGGCCTATTATACATTAAAGAAATCCCATCACTCACACACCTCCCATAATTAAAGAGCATTTCCCTGCCGCTCTGTGATTTGTACGGGTCGATGGTGTGAGGGGGGTTAGTTGAGAAATTCCATCCCCTTAGGTAAAGTGCGGTGTCCCCTTCAAAAAAAGAGAGCAATCTAATCCTCAGATCCTTTTAAAGTGTCTATATCCTGGCATAATAGTGTTAGGTAACTGCGTTTGCTCAATGTTTGTTGAAATCTGAAAGGCTTAGCAAGATTAGTGCTAGGTTCAATACAAAATAAAAGAAATGGCAATTTGTAGCTGACAACAAAAGGAAGGTGTAAAACAAGGTTTAAAAAGCTACTGTTTCTCAATGTAACAACTGCATTAACTTTCCAACAGAGGGCACTGTACATGTAAAGACGAGACTGGAAAGATGTCAGCTGCTCACAGTGCAGACAAGAGAAAGTACTATTCCTGAAGCACATTTCAATCAGAAAGGCAAACTCATTGTGCTCTAAAATACCAAAGCAGACTTGATTCTTATCTGTAAACTACTGTCTTTGCTCTATTTTTCATCTATTACTCTGGTGGATATTGGTAGCTTCTCTTTCCTGCATTATTAATAATCCATTATATTTTTGAAGACTTGTATACAACAACATTCTCATAGTTTATTATAAATTAAATAGAAACCAATCTAAAAGAACGTGGTAGAAGATAACTTGAGGTTTATAGGTTATTTCTTTATTTTGTCAACAGTTGCCAAAAGCCCCCTGCATAACTTTTAGTCAAATGATATACATGCTTAAATAATTTTAGATTCTGAGATTGGTAGAATCAAGCCTGTTTCACTTCACAGAAATTAGCTGGACAGAAACCACACAATCTTATAAAAGATACAGGCCAATACACTGGACACTAGCAGAGTTGTATTTGTACAAAATATGTTTGTTTTTTTGTTTTTTTCAAACTCGCCACTTGGATAGTCTCCACTTCAGAGGGCTCTGCGCCCTCTACTGGATAAACATTAGGCATCTTTAATGTAAATGTCTTCTCAAAGCACTTTTAAATTTTAAATGTATTCTTCCTGGTTTAAAAATGACAAAAACACACTTTGTGTGTCCAGTGTACAGCAATTAAATTTGATTCAAAACTATTTTCGATTCAGTGTCTTTGATTAAATTCAAGGGAATGCAACTTTTACTAAGAAAATTGGTTAAAGATTATGTGATAAGAGGAAAAGGCAATGTTAACCACAGAGAATAATTATTTTTTTTAACATTCTGAATAGATTTATAATCTTTAAGGCTTAGAATTGCATTTATTTAATGATTTATTTTCCAATACTCCAATAAAACAATGTATAAAATATAGTTTGTCATATTCCATATTATTGTGAAGTGCTTTGTAACTTTTTGACCTCAGAATGTGTCTTGCATATCAGAATACAGTTAACACTTTTTACATGTTTTCATATCCCTGAAGATATATCTGCAGCTGATTGATTTCTCTGGCCTAATGATTTTGAGGCTAGTTAACATACTGAAAATTAATAAAAAAAACTGAATTATTATTCCTTCAAGCCATAATGTATTCTTTGAAGTTTGATTGGTGTCTGGCTCAGTGTCTCGTAAGCCACAATATCTCGTGTTGAGAAATGTTCGTCAATAACAGAATGTTTAGTGTGACGTTTTATCAGGGTCAACTTAAAAAAAGGTTGACATTTGCAGCTGTTTACTTTGTTTGCTCATGTGTCACGACGGCTGCCTCTGAGCTTTCTCGAAGAGACCCATCTATCACAATCAAGACCTCATTTTTCAAGTGTCTTGTTTAAACATGCTCCACAAAAAAGTTCTCACTGGGTTTATTCACTCATGTTCATGTAGCTGGAGGATATTACTGTTGCTTTTTTCCTTTTCCAGAAACAAAATGCATCTATGACATTAGATAGTTGATTTAAGCAGAATTAGGCTGCCGTTTTGTTTAGAGAAGGGCAAGTTCAATCAACACACGCCACAATGTTTATAAAAAGTAAAAAAGGAGCTCAATGTCTGTTTTGTGATTAAAAGCTTTAGTTGAATTTGCCGGTGACGTCATGGTTCGTGTCGCTCCGCAGCTGTCCTTATCCAGAGGTATTCACGTCTGTATCCTCTCGATTCGCACTCGATGAAAGCCATGAAAGAGAACAATGTATTTGAACAGAAGGGACATGTTTATCTAACGAGTGTAGACCCAGTCACTCAGACAAACGCTGACCTGGGTCTGTCTGGTTTGGTTTGACCACCCACATCACAGGCCATTGTTTTACTTTAAGTCCTTCTTGGATAGATAGTGAAGCGGCACATTATGTGAATTTATCATCCTTACAAAGTCAACATGCCCAAAGTAAATATTGCAATAAGCAGCTTGAATTAATGAATTTCACGGTATTCCAGTTTGCACATACAATATATTTAGCTGGTCTATCATTCCATCTTAAGTTTTCTGGTCATCTCACTTGAACTCAACAAATATAATAAAAAAGTAACTCCTAAGTGACCATCTTGAATTTCTTCCGAAGATGGTTGGATCATTGTCTCTAGTGTGCAAATCTGGGAATGGCATTAAGGTTGAAAAAGGGGGAATGTCAGGCCTAAACTAAAACCTAAGAACCATAACTTTTGAATTGTGTGCGCTCCCAACTTAAAAAGTTCTTAACTGTGGACGACAAGTTTAACAGGTTAAAGACGTCACACGATGTCAAACAATGTCTCTAAGGTTCATTTATTCATTTAACAGAAACAGTTTAAAAGTTATGGCTTGTGGACTTTGTTGTTTTGGAGAAGAGAGGATTAGAAATATTAGTCTGACGCAGATCCAACACGATTAAGTAGAACTTAGAACCAAAAGGGCATAACATTTCATTAAGTTTATTGGAGAACCAACTTTTTTATCTGACTTTGTGTAAAGAGTTTAATTCCTAAAGGATTTAATACACTGAGATGACTCTTACACAATGATTTCCAGTGTAATCAGAATTGCAGTTATATACATGTATGCCCTTTTTAGCATGGACTTAATGTTATGATGATATAGCCTTTTGGTTTTTGATAAGTAACCCATTGTTATAGTCATCGTGAGTTATTCTTGTTAGAAGATTGTTAGTGTTACCTAAAAGGAAGGAAGCTAAATGACTGACATGTTCGGAAAAACAAAGTCATACACATAATTGTGTAATAATATCACACGTCATTCTCACTCCTGGGCTGCCTTAGTTTGGGGATTTTGTTGGGCCATATCTTCTCAGCTGATTAGTGTGAAACAGTACCACAACTAAAGGTCTCAAGTATCATGTTGCATCTCACACTATTCCCAAAATAGAAAATAGGAAGGAATAGATTTAGCTGGGTTTGTAAACAAATGAGTATGAATGACGATAAGGTTTGTTAAGTTGCCAGAAAACTTGAGTGAAAAAAGTCTGTCATTCCACGTGAGTTCAATAGATTTTAACAAAACATTTCCCTCTTGACCATTTTGGATTTGCTACAAACTTTATTTTTCAATGTCCATAGACAGTAGCACGTGTGCATAATTTAAGGCCACAATTTAAAGAGTGCTTCAGATTTTTAAGTTTAGTTTAGGTTTCAGACCAAAATCAGGAAAAAATGTTCACAAATCATATTTTTTTCAATCAAATTTAGTTTGATATAATAAATCCATTTTATAGTACTCAACTAGGCCACGGTCTAAAGGATTTTCATGTCCCATACATACATGAAAAGGTGACTTCATAGTAACATGACCCTATCTATTATACCACGAACATGGGTTTATTATCCAGAGTTTGTTGGTCCCTCAAAAACAAAATATGTTCATTAGGCTCTTGAATGTGTTTCATTGGTGTGTATATTCTATTAATTTCACATAGAATTACACATAGAATTATTGTACAAAGTTGTAGATGGAAGAACTTAAGAGTATGTAAATATTAATGCACTATTGCTGTGGAAAGTGGACAATTGCTCTTTGACAGTTTACTGTAGTTACCAGTATACAGCAGCCATTATAACACCAGCCATAAAGAAATGATTCATTATTGGTGTGCTTTCAAAAGGGCGTACACAGAGTTATTTTTAGGATCCCTTTGTTTTGTTGTCAGGAATATAATTAACCTAATGCTTTATCAAGAGGCACACAGGTGAATGTGACAGTTCAGGTGAGGTCGATATAATGTATAGAATTTAATTTTGTTGTATTTTTGTTGTTTTATCTACACCTTAATTTGTCTAATAGACTTTTCCAGTTGTGTGCTTTGGCAAAATTACAAACCTAATAGTCATTCATACTCGTTTACAACCCCAGTTCAATTTGTTCCTTCCTCTTTTCTATTTTAGGAACAAAGTGAGTTGTAACATCACTCCAGACCTTTAGTTGTGGTTGAGTATCACAAATAAACGCTGTGTAAAAGAATGAACTCATGATGAATTATGGCTTTGGTGTCATCTTGTGACAGATGAATGTCAGGTAACATTTTTCTAATGCATTTGCGTGCAGCTTTAACTTCCTAAAAGAAAGGAGGCTTAGTTCACAACCTGCTGATGTCAGTTTCAAGCTTCTCACTTGGGTTTGAAATTCTTGAGAAATTCTTGATTTTTTTTTTTTTTTTGTCTTTGCAAGCTATGAATAGTGAGTAAAAATGCTTGTAGTTTTTGTGCTACTTGCGCATTGCATGGTCCTGGCTTAATGCATGTGCTGGACGTTTTGATAACAATATTTATTCACAGTGGCTTTGCATGTGCTGTACTCATGGTTTAGAAAAGACCTGAATGATTAAAAAAAACATGCAATAAGTATTTTTAATGTTGCATGGGATAAGATTTGACCTGCAGGATTTGAATGCTCTTTGATAAACAAGTGTACTTCAAGACAACAACATTTTTGCTGTACAAGTAGCTTCTTGCGATACAGATATTGAGATATTGTGCAGCTTATCACTCTTAGTACTGCCAATATTTCCTGCAGGGCCACCGTAGCGTATGGCCCTACAATCTGCAACTTTGCCACCAGATGCCCCCAAAAACCACACACTCCATCTCTAAGTTTGGCAGCATGTAAGTCTAGAGCCCTGGTCCTGAGTTTAATCTCAATCAAGAAAGATGTCCTGGTGATAAGTCAAAGTGTTTTTTCTCCAAAGATGATCCAACCATTGATCTTGGAATAGATGGGTGAAAAGTTTAATCGAACTATTTAACTGCTGCTGCTGATTGTTGGGAAACTATAGGTTAACACCTGAAAACTCTTGGATTCAAAGACCTCAGACTCAGATTCTGGCCTGGCTCCAGTCTGTGAGCTCTTGTCAGAGCTGCCTTTCATTGGTCTTGTCAGAGCGGGACACACTGAAAAAGCCTGGCTGCATGCTCCCGGCCCTGCTGATGTTGAGATGGTAACTCGGCTTTGTTTTGAAGCGTGGAACAGAGGAGACTGCTGCTGCTGCTGCATCTAAGACCTACTGAGAGTTTTACCCCTGGGTCCTTTCACTGAAAGACCGGTCTCTTCTTGTGAGCACACAGCCTTTTGAAAACAAGTTGGTATTGGAAAAGTGTTGGCTTCAGCATTTGTAAATTGCAGAGAGCTGAAGTCACATGTTTCATTTGGTTGTACACTCTTTATTTTTTTATTACTGATGGGGCTATTATCATTCAACTAATAGCTGTTGTGAATGAAAGTGCTGACAGGTTTTGCATACCTTACGTTGCTTTCTTTGTTGTTCCCTTGAACATGTGACTGTCATTAACTTAAATGTCTAATAACCTCTTGTGCAAAACGTTTGTGTGCATCTGTGTGGTAGGGATTGCAACATCTCTTCACTTCATTCACACAAAACAATTAGCTTCTGTGTCTCTTCAACGTATAAAAAAATTGGGCTTGAGACACACTTAACAATTTAAAAATCCTGTCCAAGACCACACACAAGACCACACTGACTGGATATTATAGATAATCACTGGGTCTGGTTTAACTATGTTTATTCTTGTTCTATACAAAGAATTAGTCTGGTCTCTGTGGATATGAGTCGGATTTCCAGGAGGCGCAGATGAATCAACCTGTGAATACTATTGGATACAAAGATGGTCAATCACAGAAAAGAGTCAGAATAACCTGCCTCCGAATCACTCTGGACCGACGCAGTTAGAAAAGACATACAACCAATCAGAGAAATTAAGCATTACCTAAAGCCCACCTCAGTTTAAACAAATGGTAATGATTGGTCCAGCCACAGCACAGTCCAGGGAAACGAGAGTGGATATACCCACTAGACCGCAATGTCAAAATAAATGCCTACAACTTCCAAAAATATTTTTTTTAAAAAAAATCTGTTTTCATTACTTTTCTTATTGCTTAATTAGGTTTCTGGTCCAATAATATATCCATGACCTGCACTAATGCCTATCCATGTTAGCTACAAACATTTAAAAATGTGAACGGGAACCAATCAGATGGCACAATCGGATGAAAACCAATCTTGGGCAGAAGCTTTGTTTCATATCAAATCTGAAAATTGCCAATTATAAAAGTGTTTAAATTGAAGGCCTTTTTTAATTAGGTTATGGCTTTGGAGGTGGTGGTTGCAGTAACACAATTGGTCACTAGTAATACATAATATTAATGTCATGTCATGTGATGCAGGAGAGTCCGTTCAATGCTCTGATGATTTTTTGACATGTTTATTTAAACAGTACAATGATAATAAATGTTCCCTTGCAACCTTGTACACAGTTTAAGCACACACACTAATACAAATAGATCCTTTTTCTTTCAATTGCAGTGATTCATGAGCAGTGCAGTGGCGTGACAGGAATGCTCTGAACACTCAGTACTGTCGCTCCTGCTTCAGTAAATACCTGCAGGCGGGGAATAAACCGATGAACACAATGAACACAAGGACGAGCCCATGAATGAGTACAGCATGAATGACTGTGGCCACAGTCAAATCAGTACTAGGAAACCTTTGTACCTTTTGAATTATTGCTTCTAAACTATTTTGATTGTTCTCTTGAAACTTGAAACACTTAGGATAGTTCCCGTTTTACAGACTCTATTATTTACCGAACTTTGCTGGCCCAGCACCTTATCCAACAGTGTAATGTCACTTGTCACGCCAGTTTCTCTTTTCTAGGTAGTGTTGATGAAACAAACCTGTTAATGCACAAACAGAAGTGAATAGTTACTTTTTAACACCTGCTGCAAATAGTGGAAAGTGAAAAGTAAATGTGTACATCCTGCAGAAACAATTTAACAGGTTGTATTAGGCTCTGTTATTGTGCTTATTGTCTGTCAAATATTAGCAATGCTTAATTATCAAATTAAACAATGCAAAACTTGCATAAAAGTATAACTACATAAATTAACTTTTTTAAAATTACCATAGGAGTAGCTAAATAACCCTTTTTAATGAAACTTGAATCATTTAGCTATAGCATCAGAGCACAACCTGCTACTATTGAAAACAACAAGCTACATGTAGACTGTAAAGCTAGATGTATTTGTGTAAAATGTAATAATACAGTACCATATCAGTTGGTTCTTTATCTTACTTATGAACAAATGCTTTCTTGTTTTGATCGAATAACAACATATGCTTTGGCATGTGGCAGCCCTGTGGCACAGATCCTTAAAACTTAAACATGAAGCAGACAGACAATGGATGGTAACCGCAACCACTGTCAACACTAAAGCACGCCCGTTCAGTTTTTCTAAGCTGCTGTGCATTGGCCAATAAATGGTTTGAGCCTTGTCTGCAAGTTTTGGGGTTTACTCAGGAGTTAGTGTAGAGAGGCTGGATGAGGACAGCTTTAGAGCTCAATCCCAAAATGACAGCCGGGAAAGATGTGTAGATTTAAAAACAAGTTGCCAAGGCCGAAGGTTAGATTTCTCACAGTTGGTTTTCATGTCCTACAAAACATCTTCTGTCTTACATCATTCATGGAAGAATGTTAACACAAGCTGCTTGGATATTGGCTTGTAGAGGATTTCTTTTTATACAAAGGGTTTTGACTCTAATCACTGATCATTCAAGGCAGAACTGAAGTGTCGTAAATGTACAAAACTGGGACAAAGGACTCGTCACTGTTGAGTGAAACCTAGTTTGAAATCTTTAATCTAGTGCTCAGTCAACACTCACATATGCAGCTCACGCTAAAGTCAAGACAAAAGTACTTCAACAATGTGTTAATCCTTTTTATGAAGGTTAATCTGTGCATTAGTTTATGCAACTTTGGCTCATTATTTCTTGATGGACGTGTGTTGTTTGATAAAATGAAAATAATTGCAAAAGTTAAGAAGGAACCACATTACTTTCATCTGAGTTTGCTATTACAACCTGAAGAAGGCCTTGGTGCCGATGTGTGGGAATATGAAGGCTTTTTAAAATTGTGGGCCTTGTTTTATTAATTGTATAGCACATTTACTTCACATTTTAACTTGAAGAATACACAGATATATTTCTTGTCTTTCTAAATTGCAGAATTTTAATTGAGAGAAAACTTTATTTGATGGAATGCCTTTTGGCTAAAAACAGTGAAAAGTCCCATTGCATTCAATCAACTAACGCGCCATATGATTCTAAAAACATGCTCCAGACCTGAAGACCTGATGACCTGTTTGACTTGCAGCTCCTTGACTTTGTGCAGAGCCAGTGCCCTGCCATTGCTCCTGTAATCACTGCCTGCTCTCAGGTCGTAGGTGTGGGGTTGGGGCGGGGTCACCCTCAGGCACCAGGCACCTGTTGAATCCGCCATGTTTTTGTGTCTGTGGCCCGCTCTGACACATCCCTCCAGATCCATGGCTCGCTGCCCAAAATATTCCCTTAACCACCAATGACGCACATCGAGGCATTGCCAACACTTAATAGAGGCTTTTCATATTTTCACCCTTGTTTATGCCTTTCATTTCTACCTTTACTGTTAATATAGCTATTTTTTATTGCTGCACCTTAAGTGTTAGCTTAGGGTGTTAGTGCCTGCTTACAGTAGTTGAAAGAGCTCCATAAAACGTTGAATACAAGTGTTGCGTGTCTTAGTCTGACAAACAAGTCTCCCAGTGTTTGAGGAAAAGCCTTCAGGGATCTACGTTAAGACGTCAAGAGTTTCTTAACAGCTAGTATTATAAACAATTAAGTGACCGACTTATATAAACAAACCCAGTGCCATTTGTAAGTAAGCAGCACATAAGACAGGTCCTTTTTAATCAGAGCCTGGAACAAAACTCATAAAAATCCTTGTTAAATCAGGGTTTTGATTGATCTTATAAATTCCTCAGTCTAGGTGTTCATTTCACCGCACAAGCAGATGACGCTTTTGGAGGGAATTACAGAGACACGAGCAGTTTATCTAGGAATTCACTGAATGTTCTGACTTTTTATTGGCCTTGTTTTAGGTTGAATACATGGATATCAAAATGGCCACCCTGACTCCAGGATTTTTTTTGTTTGTTTCTTTTAAAAGTATGTAACATGAAATATCAAGATGAGCTGCTACATGTAAAGACCCAGATGTGTGTCCATTTACTAATGTCTGTGAGTGACCTGGTTAATCACTCCAACCATGTCTTTAGAGCACTGTCATCTCGTAATAAAGCCATATGATGCATTTGTAGCCCATTTAAATTGTGTACCCATTCCGTTAATCCATTTAAGTCACACAAATACAGCACTTTTTTTAATTTAAGCCCAGGTTTTTTTAAAAAAAGGGACTTCAGCACAGCTCCTCTTTCGTAACACTTATTTAAGGTTTATTAAAGGAGATGTATAGCCTCTGTCATTAACTTTATGTGCTCTGTTTGTGCTTTCAGATATATCACGGCCCTGACTGACTCTGATGAAGACGAGCAGAGCAATACATACCACAGGGACGAGGAGCCGCCTGTGGACGACCTTTCGTTACTGTTTGAGAAAATTGAATATTTGCACCAAGGCTCCGAGTCTGAAAAGAAAGAGAGTCTCAACATCCTTTTGGAGAAGAAAGAGGAGGTGGGTTTGAGTTCAAATGTTTAAACTTAAACTTAAATCCCAGACTGTATATAAAAATGGACATGTCTTCATCTCTGTTTCCCCCATGAGTGATAATTGAATTAAAGGGAATTTTTAAAGCACAGGTCAGAAAAATGAAGCTCTCAAAACTGCGCAGCTTTGGCATGTGTCAGTAGTCAAATATCTGGCATCATTAGGCATTTGTCACTTTATTTTTTGACCTTACTTTATAATATAATTTTCAGAATTTTCATGAAAATGTAACCCTCACACGACAGAAATCCCTACACAAATGTAGTCAGTTTATTAGTAATAATCTTTCTCTGTTTTAATAGGAATATTTGTGTGTGTGCCTCTTTTAGACAATCACAACTCAGTAAAGGCAGGACAACACAGCAAAATAAATTTATTAGAATTCTTTCATTTAAATTTCACTGATGGGAACTAAATATGATAAATGTTCACTTGAAACTATGAACTGAAAAAAAAATGTATATTACATGATTTAAAGTTCAGCACAACATCTGGCATTAGGAAAATAGCCACTGTCTTTACGCACTATTCATGTTTGTAAAATTGGCCTAACCTGTACCATTTCTAATCTGTTTTTTATTTATTTAAAGAACTGTGTCTAAAGAATACATCTACTTTCCAGCTTGGACAGAACTCCAACTATCTTTGGCGTCTAACACGAGCCTACTGTGACGCCCATGACGTCTGCAGCATATTGGAGGAGAAGAAGTGCCATGCAGAAAATGGTAACTATCAGTCATTATGCATAAAATCAAAAAAAGATGCGACTAGACGAGTTTTGTAAATGGTGTACCCTTTTGTACCCTTCTCTGGCACCCAAAGGTCTTTACATGATGCTTCCATTCACCTCATTCACACACGTGTCCACCTGGAGCCCCCAGAGAGGGGGGCTGCCACACACACAGCACTCATGTTCATTAAATAAGAAAGGAACAAATCCGAAAAAATATTCTTTAGATGAAGCTCTATGTATCTTTTTTAAAAGAAAACCTGGGCTTAAAGAAAAAAAAGTGCTGTATTTATGTGACTTGAATGGATTTATGGAATAGGTTCACTTTATAAATATGTCACACAATTAACTCAGATGGCTTTAAAGTACTAGTGTACACATTTATATACCTTTACTGTGGTACTGGAGGCAAGGTGCAGGTTAAGATGTCAGATAAAGGCTGCTTAGTCGTAGTTATACATTACCGATAATTGAGCCATCTCCAAAAGCACTATTAGGTTTGAATTGGGGCTGATTATCATACAACCCTGATTACATTTCACATCCGGATAATGACACTGTAATAATGGCAAATAAGCAGCCTCTGTTCAAGATCTGCCCACTACATTACACAGAACTCGGTTTGGGATCCTACTTAAGTTATTACTAATATCACAGAGTCTTGCAAAACTTAAAACTGTCACTGTTTTTTACATTTAGTGCATTTAAATAGGTCTGAGTTCAACTGGGCTCTTATTTTATTACTTAGTCTTGAACCGTAGTAAACTTAGTTTACCGAAACTGTAGAAAAGAGGGACCAAAAAAAGGCACTGCCACAGCACGGGATGATGAGAAAAGGGTGAAGAGAAAACCTTGGGATAAATAGGACGTCCTTCAGCAGCTGTGTAGTATAGCAACATTTAAAATGACACCGACACAAAAAACAGTTAATTTGGAATTCAGTAGTGGAATAACACTTTCCACGGCTAACTTTGGCGTTATTAAAGCACAGTTCAAACT
Organism: Neodontobutis hainanensis; assembly: GCA_024349245.1. Lineage (NCBI taxonomy): Eukaryota > Metazoa > Chordata > Actinopteri > Gobiiformes > Odontobutidae > Neodontobutis > Neodontobutis hainanensis. The sequence continues at coordinate 14,861,782 of JALDNG010000016.1, forward strand.
TACTTTTGTAGCTTTATGAAACTACTAGCTACCTACATGTTTGTTCTGATCTTTAGTGCTGTGCCCAAGTTCAATGCAATGCATGTGTTGTATGTTTCTTTACAAAATGCAAAGTGAAAAAACAGGAGACAATTCTAAATCAAATCAATATTTGGTGTTACTTTGCTTCAAAACAGCGACAGTTTTTGTCGTTTGACTGGATCTGGGAAGGTTCTGTTCAAACATTTGGACTATCCCACAAAACTAGGCCAATTTGGACTAATCCATAACTTCAAGTCTCAGAAGGACCTTAGGTTAAATCAGGTGAACCCAGACAGAACCAGAGTTCACGATGTTGGGACTCCTTGTTCTGGGATTATTCTCAATGTTGAAGTTTTGTAAATTGTATGTTGTTGACAGCATTCTTACTTTAGTACATATTTGTCATAAAAAAAAGAACTTGAAAAAGAAAGTGTAATTTAACCCAAAAGCTCATGGGGAATTTATGGCTAATTTAAAGTAAAAGTAGTGTCTTATTTATAGGCTATTCTTTTATTGTGCATTTACATGCTACATGCAAACTCTGAGCCCATTTTAACTTGAGCCCTTCCCACCCGCCTCAGCTCTGTTTCCTCTTAACATTCCCCATGCCACCATTTCACCTTTTAGGATGAGGCATGTTGTAATAAAGACTGAGTGAGGGGCTTCTCTCGTCCCTATTTATCTCCAACAATTGTCTCTGTCAGATAAAGGCAACAGCCATTAAATATAAAAAAGTTATTAAAAAAAAGAATAGATCTTATACATGGCATAATATTTCTTTTTGGAAGGAGAAGCCAGGTATTTCCATGAAGACCTAATGCCCTACATCTGGAATCACAACATAATGTTAACATGCGTAAAGGCAAAAACAAAACCAGTCAATTCTCTCAAGTCCAATCTCAGTCCAATCAAAAGAGATGTTTTCTTTGCTGTATCTGAAATCTATCTGCTAATTGTAAATGAAGAAATCTCATCTTTGAGTCTTTCCAGTGAAATATTTTAGTAAGTAATACCCCACATTCTGTAATCTGATAAGTCTGAATGTCATCCTCACCGTGACAAAACATTTCTCTGGGTGCACTCCTGCGAGTCTTTGGAAAGCTGAGGACAATGACTTTTCTCTGCGTTCTTGTGTTACACTCACACACTGTACAGTACAGACCTTAATGCTTTTTTTGTCACAAACAGAGCCTGTCTTGTGATTCTGCTAAACTCCAGACTGGATTGACCTGTTTCTTAATAATCCTTCCTCGTCACAGTGTTTTTACTGAATGCTGGCCAAGTGCTTCTTTCAGCTGTTTTAACTTTGGGAATATAAAACGTATCAGGTAATTTGATGTATTGTAATTAGAGTGGTATTAGTGTGAAGATTGATTTAAGGACAGCTTGTGCTACCACTCGTATTTTTGTTGCAATAATCCTACGCACAGTCAGTTTAGTTTATTTATATCTGTCCTTTGTTTAAGCCAACACAACTCTGAACTTGGCTAATCCACGCTAACTTTTCTTTTGAATAATAGTCCAAGATTGATTCCCATGTTCATAAATATTTTTATATCAATTCTGAAAGGTGTAGTATGTAAAATGTCATTAATTATATTAGATATGCTTAAAATGTATTGTATTTAGTGCATTTGACAAGCTTTTGACCTGTTTCAGAGCAAAGAAGTCATGGCCCGATGATAAATACATCCAACACAGAATGTAAAGAAACTGAGGTCTAAAAAAAATTTTGTTGTTTTCGCTTGGGCTGTTATTGAATGGAAAAATGCTTCAATCCTTTTAGAAACTGTCCAATCAGAGCCTTAGACAAACTACAATGCTTCCAAATGTAAAAGTGACCAGTAGCCTAGAGGGTTTCATACAGTTCAGTTTCCAAATGAAGTGATTGATTCAATGATCTCACACGTCCAATGGCTGCTCTCTGTTTTTCAAAAGCTGAAAGCAGGGGTTGGTCTATGTGGTTCTGTTTACACTGACATGATGAAGAGGGCATCAAGATATTGGGTTTGTAACCTTCACTTCCTGTTCCTTCTTTACGTCCCTGATCTGCAGCCTCTATCTCCATTTATCCGTCTGGTACCAAACAAACACCACAGACACTCGTTCTTTGTAGATCTAGTTGAGTTTTTCTTTTGTAAATGATCCTGGTTGTAGTATCCATTTAAAAATTGTGAAAAATAAAATCCCAACAAAATTGAACTCTAATTGATAGAGGTCCTAACATCATAAAGATGTTCTTTTATATGTGAAACCAACTTTTACTCTTTCAATGGGGATATTCTGATATTACAGGTTGACCTTCAAAATGCTTTAATATCATATAGAAAATGTATTTGAACTCTGTTAATGATCATTATCCTTTTCTTATTTGCTCTCAGGGAAAAGAGTGGGTGAGGAGGCAGTGAAGTTGAACCCTACCTGCGCTGATAGTCATCAATGGTGGGTGTTACTCTTCTTTTTCTTTTTTTCTTACTATAATAACACAGGTACTTTCCTTTTGGGGCCTAAACCCTTTTCTTTGAGTGACGTTTGTGCCCAGAGCGGCTCTACCTCAGTGTGCGGTGTAGTTCAGAGGAAGGAACCTGAACGAATGAAAACAGACCTGTCAAAAACCCCACAGGCCTCGAGGAGTCACTTCTTTAATTGTGCCCTTTTTTGAAAGATTCGGAAATTCCTAGATATGCGTGTGCAGAATAACATATTATGGACTTTCGACTTGAATTTAAACTCCCGCTTAAATCCTAAACATTTTGTTCTGAGCCCCCTTATCCGCCCGACAGCATCACTGGAATGTAAACACAGCAGATCTTATGGATACACAGGAAGCACTCCAATTATTGTTGCTGTCTTGTCTGTCATTTTAAAAGTCATTCTTTTCTTTTAGAGTTCAAGATCAAAGCAGAACTGATTTTACAGATTCAAAGATAGAAAATTCACAACACTTTACTTACTCTACACAATACAATATTTGGTATAGAAAAAAACATTTGTTACGAGATGCTGCCAGAATGATAAAATCCTTATTAATTAATTTATTTTTCAGAGGAGGACATTTTGCCTTTTTTATATTTGTAGTATGATACTCATTTACTTCTATTTTTCACTCAGATGGGTGTGTTCTGATTATCTCCATTTTTTTTATATTATATATTTCTAAAATTAAAAATATGCAGCAATTTAGATTCAGGTGTGTGACTTGAATGAGTTCGATTACTCATTAATTCTTTCAATATAGACTAATATATATATATATTTATAATATTACTTGGTAATAATTGGGGAGCTTTTATTGTAAGTAATTGTAAAAGACTAGGAATAAGAGGAAAAAATATAAAAGGATTAAATACTAACACATTCGTGTGAGAAAATCAAGCCTCTCTTATGGAACCCAATAAAAGGTCCTCGCGTAAGGGTGCCGCCATACAGTGATATACAGTGATATACCGCTGTCCAAAAGCAGAAATATAAGTGTAAAAATCATGTTTACAGCCTGGTACAAAAGATGGCTCTGGTTTTTACTATGTGAAAACTCTGGGGGGGAGTACATTTTTGATTATGTTATGAATGTTTTTCAGTGAGAATAAGGTACAATGGCTTTTTATCAATGCAAAGGTAGACAACAAGTGAGGTCCTTGTCAGAGCAAAGGCTATAAACAGATTAGTAAAGTAGGAAGCAACAATTAATTTACTCACATTCTGCTATAACCGGTTAGTCTAGTTTCATTTACAGCATTGATCTGAGCAAAAGCAATAAATGCTATTTATAATTTCACAAAAACACAAAATCTTGTATTACTTGTCATTGTAGTTTTTCAGCCTCCGTCTTTCTTAAAAATAGAAGGTTTCATAAAATGTAGAAAATCTATTAAAGTTATGAAGACGTGCAATAAAAACTGCAACAGATATGAACCATGGGCCAGACAGAGGTTTTAACATTTGTTTTTATAAATAATGTGAGACCAAAGCGGATAGACATTAAAAGTGGGTCCCAGACAGATATTATAGTCGATGAATAGAACAAAAATGTTACAATACTGCGATTTGTGGGAAAAAAGTAATTGAAATCAAGAAAATGACCCAGTATTTATACAAAGTAGATGTTAGAGTCTGTATTTAAAGCTTTGTGTGTCTGGAGACCTTTAGATATAGTTTTTAATTTATATAAAATCCTTAATTCCAAAGAAAAGTTTATTTATTGCATGTCATTGTAGTATTTAGTTATAATATTGCATTTTTTTTTTCTATTTCCCAGTGGCTTTCTTTCTTACACACTAATAGCACAGCACTAAATATCCCTTTCTTTCCTCTTACGTCATGCTCTGGATTAGTTTTGTATAGGAAGTCTTTGCATTTGTTTACAATAATTCATTTTCCTGAGACTATTTGTTACTATTAATTACATTTCCAGGCTTGTGTTCTATGTAATGAAGATGATATGTCGACTTTATGTATGATTAAGGTAAAAACAGACCCAAAAAGCCTTCTTTACTGGGATAATTAGCCATAGCTCATGCACATACTCGAGACGTCAAGTGAAATAGAAGGCTGTGTTTGTTTAGTTAATTATGGGCAACAGTTTTAAAAAGGCTTAATGCCTAATCCTGCATCCACTAATGGAATTTGTAAGCGTCTTAAACCGCGCTGATAATTAGAATGGACAGCGGAAAAGTAGGCAAAACTGCCCCTTGAGCTCTGAAAGAGAAACTGGGCATGGACTGGGGCTGCTGCCAGTTTGTGTTGCAAGGAAGTTTATGTCTGAGGTAACTGTTTACTTAGCGCAGCAATGCCGTGAGAAAGGTTGTCACTTGTTTTCCTTAAAGCTGCCCAGCTTGTCACGATCTGGCACATGTTGTTTAGATGCTGTGCCGCTCTGTTCCTGCTCTGCCACTTGTCACTAAAGCCAAAGTCAATTAAAGAAATGTAGTTTTATAATTACTATGAGCTCTAATTGTACATGATGAAAGCTTTGGAAAAGGTTCAAATAGATGCTGAATTTGATTAAAATTGCAAGTAAAGGAAAGAATAGAGCATTTTTTTTTATTTGTAAAATGAATATGTTGTTCGAATAAGGGGGTGTAGTTAGGTTTGAAAGTGAATTGTGCTTAGAAACAATAACTCAAGCAGGTGAGTTTAGGAAATGTCAGGCATGCTTTGTGATTTGTTTGTGCTTTTATTAATATTAGCGAATGAGAAGTTGACCAGAGAGCTTTAAAAGACCAATACACCCAACCTGGTTAATGCTTTATATGTGCTAGAATTAAAAAGAAAAATGGAGAAAAACTGTTGGTAAGGCTGCTCAATTATTTTGGTCATAATTTAAATCAGAAATAATTACTCATTGACTTTGGAAATATGTGGAATTTATTGGACAAAACAGTGAATTTACCTTAAAATAAATAATTTATATAAACATTTAAATAAATAACTTAAAAAAAAGAAACAAAAATAATAATTAAGATAAATAAATAAGATCAATAGTGTATTGCACTTCCACAATCTGGTGGAACGCAAGTAACAAATAATAAATAAAAAAATGTGACCAAAATAAATTTGCTCGCAGATGGTATATTATTCCAAGTATTGTTGTTGCTGTTGGTAAAATTAATTACAATCAATACTTTACATATAAATTGTAAAAAGGAAGACAGTTCAAATAGAAATTGGCGTTGATGTAATGTATAGTAAAGCTAATGTATGGCTCCATTTTGCGGCGGAACCAAAGGTCTGTTGTGGAGGCAAAGTACTTTTGACACTTCTTTAGCCACTTCTGCATAGCATTCTTCATATAAACCAGGCTGAGCAGTTCTCGTGAAAAATTATCGAGATGGGAAAACATAATGCTTATCCAACGTTTTTTATCAATTTCTTGAATCCTTCTTTATTAACTGTGCTTATAGGGCACATCTCGTTGGCTAAAAACCTTAGTTTATCTTGCTGCAGCTGTATAAACCGGTGTTGTATATCTCAGCTTACAGAGTTTCATCTTACAGTGTTGCAACATCTTGAATACTCTACAGTTCAATTTTTTAGTTTAGTTATGAATGATCTTGTGTGTGTACTTTGTGAAACCAGTCAGAGTGACAGCTGCAGGTTGGGCTGAGGACAGAAGTCTCAACAAACCTGCTCTGTTGCATCTGGAGCCTGCAGAGCCCGTCACACACTGACATATGCCCATTGTGTGATTTATTTTTTTTTTTTCAGTAACTTTTGCTTCATCCCTCCTTAGTTATTATAAAATACCATATTATTCTAAGAATAATAATTCTGGATGTTTTTGTAGGAAATGGTTTTAAGCGTTACAGTAATGGGTCTTGTTATTGGGATATCCGTATTGCAAATAGCTACTTATCACAATAATGCTATGGTCTTTGATTTGGCAGAGATTCACACTGTGCTTTTGTTAAAATAACTGTCCAAGTGGAGCTTTACACCAAACAGGGTTGTCATAAAAAAGCCTGTATTTCTTAATAAATAAATGTCTAAGGCGTTAGTTTATATTCTCCCCATATTCATCTTGTTAACACTATAATAATCAAAACAAAATCCAACCGTAGTTAAGCTTTTGTATGTTTATTTATACATGGGCTTATTGTTTAATATATCAATTACAATGTTTAGAATATAATGGTGATTATTTATGTTGGAGTAATGTTTTTGTAAATGATAGGTCAAGTGGCTACCAGGATTCTATTCCCATCCAGGACATAGTTTTATCTTCATAAAATCCCTGTGTTTGCATAGTTTTCCTTCGAGGGTTTCCTAGCCTGGCCATCTATCCCAAATCTTTTTCTAGTGTCAAGAATTAGTCTGGTCTTCCAAGGTTTGAGTTTGAGTTCCAGGAGTCAGCTGCTACAAGTTTCAAACATGCATGTATTTTACCATAATGCAACAGTCCTTAGTTCAATTGTCCGAGTGAGAAACTGCTTTATAACCATGTGTCTTCCGGGTTGTTGTGATATTTGATGTACCTAATGTCTTCAGATAACATAACATAACGTAACGACAACCTAAGCATCCTGTGACTTACTCCGGTATTTTTGTGTATTTGTCAGGCTTATCAATATGGATTTTATTGCTAATATTTTCTACCCATTCACCGACGGCACACACATGTAGTTAGTTAGGTTGCCGTTTGCTAAAATTTTTAATTTTTAAGAGCAAATACATCTTTATCTAATTAAAATACATTGCAGTCCGTTAAACTTTGGTAACTTAAATATGCATCTCGTTACAAACAGTAACATAGATAAAGTAAATAAATTCTACAGTTTCACAGAGGCTTTGATTTAGTCGTCATTATACCATGGCCATCCTCACTCACTTTTTTACATCTGCAGCAAATTACAAAACTACTCTTAACAATAGCCTTCCAATAACTGCAGAATGGTAAACACAACAGTTTTTATTGCAGTGGTAAACTTTGGCTCCTTTGTAAATGGAGGAGGAAACGACAATACCAGTTCCTTATTTCATAATCCATTGTGTTGAGGAGGGTTAATGGAGCGCTCGGGTGAGGCCTGAGCATCTTGTTTGGTTAGTCCTCGTAAACTGCCTCCACATGTGTTTCAATTCATGTTTTTTAAATTTATTTTTGTATTCTTTCTCTCTAAACCGAATAAACTAGTATTACATTTTTTATGATAATGTTTTTTTAAATTGCATAATAAGTACTGGTTTCAGTGTCCGGACAACACTTTTTATAGAATCGTGTCAGCTTGTCCACTGTTGTCCGTCTGAACTTTTGACTCTGCCCAACCACACAGCAGTCACTTACTGTTTATGACCTCAAACCTGCTTCAAAAAACTAAAACTATTGCTAAGTCCTACTGATAAATCCCATGTTGTTATTACAGAACAAGGGATTACATTAAAAAGGTGCTGATGTGCTGCTGCAAGTCAATGAAAATGCAAACCGCACACAGACTAAATACATGCAGCTTGACTTTTAAGCCTGTATTTGAAGCCCACAAGTGATGAAAGAATGCAGTGTCTGTGCAAGAGACATTGCTTCCCAAGAGATTACACTTCATACTTTTCTGCTCCGTCATATACACAGCACCTGTACTTTTCTCAGGAGGGATGGATGAAGTCTCTTTTTGAACTGAGAGGGGTTTGAGTACATAGTCGAACCAGCAGGGGATATGTACAAACCTTTTAATCTCGTACTTTTAATGCTTAGTTTGTGCATTTCCGATTAGAAACCTCCCATCTTTTTTTAGCTCGAGTAACATGCTTTTCAGCTTTTTTGGAAAACCACTGAAAGAGACGAGCCTCTGTGACATCACATTCGGGCTGAGCTGACACATGTCTGTCATTAACCTGGTTTCTGTGTAAAAATGGCCTATGGGGTCACTTTCTCTTTTCTCTGTGCATGTGAAAGTAAACCTCTGTATGCATTGTGTCACACGTGCTGTTTTCATGACAGAGCCTGGGTCCTTTTTGAGTCACAGCTGCAGACTGGTGACACTGGGATGTGGTGGCATTCTTGTTCAAACCCTCTTTGTTTTGGTCTGTGTTTTTGGTGATCCCAGTGTGTGAATCCGGCCCGGTGTAAATCCCTAACTGTAGGGCCTTGTTGCTGCTACAAAGGACCCTGGATTAAATGGGAGCCGTTGGCAGCGCCAGTCAAACGACGAGAGGAGGGGCGGCTCTGACCCCTGCATAGACAACTTTAATTTCAAACTTCGTTGCTGTTGTCACCGGGGCAGCTTTGTTCTCTGCCTCAGTCTCCGTGGTAACACTGTGTGCACGTAAACTTTCACTATACTTTAGTTCATCACTGTGGGAACAACAGACACCCCCCTCCTAAAAAAAAGAGGACAGATAATCGGATTCTGTCATGGGCTTTGTTTATTAGATCACCTGCTCAGTTTGGTTGACCTTGAATTAAAAGGAACACTGGGCAAACATTTAGCACGGTCTCAATATAGTTTGTCTCTAAGTCATTTTAATAGTTCCTGTACATGTATTATGTATTATGTATTAGAGAGAATGAGCCCTCCTTCTTAGAACAAGTGCATCCTGTTCACCAGACATTGACATTATGTAATTCTGAGTGAGGGGCCACACTAACATCCCATGAGAACACCATCAGATCAGCGCAACTTTCCAGACATCTTTTACATGCATTACATAATCTAAGCATGTAATGGGACTTTGCCACAGTCTAGTTGCAAACTAAGTCCTTTAATTGTTGCAAATCGATGTTAACAAGTTATAGACAGTTTCGTCTTTCCTACTTCTTATCAGTCAGTCAGTAAATTTTGCTAAACAATGGCTGAGCTAGTGAAAAAAACGTTTTTGTATTTTTTCTATTGTCTTTAAAAACAATGAATTGTCCATGTTTTGAATAACATGAATTATGTTCTTGTGAATAATAAAAGCACAGATTTTTGCACGCTACTAGCTTGTAACTTGTTTACCAAGAATAAAACTACACTGTCACAGTGGCTCAGGACGCAATAACTAGAAGGTTGGCGGTTCAATTACCACTCCCCTCAGTTCCTACCTTGAGCATGACACCTCACCCACTTTGCCTCCAGTGTCAGGGCAGCTGTAGCTTACCACCACCACAAACAAAAACATGCCAATTATTGTTGCCATTGATTGTTTATATAGTGGATATAATCCGCCCATTGGTCCCCTATTTACTGATATCGCCGTTACGACTCGGCAATAAATTGCCGTTACATCCGGGATTTTCGGCTTTTACGCCATAGTAAAACAATATTTTTTAGATAAACGGACATAGTAATCAAAAATTCACCCTTGCTTGCTTTCTACACTGATTGAAAGTTTATACAGTTGTTGTCACAGTTTTTTTGGCTCTAGTATTGTTCTACTGTCTGAATGTTTGTATTAGAAGCCTATTTCTGTCAGCAGGAGACTATCGAGCTCTTTGTTTTTACCCAGTAAAGTAAGAAATGCCACTGGAATAGGAAAATAAAAACACTAGACACTTGCGCAATGAATCCACCTCTCCTCTCCATCATCGTATCCTTATTATGTTTTGACACCGCCCACCTTTTTCACGTTGTCTTGATACTTCCTTTTTCTGCCTTAGATGGTCGAGCAGAGATAGTGTTTCAGCTCCGAGAATAAACAAAAGTGAGAAATCCCCCGAGGCTAGACACACTCTTTACACCTTTACATCCTCTACGCCTTAAACAACACACCCTCCTCTAAACCGACCGCTGTAGGGCCACTTTCACTCTGCGACAGTTTTGCATAAGTGTCTCATAAACACCCCTAGGTTCCAGTGACTCAAATGTGCGGTTGACCTATAACTGGAAGGCTACCATCTCCAGTTCATAACTTTGTTGTGTCTTTGGGCAAGACACTTAATCCACCAAGTGAGCGGCAGTAGCGCAGTAGTTATAGCAGTCGTCCTTCAACCGGAAGGTAGGCGGTTCAATTCCCAGTCTCCCCACAGTTCATACTGTCGTTGTGTCCTTGGGCAAGACACATAACCTGCCATCAGTGTCTGTAACACTGGTAATTACTGTAGAACAATGTAAGTCGCTTTGGATAAAAGTGTCTGCTAAATGAATAAATGTAAATGTAAATGTAAGTTTAATTTTAGAAAGTTAGACTACATTATCCTTCACGATACCACTTTTTCCACACCACAGTAGTTTTGGTCCAAAAGGCACTGGGTAGAGAAAAGGTGCTTCTACGGGAGAATGTAAAAAGGGTCAAACAAACACAAGTTTTATCTGGACAATGAAAAATTACTTCTAATAATGTCTAGACTCAGTTTAGTTAAGGTTAAGTAAAAACTACAGGGCTTCATTTATTTACAAAAAAGTCTGCAAAACAAAATGTCTGACACAATTCTGATACTGAACCTGTACACGCATTTCATAAACAAAGCTATTTCCATCTTTTTACCTTAAATTAAACGTCAGGTCAAATGTCTCCTTTTGTCCAGACTGGGTCTCTGGTCTTAATGGAAAGTCCTAGATTTTGTGCACCTATCGAATGATCAAACATATCTTGTGTCTCATACTCATTTCAAATTTACACAAATAAATAATTGTTGATGTAGCTGTGACAAACGCATGATGTTTAAGTATTTATGGCCCATCCACTGCCCCAACCCACCTACTCTCTATCGAGATAAAGCTTAACATTTTCTGCAAGAAACATTACTTTTGTCCATCCAAAAGAGAACAGTATAATATAGCAGTATAAAATAATGATATAGTCTAAAGTAGTAACAAGTTGTAAAATAATTTTTTGCAGCTACAATTTAGTAAATTATCTTAAATTGTGCTAAAGATGCAGCCCAATCGTCCTTCCTTCGAGCAGCGCAGGGAAAAGTCTGAGAGCCGGTTTCATCACAACACAGCCTGCCGTCAAGCCTCCAGGGTCCACATACTTCTTTGTAAACAGTGGCAGAATTTCTACACGCTGAATAATAGTAGTGTTACCCAATCAGAGCCGAGCCAAAATATGTCCTACAGTAGCCTGGCTGCTGAACAGTCTCTCTTACAGCCCTCACCTGGCCTCAACCCTCCAACCCAGTCATGAACAGTGCCTTCTGGTACCACAGATTTATTACATTTAATCAGCAAATCACATCAGTCTATTACTGCACACTTGAGGGAAGAAAGTGAAGCTCATGTTCAGTAGTAGTTGGTCTTTGACTAAACATTTCTCACAGAACGATCACCCAGGCTCAAGGCTAAAGAAAACAAACTGACTAAACATTAACCCTAAAGGTCTACTCTGCTGACGTCAAATAGCATCAATTACTTGTAGTAATGTTTCACCCAACCAGTGCACTTAAGAGAGCTGCTTCTGTTTTTTGTGTAAAATGTATGTTATGTAAAAATTATTCCTCAAACCATCCATCCAAATGCACTGGGCTCACACTGTGGATTGTATCATGTACTGGGATGTTTTTAGTCAGGCAAACTCGGTGTTCTTACCGCAAATAGCAAATAAACTGAACTGAACTTTTATTAGCCAATAGTGTGCCCCCTGTCCCTGAAAAATAAAGGCCAACGAACTAGTTATGAATTAAGAAGATTGACTAGAAGGGAAGGTTGGTTTTAGGAATCAGGGCTCTGATTAAATCCCATCAAAAAAGTTACTGTTGTTTTACAGTTAATGCTCCCATGCCATTGTCTTACTAAACAGGCTTCTGATGTAGATTATTGTTGTGCTAAACAATTTTGAGAATTGTTTATGCAATTTTATGTGCAAGACAACCAGGTATCTTGCATGCTATTGGCTTTGAAGATGTAGCTACTGTACTTGCAAAGCGTATTTAAGAATTATTATTATTATTAATTGGATTAAATGTAACTCTGGTTAGCATGATTATAGTCAAGTAGATCCTATTCTGTTCTCTTATGTTTTATCAAGTTTAGCCAGGTTTTACTGGGTGTTAGCATTGCTAGCTATCAGCAGAAACCCTTGGCTGCTACACTTTTCTCTTCCCAAAGGCTAAAAGGTCAAAAACAAAATGTAATAAAAAGCTAACAAAAGTTAACAAAGATAGGATTGAGGTCCTCTGCACTACTCAGACCTCCACTAACATCACACAGGAATGTTCATGAAGGGCATCAATTAGGCATCAATAGTAAGTTGTGGAGAAGATGGGGATGAACCACAAAGTGAGACACTAATGGCCAGTGCAAGTAAAAATAAATATGACATCACGTCACACAGCAGCAGGTTCATGGTCGAGCATGTTCCTTAAAACTAAGATGTCGGTGTATTTCAGGGTTAAGTTTTATAAAACTGTGTGCCAAAAATGAGAGTAGTTGGCATAGACCTCAGAGTTTTATTTAAATGTGGATCAAATCTCAAAGCTCAAATCTCCATTGCAAAGAAAACTATATTTTGTTCCTAGAAGTGAGCAACGAGTTGTAACACAGAAGCCAACATTGACCTGGCTGCGTTTCCTCTCTGGAGACGTTTAGTCACCGCTGATGGATTTGTCTTCACGTCCACCAGACTGTTCACGTCCACCAGACTGTTTTCATGGGAAGCCGGGCAGCACAACTGTAGACTGATAGCATCTCTGCTCCTGTGATGTTGGGAAGCTCTCCACTCATCGAGCGCCAACGACGACCGCACCCTGTGTTACCTTAACAAAATAAACACTTTTTCTTTTGGGTTACACACATTTCATCTGCATTTGTTTGCTTTTTCCAGGACTTTCCAAGGCACTTAAAAGCAATGTGGTTAGTACTTGTCTTATCACTGTTCATTTTTAACATGCTTCTGAGTAAGTAGCAGCTGTGATGGACGGCACGAAAGAAACTGTGGCGAGATCTGACACAATATCTGCCTACATGATGTTTTTATAATGTTGGAGAAGCGCTGCCAAAAATAACTGATGTAATAGTGCTGTCTTTCAAGCAACAACATTGCTTTTCAGATAAGAATTCATTTGTTCTGCAAGTTAAAGCTACCTAGAAAAACATTTTGGAGGTATATAATTAAGTATTGAAAATATTTCACGAAATTAGCAGACAATGGCCTAACACCAAACTAAAGCTACAAACTCTCATTCACATTCACCACAATAAAGTTTCTCCTGTTCTCTGTGACGCAGACTTAACCATGCACCCCTAATAATAATAATAATAATAAGTTTTATTTATATAGCGCCTTTCCAGAGCTCAAGGACGCTTTACAATAAACAAACAACAATAAGGACAACCACCGCTGTGGTCTTTGTGAGGCAGGGTCTGGTGCCAAACAGACTGAGGCCTGATAACACTCGTGTATTTGAGGGCCTCAAAAGAGCGCACTATTTAAGATTTATAAATATAACAATTATAATATAAAAATATATAACTCCTATAATATATAGAATGTATCTAAAATTGATTGATTATTCATTTTTGATTTTTTGATTTTTGAGTCTAAATACAAAAATAAAAGACATACAGTATATTTAATTTATATATCGATTATACAATTATAAATAAATATTGTATAATACTTTGTTAAAACGTTTAATTAATAAATAACTTGTATAATAAGTGAGAACGTTTTCCAAATATAGTGGTAACTGGATCTGGTTCTAGTAGCATCTCTTTCCTGGGGCTGAAGACTTCTGTGAGTCCAGACCAATGACTGATGAATAATGTATAAATAAATAAGTTCTGCACATTGCTCCCCTATTCACCGATATTGTCGTTATGACAGGGCAATAAAATGTCGATTACATCCACGCTTTTCGGCTTTTACTCCATTGTAAAACTATAGTTTTCAGATAGCTTTTGGAGACTGCCCTCTGGTGGACGGCGGTATATCGCTGTACATCCCTGTATGGTGGCGTCTTTACTCGAGGACCTTTTTTTAAGAGGTTCCAACAAAAACAATAACAGAAAAAGCAAGCCATGTTTGGATTATAAGTGCTGCTGGATGTAGTGCATGTTCATCAGTGACTCATGTAAAAAAACTTATATTAATACCGCCTTTTATTAAACAATGCGCCAGTTCTGGACACATCCTGAAAATGGATGTACCATCTGCCAAGCGCTTTGCGTTTCATCTCATAAAAATCTAGCACAGACTGATGCTCGAACAAACTCACAAAGTAACATAGGAAGAAGATACTGCTAAAACATTTCCATCAGTAGTTTTTATTTGCAGTGTCACACAGACTAATAGTGTTTGTGTTTCTTGCCACGTCAAACTGGTGGTTATTGTGTTTTTAGAAGCAGTGATACAGTGCTTTGTTTTGAAATGAAGCACCAGTTCACATTGTGTTGTAACTCCTCCCCATTGCTGTCCACATTGGCCATTAATTCTCACTTTCCCTTTTATGTTCAAGTGCCAAGTCCTTCCCTTTTTTAAAATATCCATTCACACGTTCATCTGCCATCAGCACCAGCATATCACCGGACACTTGGAACACACTGTCCTCCTCAGAGAAGAGGTGTTCGGAGGCAGTACCAGCAGGATTAAAGCAGACCTGCGGTGAAAAGACTTTGATCAGCCCGTGACGCTCCAGACCCCCACCGTCATGCTGACTTGCAGATCCCAAAGTTGAAAACGGTCTTTGTTTGCCGTCCACCTGCTTCGCTGCTCTCTGGTCCGTGTCCCAGTGTTAATTGGGACAGTGAGAGGACAAGGCGAAGCAGCTTTACTCTCACATTCATGTTATTATGAGAAGTCTGGCTCAAAAGAATCATGCGCTGATGGACTTTTGGTCCCTTTTTGTAAGTGACCCACAACAAAGTTGGTGTGACTCAAATAATTTCTACCGACAAAAAACGACTCCTGTCCTTTGTTTTCAACTAACATTTTGCCCTCAGACGCTTAATATGTTGATCTCAAGATGTTTAAGGAAAAAAAAAAAAACACAAAATACATGGCAGTAAACTTAAAGAGATTCTACTTACAGTAAAACTTAACTCACCACAGTGTTTGATGCATGATGGACAAAAATGTGTATAATTTATGGAAGTTATGTTAAAAAGATTTGTGCTATTTGTTGTATCCTGGTATTGTCGATTCAGTTCTTTTTTTTTTATAAGAAAAGTATGTCATGGTATTTTAGGCATTATTAACATTAGTAGATTTCTTTGTGTGGACACTGTCTGGAGAGCTGGTCAGACTTAAGACTTGCAGCTGTATATGAGTGGTCTTGTGTCAGATAAAAACATATTTTTTTGTATTCATTCACGTCAGAAGTACGTACATGAGCTTTTATTTTGGGTAGTACAGTGTTTTCTAAAGCTGTTGAGTGTCGCAAAAAAAGAAGTTCCAATACAGAACAAAACAAAAAAATAAGAAACCAATAGTGATTGTGTTTTTCTCTTAGAAATTTTAACCTGCATAAATAGTAATAAAGCAGTATTTTTCTTGAATGTAAATTAACACTTCTCTGGCTTGTTCTTAAGACTGAGGCATCCACCTATGCACTAATGTATACCTAGGGCCTGATTATCAAAGGTTTGTGCATGTGCTAAATGAAAAAGATGAAATGAAGCAAAAAAAATGAAGCGAAGAGATTTATTAACCATGTTTGCGGGTGCAAAAATTGTGGTAAAACATTTATAAAGGACGTGCAAAACATTTTAGGGAAGATTGCCAGGAGAAGAAAAGACGTATAGATATGCTGCAAATCACTTTATATGAAAACATATTACACAAACCAGGGCCGGCGCGGTTAATCGGGAGAGGGTTAAGTGCGTTCAGTCCATGGGTTTTTTCCTCGCAGCGTAAAACAGCGGGAGAACCGTGCAAACTCCGACACCACACGTATCAGTGGCCTGTGTGCTGTAAACATTTATTGTCTCCAGCGGAGGACCAAGGGCTGTGAGCTGCGTGTAGCTGCGTCTAGAGCCTGTGCGTAACCACAGGGGTGTCACTCCAGTCTTTAGAGCACGTCTGAGCTGCAGTCAGTTAGAATTCTTCTGCAGCAGCCTACGAGAGCGGTTAAAACTGAAGCCCACATTTAAAGATCTACCCGACATGAAGGATCCAGAATGAAGCGTGTCCGGGTGTTTTTCTATTATTCTAGTGACGCGCAAATCTGCTTCAGACTGTGATCGCGCTGTTGAAAAGCCGAAGCAGTGCACACAGCCACACTAATTACAGATCTTTTTAACCTACATCATCTATAAAAAACATTCTTTCTTTATAGGTATTTTACCTTTTGTTATTTTATGCATGAAACTGATTCAAATAAATATCTTTAATGAAAAATGTCAATAAGACGCAATTTGTTTCATTTTTTATAATGCTGCCGCAAATCAGAACATGGTATTTCTCCTCATAGTAAATCTGGCCCATAATAACTAACTATAAACAAGAGCCAATGTTATTTCAAATTTCATCTTTCATCAAACATAAGTTACATTTTTGGAGCCATGTCTTGTCTTTGGCAATGTTATCCTCGGTCAAAGGTTCAAACCACTGAACCCAGAGGCTGTTTTTATAGGAGTTTATTAAAGTTAAAGTGCCCTTGAGACAGTTACATAAGCTGCAACAGTCGTGACTCACCTGTGTGATTGATTTATCAGTTGCTTAATTATGTGGTTTAAAGGTCTTTCATTGTCATTTCAGTTGGCGGTTGTTGATTTTCTCTAGCGACAACTTCCCAAACTGTTGAACTGAGTTGGCGTTACTTATCAACAGTTTGTTACGTGATATGTGTCGATGTAAAGGTGGCTTTTGAGATAAATTGTCGAGAGAATGAAAATGTTTCTGATTCTTTTTTCCACAGGTATGCAATCATGTGTGGGCTCATGGCCGAATATGACACAATACAAAACAAAATAAAGAACGGATACATCTTTAAGGTAAGTTTTTACAAAAAGAACAGAGGGTGTCATTGATCAGTTTGGTCTGTGGGGCTTTTAAAAGTGTCTAAGGAACCAGTCTTTGTAAGTCCTCACACATTTTAACCCTCTATTTGTGTCAGCCCTGTGCCCCATTTAGATTAAACATGGCGAGACAGCAACACCTTCACTAACACTAACAACCCACCAAGTCTAAGTTGTACCTTGGTGTAGGTTGGGACTAAAAATGACATAAATTTGCAGTAATCAAAAAAATATAATGGGTCTGTATAGCATTATTATTGTGAGAAAACTTGTCTGGAGTTTTTAAAAAACACAGCATGAAGGTTATTCATGCAGCCTTAGTAGTCATTATAGTAGCAGCAATGCAGCAGGCATATTTAAACCAGCACTTAACTACTAAATTATAAGAATATATCACTCACACTCATCATGTTAGTGTATGTTATGGTATATATATGTTGTTACACCACCTAAAGGCAAGACTCC
Organism: Neodontobutis hainanensis; assembly: GCA_024349245.1. Taxonomy (NCBI): domain Eukaryota; kingdom Metazoa; phylum Chordata; class Actinopteri; order Gobiiformes; family Odontobutidae; genus Neodontobutis; species Neodontobutis hainanensis. The sequence goes on from JALDNG010000016.1 coordinate 14,879,571, forward strand.
CATCACAATTGCCAGTTTCCTTTTCCTTTCTCCAGCATTTCCACTTTGGAGTATCGTTAACTCGGCAGCACTACTTTAATTTATGAATTTGTCCTATGTCCTGAAATATAAACATAAGTCATAGAACAGTAATTATTTTAGAGAGTCCTTTTACGCTTCCAGACAGGATAACGTATAAAGGACTGCTCTAGATGTGAGTAACGTATGCACTAACACCATATGTAAATCATTTTCCATTCAAACCACCGCCGTTTAGTTTCATAATCCGGAGCGTGGAACAACGGCACGTAGCTTTTTTATCTTCTGTCAGCAGCTTCCACCACACAGTGTGTACCTGCAAAAACTCCTGACAGGTGAAAGACCCAGATAGAGCCGTGCCAGGGGAAGATATGAGGGGAAAAGCTGCAGTGGAGAGACCAGCGAGGCCGGGTGGAAAAGGAGGAGGGGAGGGTGAATGTGGCCGCTCGACTCCCATCGCGTGTGTGAGAGGTGTTTTTGAAATACTTGTGGGTTGGTGAAGCAGGACAGATCAGGTCAGAACAGAAGGCAGTGGAAAGAGCAGCTGTGTCATGAATCAACACTCACTGTCTGTCTGTGTCTGTTCGTAGGATCATCTGGATAAAGCCATCGAGCTGAAGCCTCACGACCCCTTGTCCTATTACCTGATGGGACGCTGGTGCTACGCTGTATGTATTCCTCCAAAAACACAATGAGCAAAGAAAGTAATCCCAGATATTTAGGAATGTCCCAATACCACTTTTTTCCAGAACGAGTTCAGATTCAATATTTATCAGCCACATTTCAGAGCCATGAAACATTTTCAACATGTGACTTGTTTTGAAGGAGCTTCTTGACTTTCATAGAGCATGATTGTTTTACTTTTATTATATTCATTTAATGTCAAATGTTTCCAGAGCTGCTTAAAAGTGAGCGAACAAAGTTAGTACAGTACTCAAATGTCTGTGTTTGAGGGGGTCCAATGAGGATAAGATGCCATTGAAAAGTGGCAGTACACATGGCTGTATTATTAGAACTGGTGTAATACCATGGTAAAAAAAAATAGAGCATTTTGCCCGTATATCACAAAAAAAACAGACTTTCGTCATTGGATTAGAATCAGTTGTAAGATTTCTTTTTATTTGTATTTCACCTGCACAATATTTAAATTTAGACCCACAAACCTTTATCTAGAGCTGCAGTTAGCCTCAGAACTAAAACTAAAATTGTCCATAACTCCTCAGCTTTTGCCCATTAATTGTAGAATGAGCTAGAACCAAATGTCAAAATGCCTTAGACCTTAGATCTTTGTGTCTATATAGTAACAACAAATGCAAACATGGAAGATGACACGTTAGACCACATGAACAAGGTCTATAGTGAGTTTAAAATCCACAGCGACCATGGTTCCATCCACTTGTGCAGCTCTTATAATGCATCTATAAGGCCCCATAGCAGCCTAGTTGTGCCCTCCAATGAGTCATGGCTTTAGCACCAAGTTTAATGCATTTTATAGAAACAATACATGTTTTAACATGACCATAGACAATAGTTTCTTGACCATTACTACAAATTAGAAAGCATATGCTCAAAGATAAAGTAGTATAGCGTGATTAAAAATGCTCTTTTAAAAATAAATACAATCCAGCTATTTAAGTTGAACATCAAACCTTTTCAGTAACCTATGAACTTGTTCAGTAATTATAAAATGTCATTTAATGTCTAATTAATCTATTAATCTCTGGATTTATGGCCCTTGAGTTGCTTTTACAAACACCGCCCACGCTTCCTTTCATTCATTCTCACTGTTTAGCTTTCCTTTGGTTTGTTTTTCTCTCGGCATTATTCACAGAGAGCGCTACGGGAGGTTAGCACCAGCCATTGTTAGCCCGGAATCAGATTGTACTTAGGGAGGGAGACATTTTCATCCTGTTTCTACTCGGTTCATGTTCAGGTTGTTGTTTTTGATTAAGCTCACGATGCTTTCTCCACATCTTCTTTACCGATCTGGAACTTAAGTCACTTCAGATACATTTTAGAAACAGAGTAATGAGGATTTATGGTAATTTAGATGGTACTGATTATACTGTTCCCATACATTCTGCAGAACTAGTCTATGTTTCCATTTGTGGGAAAACATAGATGATAACATTGCAATTTTATCACAAAAAGAAGATAAACTTTTTTTGCAAAAGGGGGTTTGAACATTTCCAGTTTGGAGAAACAGACAGCAGCCGTGACACAAGCTTTATGTAATGTTTGGCCACAGTGAAAACAAAACTAACATGGCTTCGAAAAATTCTGAAAAACTGCTTTTGTTGAAAATGTGTATCATATAAAATGTATTTCCATGCATTTTTATAAACATATGAATGCACTTCTCAGTTTGATCTTTTCTATATTTTCTGTGTCTGAATCGAAATGTGGTCAATTTCCCTGAAGCATTGTGAAAATTGTCTTAATGTTAAGTGTTTATTTTTTCAGTTATACCATCAGTTCATTTGTCTCTTTCCATGCTCCTGTCTGCTTCTCCAAACTGCATCTGAGCTAACAACTGTCTACTGTAGGAAATAAAGTATCCAAAGTATTTAATAAAACCACAATTACAAAATACTGAACTATCCCTTTAAGCTGTTTTATGCACACTATTAATTTGTCCATTTCAGTGTTGTTTCAGGGCCTTTAAGAGTCTATAGTGTATTTATTTAGTCTTCTGGTTCTTTTTAGAGCCCATTAGCTCATAGCATCCCCTTGATATGTCCTGGAAAAAATCAACTTAATTGTTATTACACACATTATAAAATGTAACAAAATGTAATTTAACATACTTTATAAAGAATACGGTCAGTAACTATGAATATTTAAAAAAAAAAAGTATCTCGAGTGGGCTATGAACAGTGGGATATTTAGAAATACTTCAGCAAATGAATTATTATTGAGGAAATGTAAGCTTCAGTATTAATCTTTTTTTCTTGGAAAGTCATTTTAAATAATTTTGACGTTTTAGGTTAAATGATGTTCTACTATTGAACATTCATGTTCATGTGGAAGGACCAATATTTTTAAGCATGTGGCATATTCGAGTGAGTTGAATAATACAAGGGTCAGAGCAGTGATGGGAAGTTATGCAGTCAATTAAAAGCTAAACACTGACTAACAGTAGGTACTCATTGTTAGTTGCAACACAGTTTTGATCATATGCTTTAGATAATCCAGGTATATTCTCTTGATTTATTTTTGGTTAGATGCTAAAGCACATTTTGTTGTGTTGTAAAGTGTGTATCTTTAATTAGATTTTCTCAAAAACTCAAGAGTCACAGAAAGTTTGCTATCTTGAAACTTTTATGGGTACACTGTGTTTTATATTTTTGGTTATTCAATTCTTAAAATATTTTCTTTTTTGAATATTAAAGGTGTAATAAGCAACATTTACAGAAAAAGGTTTATAAACAATCCTGGTCCACACCTCATTTTTTCTGACTAAAAGTCAACCTTTATCTGCCTTTTAAAGGGTTAAGATGTCATTTCTTCTCATAAATTGTTCATGGCTGAAGGCTACTCACTCAGAAATGTCAAACCCATGGAAACAAAGAGGTCAAATGGGGAAATACAGAGGATACATTCACTTCCATATTGTTTTTGAGGTGGTGTGTGATTTCAGTTGTGTGAGGACTAATTTATCTGTCTGTCTCTGTGCCTGGTAAACCATCACTGGTAATTTCTTGGAAAGGAGTGGGAACCCTGTTGTTTCTTGAGCCATTTGTCTTGTAGCCTGGTGCCAGTTGTCAAATTAAGTGTCTTAAAGGAAGGAAGCTATTACTGTGATTGCTCTGATTACATTATATAACACCAACAGGGCACCAGCATGCGACTGTGCGACCTTAGCTTGAGGGTAACACCTGATATTTTGGAGGATTCTGTTTTGTGGGCTGTCTTGGTGCGTGTTTAACAATGATCTACTGTGTGTATTCAGCTAGCGGTTCTGTTTGAAAGGTCCTGCGATGACGCCAAAGCAATGTTACACCTACAATTAAGCAGCAGACTAATTAATGGTACGAGGCAGTACATTACACGTTTGACCTGGGTTTCTCCTTGTCTTTATCATCCGCTGTGTAAAGTGTCAACGGGAAGGTATCAGTGCTCAGGGAGGCTGCAGTTAAGAAACAGGAAGAGCTACTCTGCGAAAAAATGTGTTTTTCCATTAGGGACGCCGCCAGGAAAAGTGATCTGTAACCTATACCGGTGAAGAAACGTGGTGTCTATTGAATTAGGGGAAGACTATGCTCGTAATTTTATTTAAAAACATGACCTAGTGCTTTAGCTGAACCAAATTGTTCTTTTGACATTCGATAGCAGCGCTGTCTTGTGCCTTGACACATTTCCATTGTTTTGTAGGTGGCTCAGTTGTCGTGGATCGAGAGGAAAGTTGCTGCTACATTATTCGGAGAACCCCCGAGCGCCACTGTCGAAGATGCACTGAAGAATTTCTTAAAGGTAGAAGATTCAGTTTATTTGCACCCAATTTGCACCCTCAACTATAAATAATGGATAAATAGATCAGAGGCAGGGGATCATGAAGTAAAGGTAGGCTCCAGGAGGGGTTCTCACGTTTGTTCTGTAATGGAATGGAATGTGGCTTCCACTAATCAACCTCTTAAAATATTGTCTGTGGAGGTTCTCAGTCCAGGTTTCAACAAAAGCATCTAGAACAGGGGTGTCAAACTAATTTTATCTCGGGGGCTACATAGGGAAAAATCTATTTCCAAGTGGGCCGGACCAGTAAAATCATGGCATAATAATTTTAAAATAGCAACAACTTCATATTGTTTTGTTTGTTTTAATTTGGAACAAACTAGTAAAGGCACATTGTGAAAATGTACACAACACAAATAATCCTCTCGACAGAACACTTCAAATTAGCTGAAAATTCTGTGGAAACAATTGGTGCAATTTTAAGAACACAATGCCTCAGTGACTGTCTCAGTGGCTCTACAAGGTTATACAACTTTAGGTCACAGCCAATGTTTGTTTGAACAAATACAAACTTACAGGTATAAAATACAATATTTGTCATATTCTTAATCTTGAGTTAACTCACCATCCCATACAAACTGAGATAGAAACTGTTCAGGAGGGTTGAGTTACTCCCTTCCATGTAGGCTTATTGTGAAAAAAAAATGACAATGTATGAATAATTTCAACAAACCAAACGTATGCACTGACGTTATTACAGTAAATCACACACTGTTCACTTTCTTTAAATCTCCACAGAAGGCAATCATTTTTACAGAACAAAGTCAGGTTTCATAATGTCTCAAGCAGCCTTTTAAGTGGGGTTACCCACTGTTTAGTTTACTCAAGTGCATCTATATCAGGCGTCACCTCCTGAGTGGCAGCCAATTTCAGGATGTCCTGATGTAGGACAGGCTAATTGGCAGACTTACTTATCAGGTAGTATATAGCACGGTAGTATATATTTCACGGACCGGCCTTTAAGGTGTGATCATTTCTAAATATATTAATAAACGTGTCTTTAATGCAGTGGCAAACTAGTTTTAAAGGCTTCATTGCCTCATTAGAGCCGGCCGCCGCATATTCTGCTGAGCCGGCTTGGTGCAGGAATCACCTGTCGCTATAAATCCATCTTTTAAGTAGGACTCTTGGTATTGTCTGCAGCTTACTTTGTTCTGGAAGTCCTATGCTTTTCTTCTGTCTCCTCACTGGGTCTTTTCCCCTTTGTGAAGAAACCTTCCAAAGACATTTGTTTTCACTCATTTTGCTAACGTTAGCTTGAGGATCTAATTGTAGCCGCAACGTATCACGTGACCGAGACAAGAGTGAGACATAGGCTGATGTAATATTGGAAATCTGGTCATTTTTCAGAATAAAACATCGGTCAGACTCAGATAATAAATATGACCCATGGACCGGTACTTGCGATATTGCGACATCCAGTGGTCACATTTAGAACAGCAGTTTCTTTCATTGAGAAATTGCAGCTTATTGCAGCGGGCCGGATTAAACCTGTTCTGGCCCGCGGGCCGCAAAAATGACACCCCTGATCTAGAAGTAGGTGGACAGTGTGAATGGGACACTGCCCAGTCCACTCTTAACAATGATACCAGACTTAAGCTTTCACCAGCCTTGGTCCAATCACAGTAGTTTCAGGCTAAACCCCTCCCTCTGAGGGACATAACACTTAGTGTCTTATCAGCTGAACTCCCTTGGACAACGTCTTTACCTTTAAACCTCCGTCCAGATGCCTTTGTTCAAACCTTTCCTAACTTAAAATAAGTAACTAAGAACATATTGCTGCGTATTCAGCCCGTCTCGTATGTTTCCCGGTTACATAGAATCTATAAAACAAAAAAACACTGATCTTTTCTTAAATATTCTTATCTCTCTGGGCTTTACAAACACGGTACAAACTTTCATGGCTTCACAGGTCTACTGGTAATTTAGTTAGTTTAAAGTGTGTTAGTCCATTCAGTGCTTGATGCATATTTTATATATAAAGAATAAAAAAATCTGATAAATGCATACACTTTTATGCATAGGCTAATTACTAACGGGGATTTCTAAAGTATGTTCTTGTTGAAATGACTTTGGGGTGTTGTTTTAATAGTTACACATATTTTGTTTATGAGCCTCATGTTTGTCTAGGACTCAATTGCAACATGCCTCCAGGTAGCTTCTGTACCTGCAGTCGGGGCAAACCCTCTGCGTTTAAAACAACTACATTTCATAAGTTTATACAGCAGTGAAATGAACTCTGCTTCTGGCCAATATTCCCTGCACATCTCTATTCCTCGTGTCTCGTGGATCCTCTTTTCAGTTGATTTAAGTGGTCCCTGTTGCAACATGTCGCTCGTGACCCAGTGGCTGTCTAACTTTTGAAAAAGACATTTCCTCCAAGGTTCACGAAGATTACCTTCTACTCAATAAGATTTTGCCCGTGTTTTTCAGGTTGAAGAGATCCAGCCGGGATATTCCAAACTCAATTATGTGTTTCTTGCAAAGGTCAGTACCAGCGAGTTACTAAAGTTTAAATAGTCCCAATGTGGTCCTTTTGTGGGACGCCACCAATATAGAAACCCTAGGCCAAGTTGAACTACATAGACATACATTGTGGCTCTATTTTTTCATTGAATGACAATAAGCACATTTAATTATTCTGTGTAATTAAAAACTTTGGGTGTCATTAGGTGGGGTTTCCTCTTAAACTGGAATAAAACTGTTGTTTTTTGTTTAATAACAAAAAAAGCCTATGTTTAACAAAAAATAGACAACAGTTACATAATATTTGAGACTTTTAGTCCATTGCTGCCTTGAAACAGTTAAAGTAATGACAATAATGGCAGCTGTGTACTACACTATTGTATGTTTTCTCAGCCCTTAATTTCTCAAAATGGTCTACTCCAAAAGCATAAAAAAACAAGTAAGCAAGACAATACTTCTAGACTTTAGACATTGATTAACAAGTTTTTCAAGGTTTTACAGATGTGACATGACATCGAACTAAGCCCTTGAACCTTTAGAGAAGCTACAGAATAACCAGCTTTGGCAGAGCTGAAATTAACAGACCGTATATTACAAGGTGAAAAGAGTTAGTATTTAGTTTGAGATGGTTGGACTTTCTAAGTATATTTTGTGTTAACATTGATGGAAAATTACCTAAACATTGTTCATTGAAACATGTTTTTTTGTTTTTCTCTTTGGCAGTGTTACAAAGACCTGGGGCAAAGGAATAAAGCTCAGAAGATGTGTGAAGCTGCTTGCTCAGCACATGCCGCCCTAAAAGAGGTAGACACATCTCTGCTCTTGACTGTAGCTCACGGGCTCGAATTATTCTGCAATGTCTCATCAGTTTTTCCCTCTTTGACCGGAGCTGTGTGCAATATCTGTTAATAATCTGTTATTAATCTTTGATCTTAACGAGTAATCACTGCAAACAGAGAGCACACACCACTTCACAGCAAGGCTCACACGGCAGCACACTTTAGGGTTAAATGATGTTTACTGTACTTTACACATAAATAGTGGACTGACAGTTTAAAGACCTAGAAGTTATTAAGATATTTGCCAAAAGGAAGCAGAAAGCAAGACAGTTGCTGTGTCCAAAATCTCCACCTGATTCTCTAATGTAGAGATTACGTCAAGCTGTGGTTTTGTTCCAATGTCTAATGGACTCATTAAAGATGCAGTAGTGGTTGATGGAAACACAATAGACCATAATGCATTGAATGAATTGACCTGAGAAAACATGTGATATGTCATTTATACTGTAGTTAAAGTGACTTAAGCTTCAAGACAAATGCAGGGATAAAGCTCACATGGCATTGTTGATTTTGTGCCATCAAGAAACCATCGAAATACATTTAATGGTATTGTTGTAAGGATTTTTAGGCTCCATATTTTGGGCTTAAAAAGTTCCAATGTGTTGCTTTAATACATTTGTAGGGCACAAGTTAGAGCTAAAGCGTGATAGGAAACACAGTCATTGGTACATTGACATGTAAATACTTTTCTTGAGCACCTCTTATTTTGGAACAACTGAATAGAGTTTGGAGTTTTTGTGCTTATTTTGCTTTTCAATAATAGTTTTAAAGCTAGAATCAGGTGAGCTTGCAGTCAGTCACACCAGTTCTTGTCCTTTTATCGATTTCAAACTTTTGTTGAACAAAACGATGATCGTCAGGTAAACCTCAAGAAAAGGTCAAACTAAAATAAAGACATTAAGGCTTAGTTTAAAACGGTTTAGTGATGTTTCTTGAATGGGAGTCAAATGTTGCAGTGTTTCCTGTCAGTAACATACGGTAATAATGTCTTTTGCTTTGTATTTTAGGCTGAAGAGGCGCAGAAGGAGCTGGATGTTCTTTGCCCAGCTTTGGGAGTAGAAATGGCGCCGCTCGTTTAGGATAGATACGTGTTGTGTGTGTTTGAGAGGGATTCATTCACTCTGTGAGTGTTCGGCGGTGGGTTGTGGTTTTATATTTTTAAGGAAGCAGTTGCCTGGACAGTCCCGTGGCTGTTTATATCAGACGTAAAGAGGCATTTATGTCATGAAAATAACTTGACTGGTTGTTGCAAATCAGATTCCTTTATAAATGTTCAAGTTTGATGAAACGTTTAGATTCATTTGTTGATATATTTTGAAAAACATGAGACGTTTTATGGTTATTTTTTGTAGTACATTGTGTGTGGGGCTGTACATTGGTGGGTCGCCAGCATCGTCTCATATGCTCTGATTATGAATATGTCTCAGTTTCCTTTTGAACAAAGACGAGACAGATTATGAGGAAAGTGATCAGGACTCACTATTCGTCCTGTGTCTCCTTCTGAACATTTCAGACGCTCTGACAAAAGCCCGTCAGACAAAGCTGAACCCAAACAAAAACTGTGATGCTGTGATCACTTGATGCCCTTTTAACAAATCAAATGAGGGTATCTTTCCATGATTTTTTTATTATTTTTATTTGATACGAGGTTGGATTTCCTGCTGCTCGCTTTGTTGTCCGTCCATTTTCTGGATTCTGGATTGACCCTGATGTAAACTGCTGCATTAAACCTAAACGGCAAGAAAACAACACAAGCCGATCCAGTTTACATCTAAAATATGAAGTCCTCCCTTTATATAATCTATGATTTTCTTGATAGAATGTTTGAATTTTAATATTGTTCATTCCTTAATTATTTATTGTCATTTTTGTATTCAGAAGCTTGACATATACATATCCCATTGAGACAAAAAAACTTGATTGAATCTTCTTATAGAGTTTATTGTGTATATATAAAATGTAAGAACTGCTGTGTAACTTTGCAGATCTCTTTATTTAAATCTTATGCTTAATTTATCTGAAAGTAGGCATCTGGAGGCAGTTTAATGTGTTTCAGATTTCACTCGTGGACCTGTTTCTGGTGTGTTTTGTGGGACCTTAGCCGTCTTTTACTTCACATGAAGTGTTTAGTTTTGGGTTTTTTTAAGGGTTATTTATTGACTGTAGCCTGTATTGCATTGCAGACCATATTAAAATTACATTGTCCTGTTTTTTTTCTGCTAAAGTAAGAATAGCTCCATTGTCAACAGGTAGTTGCAATGATCATTTTGTGCTAAACTTTATTCTTCTGATTTAGTCTTTATGGGTCTTTTTTAGTCATCGCTCAGACCATCAGTCTGCTTTGGACAGTTGTGGCTCTCTTTGTCCACTGGCCTTCAAATGCAAAATCTTTTTTTTATTAAACAAAGAAGGAATATGAATATAGAAGGATGATGTCTTTAAACTCTGTGTTGACATGAGTCTTTTCTTGCTCATAGCACAGTTCAACACAGAGGTAAATTTTCTAATTGCACAAATCTTTTAAGTAAATCACTACAGCATAGAAAACATACTTTTACGTCTCAAGACAGTTTTTCTCTGAGCCAAACCCTTTAACACAGGGACACAGGGACAGTAAAACGCTCTGGCCTCTTTTTCTTTGTTTGTTTTTGGGTTTGTACAGCGTCTGTCACCAACAACGTCTGCCTCAATAATACACCTTTTCCTCATGATCCACATTAGAAATCAAGATTTTTTGAAAAAGTGACCCCAAAGAACTTCACAAAAGTAAAAGTTGCCATGTAAAATCTATTTCCTACTGATGCCTACTTCTGGAGAAATGTAAACCATGACTTTAATAACATTTAGCTTTAATTACATATGTATAGAACCTTTACACTACAGCTGTGGTTCTCAATCTGTGGTAGACTTTTGTATTTTGCAGTTATAAAGACCGAGGTGGTACTCTGTGTGAACAGTTTGAGAACCTCTGCAAAACTCAAACCTGTAATGTATAATGTTATTGTCCGTATGATGAATGATTAATGCAACTGGAATCTATCATTAAATCTGTACAATCCTTAAGTTTGACATCTGTCCTTTTTGTACAAGAACACAGTGGTGTGTTTGTGGTTACTACCTTTAATTACATTCATAAGGCTTTTTATGTAATCCTTGTATTCTGATTAAGACATAGGAATTTAAATGAAAGTTGGTTTAAGTCCAATACTTGATGAATAAAAGGAACCCTCCTGTTTTTTTTACAGACTGAATATTTTGTGCCAATTGGGAGTTTGTTTGTGGATCTGATTCAAGCCAGCACTCCACCAGTCTCATCATGTTTCAGATTTTTTTTTTTCTCTAAATGGTTACCTTCAAAAAGAACACAGGTGTTTTTTTCATACAGTCATGAAACCCGTCTTTTCCTCTTGTGACTTTATGAGCAACACATATTTTATTGAAAAGCCACAGCTGTTTTCCTCTGGAGGAAAATCTGAGCTGTCCCCTGTTTATTGACGCTCTGAGACACAACAGAGGAAGGTCTGAGGGAGAACTCATCTGAGGTTAATATTAGAATAGTTTGTAGCACTTCTGGGAGATGTCATGCTAAAGTAAATCTTACTGATTTGGGAATAGATTGTGCCGTTAGATCAGTTTGAAATTTAAATGAATCTTTCACTAAAACGGCCGTACTTTGTGAAAACCTACTACCCTTATTTTCTTATTTCTATTCCTGTCTCAGACCCACTCTAACCACTTCCTAAGCATTCTTTTATTTCATGTGTTTTGCTAAAAGCAAACAGTTGTTTTGTTCCGTAAACTTTGTTTTTGTCTGATGACAGATGCTGGAGAAGGTATAGCCTCCTGCTTAAGCACCTGAATAGACCAATCAGTGTTGAGTTACAGACATGTGGAACAGTTTAGATCTTTTCAATTTGATTAATATTTCCATCATCAACATGTTACAAGCAAAGTGTGCTGTTTGGTTTTATGCCGGTTAAAGAAAAAACGGGCCAAATCGAGACAGAAAGAGGGAAAACTGGGACATTTTAGTGTTTCTGCAAATATCCCGCGGGAGACTGGACAGAGGGCTTAAATGTGACTGTCCCGTCTGAAACTATAAACAACCCTTATCTCCTCTTCATTAAACATTAAAGACAATATTTATTCCAGTTTCACATTGCTTCATTTTTCTTTCTCTAAACTCTCTCCGTTTATTCAGCAGCCATTACTTCCAAAGAACTTATGGTGATGGTCGCTCATGACTCCATCTAGTGACACAAAACTATATTACAATGTCACTCTTCTGCTCATATAGCACTTTTTTTTAAACATAAAATATCTGATGGAAATTTAAATCAAGCGTTTATATGCATCGTTCTAAGTTTAGACTCCTGACAATGCTATTTCACTATTTTACTTTCACATTGTGTTCTTTGTCCTGTTGGTATTTTTAGAAGAAGAGGACAAATCCAGTGTGCAGTGTAATCCGGATACACATTGGCCACATTCCTATCAGCACATCTCTGCAGGGAATCGGAACAATCTCGTTAGCATCCAACAGATCTGCACACATCTCCATTCAGAGCCTGGACACAGAGTTACACAGAGTTATTCGGAGTTACACAACAGAGAGCAAGCGTCGGTTGAATGTGCCGCCGTTCGTTTTATCAGCAGCCAGTGGACAATACCAGATTAAAGATGGAGAACAATGCTAATCTTGTTAATGCGGTCTTGACAGGTCTAAGCTGTAAAGACATGGGCCGTGTCTTACCACCGCTTAATGCAATACTTCGTGTTTCTCAGCCCAGGCTTTAGCTGCTGCCGCTCTTCAAATGTTATCATGTGACTTTTAAACGCACCTCAGTTTAGTTTCAGTCCAAGTTTATTTCATTTTTGGTGTCCATGTACGTAGCTACAGTAGCTTTATCCTATTTTGGTTATTAACAAACATTTTTGATGAAGAAAATGTGGCTGTTCAAATGTCTTCAAATTGATTAATTGTCTGCTAAAACATTCGAAAAACAAGTCTTTGTCCACACACACAGAAGGAAAGTGTAAAAATTTAGATTTTTCTGTGCGTTCTAGAGTTTATTGTTTTGTCAAGTTGTGTTTAAGGTTCATGCAAAAAAATCCAAGTAAATGTTTTTAGTTTAGTCCTGGGCTCTTTCTTCAGGGCTTGTATTATAATCTGATTCTAGCGTCTCTGCTCCAGCTTAATGCACATTGGACGGTGTCTTACAGAAATAAATTTAGTCAATTAATAATATCAAGGCCCATACATCACCTCACAAAAAACTAACATCATGTAACTGACCTATACTCTAGTGCTGACTGTCGCTGACGAATCCTTTTCTGTGCAGCAGGAGTTCAACAGTCACTATCTACAGTCTCTATTTAGTCTAAGGTTTTAGTCAGGTTTTACATGTATTTGATCAGTCTGCTTCCTACCTCACGTAATCTGAAGCACAACAGGAACAAACACAGCAGCTCAAACAGTCATTTCGGCTTTACTTTTCCAATTGCAGTAAAACACATCCTTGTGCCTTTATGTGCAGGTAATAAGATGTAATATAGTTTTAAAGAAGCAGTGTGTAGTTTTTTTGTGGCATTAACTGTAACCTCTTTTTTTACAGCCTGTCTGTGAGCACCTACAGTAGCCCTGCAGGGACATGCTGTCTAACTATGAACATGAGAGGTTGTGCTCAAAAAGAAACTCTCTGCAGTGATCTTCTGCAGATTTAAAGTGCAAAGATTAGACAAATATTTTCCGCTTATTTCACAAAAAAAATGTCATGGCTTGTCTCCAAATCAGGTCAGCGATTGTCCATCTTGTCACTGAATCAGACATAATCACGGTTCTAATGTGCCTGGTCTTGCATATTTTACGAGCGAGGTCCAAAGCAAACTCAGCCTTTTCCTTCCTCATTCATGAAAACTAGATTTGGAGCTTTGCCACGCATAACTTTCTAATCACTATTTCGTCTCAAGGGCTCGTCTTTTCTACGAAGCATCAGAGAAAAGCAGCAGAGAATGGACTATCAGCAATGATCTGCCGTTGTTTTATCTGAATTTGTCACGCACTCCTAAAGTTGAGCAGGCAGCTGCTGCGTGCTGATCGAGGACAGGATGTTCTGGCACCGCGAGATAAAAACACACACAGCGGGGAAAAAAGGGAGATCCCAAACACTTCCTCTCTGCTCCCGCCTCGTGCCAAAAGGTCACTGCGCTGTTTCTCCATCAGGGCGCTGTTCGGGGATCCCCTTTCATAACAAAGACAGTGAAAAGTTGTAATTAAGTAAGTAATCAGCTGCTGGGACGGAAATTTGGGCAAAAGACAGGTATTCCTTACAGTGTGGCCTATAATGCTGGTTTTAATGTCTTTAAATACTATTTATTGAGGTCCATCTGTGGATTTTTGCATCATTAAACCAGATTTTCACACTAAAGGCACATTAGAATGCAATAATGGGTGATTGGTCTGATTGTGGATACAGATTTAGACTCTACTTCATCATTAGGGTCTTTCTTGAGCCCAGGGCTGGACTGGGACAAAAAAAAGGCCCTGGCATTTTTGCTCAGACCGGCCCACCACAATCGGTCACACAACCAACTAGTACACCATCCTTGCAGGCCCTGTAGATATGCATATCTACATAGCAGACAGCAGAAAAACTAGTTTACAATTTACTTTGTTTTAAAGAGCACAAACCCCTCTTTAATATGACACCAAACAAGATTTACCTCTCATTGTTGAGATACTCCCCTTAAAAAAAAAGAAAACCAACCTATACTACCAAATTACTCACACAAAACGTCCTAAAATATATGATATTCATATTATTCACTCACCGTAAATATTGCAGATTAATGATGTTGGAAATTCATTAGAAACATGAGCAAATATCTACTTCATTCAATATACAACTAAACAAAAATATACAGCTTTCAAAATGCAAGGCGGGTTTTAATCCCCAAATAGCATGTGTTACTCGTCGTGGGCGCTTTGACGCAGCCATTCTGAGAAATAATTAAAATAATCAAATGGCATCATTTAAGTTTTTATAGAGAAGGGCCGTACGGACATTATGGGTATTAAAGGGTTAACATTAGCATAGTCAGCCAAAGTTGCAATTGAATAAGTTAGTCTGCTAACCTATCTACAAAAACAATGCAAAATAGCTTATGCTGTGTTATTTGACTTTAGCTGACTGAGTGGCTAGTGCAGTGGGTGACAATCTGACAGACTATATAATGGCAACAACGATTAAGTTGTCTTATTATAATATTCATTAATTTAGGTAAATCATCATCTTCGTCGTGGCCCAACCACTCCCACACACACACTTTCCTCCTGCACCCGCCCTGATTAACACTCCCTCCCTGTTAATCATGTAGCTAACATGCTTACCGTTTCAATTACACTCTCCTGCTCACTTTGTCCCTCCTTGACTTTACTATCAGACACCTGCTCCTCTGCCTGGGTCCCGCCGGCGCTGCCATGGCTATCACCTCTCCTCCATGTTTCTGCAAAATGTCGTCAAGTACTATAGGCTTGGATACTGACGCTACAGCACTAAACATGTCTGTTATTTTTGCACATGTTGAGGCATCAACCTCTAGCATTTTTATTTTTTTGGCCCGCAACTTCTCTGCACCCCCCTTGCACTTTTGTTTCTCCATCCTAAATCCACAGATTTCTGGCTCTGAGCCACTAACTGACACAAGAAACAGAGGAGGAGGGGTGGAGCCTGTTAAGAGATGATTGGGCCAGCCCAGTGTCAGTGTGATAAATGAACCAATGGGCCGCTGTCCCTGCTTTATGGGCCGGTCATTGGCCAATTAAAAAAATAAAATAAAAAATCATATTATATGGACCGGCCCCCAAGTGCGTCGGCCCACCGGGCATTTGCCCGGTATGCCAGATTGCCAGTCCAGCCCTGCTTGAGCCAGACTAAAAGGCTCCTGGTTAAATCTGGACAAATATAGAGACCTCCATCTTTAACACAAGCCATTAAGTCATTTAAAGGTTTATTGGATTATTCTTTGAGACTGAACTCGAGGCTAAATTGGGACAGAACCCAGGACAATGTAAGGACTATCAAAGACTTTGGACCATGAATGGGGGAAAATTGTTCATTTAAATGAACCTGTTCACTTTTAGGATAAAAATGCTTGCTCTATACTTTAAATATGCTAATTTGCATCCGCAGTCCTTAGGCAGGTAACACAAAAACATGAGACAAAAGGCAGGACAATAGATAACAATAATAGAACATCACAAGACGAGATCGATGCAGGACTAAAAGTGTGTGTCTGCAGCAGGTGAGCTGGAGAGTCTCTCATTTGAAGAGGAAGGACCCATAAGAGGGCTGAAACTGGAGAAAGGGGGAAAAAGTGGCAGACTCTGAACAGATTCACGACACAAACAAATAAATAAACAACTAAAGCTGGTCCACTGGTCTTAGTTTAAACTGTCCTGCACAAGATCACAGAGGGGTTAAACGCATTCCCCCGAAATGAATTACATTCTGTTGGCTAACTTTATTTTAATCATGCTTCCTGAACTCTGACCTTTTACAAAATAGCTATACATATCCAGTTTTTTTGATCCATTTCTCCAATATGGGACTCAATTATTAGATTATAATACTGACTGTGGTTAGCACTCCTGACTTTGGTTAGTCCTCACTGAAACACGGTCGTGAGTTGGATTTCTGAGCTGGCTGACCACAACCATGAAACAGTCAAAAAGTTGCTTGTCACAGGTGTCAAAAATGTGGCCCGGGGGCCAAAACCAGCCCGCCGGAGGGTACAATCTGGCCCATGGAATGAATTTGGAAAGTAAAAAAAATTATAATTATTATTATTAACTATTTTTAAATGAAAGAAACTGCTATTTCTAATTTGTTCACTGGGGGTCGCACTATTAAAACTATTAAAATAACCCCCTGTGGCATTACTTAAAATAGCATTAGCATCAAAGCCACATTGTGAGAAGACATACATGCTGAAAATCAGCCTTTTTTGGTTGCGATTGATGAGAACACCAACATTATAAATTTACTTCTTTGCCTTAAAACAGAAGGAGTTGTTATTTATAGGTTATTATGCTATTATTTTATTGGTTTGGCCCACTACAGATCAAACTGGACTGTCTGTGGCCACTGAACTAAAATGAGTTTGACACCCTGCTGTAAGTCCTCCCACTGAGGAAAGGAAACGAATCAGTCACTACACAGAAAGACGACCTTTCTGTGTGCTGTGTGCGTGTCCTACCTGTGTGTCCTCTCCTCTTCGGGCTTCCACCTTGTGTCCAAAGACATGCATGTGCAGGTGAGTTGATTTCTGCTGAGTCAACCCTACCTCACATGAGCCCGAGTAGATGGGATTACATGACAGTATATTGACTCTGATGCATGAGAAAAGACTTTTTTGCTTAATTGTAAAAATATCTGTTAGTTTATTAATCTTATAATATCTTTACACTGTACACACATGTAGCATTTACAGCTTTAGACGAAAGAATGAATGCTCACAGCTGCAGCGAAGAGGAGCTATATTACACACAGGGTACAGTACTTGCACAAAGAGTAAGTGTATTTTTTTAGGTTTTTGAAAAGTTTGAGGTAAACATTGGGTTTGTGGCATTTGTTGACATTTATCTGAGTTCTGACTGAACTAGAGACAAGGATTTACGTCACTCGGGTCATGTTCATGCCTAAAATGTATGGATTAAGGGGATCTGCTGAAGGATAAAAAATAAGTGACATCATCTATTTTATAATTTTCTTAAAGTCAGTTACTATTTAGAAGAATTGACTTGGAAAAAGTCATGAAGCGAAGCCAACAAACGCCAAAATCCAAGGTTACAGTCAGTGCACAGCATTTACAAGACACTTTGCAAAGGAACAAAAACCGCTCTTAATCTGATAGCAGAGAAAAAAAACATCATATTATTTGGTTACTGGCATTAGGAGAAGATGATTTTTAACAGAGCAGCATCTAACGATCAAAAAACTTTACAATTTAAACAAGAAATAGCATCTACAGTAAGTAACACTGGTCTATACAGTTAGTAGCATCAAGGGGTTAACAGACACAGCTTATGTTGCCTGTCGCTTGTACCCTTTACACTCCTTTACCGCGGCCTAAACAGTGGTTAAATGTGTGTAAAAAGTTTTAATATGTTCCATTTCAAAGCTGTGTTCCTGAGAGTCTATGCTTTTGTACAGCACCAGCTGGAAAATGAAAAGTTAACGTAATCAAACTGTGATAAAACTGTGTTCAGAAGGAAAATACAACAGTGGAAAAGAATAATCCTGGCCTTCACAGTGACCCGCTCAACACGTCTGTCTTCAAGCCACTAATTAATTCACATTATCAAACCCATGTGTAAATGTTTAGCTTTAAAGGGATTTTCAGTTTTTAAAGGGTTGTATGAAAAAGAAAGGGATTATAAAGCACAATTCTCCAAATACGCCTTACTTTTGCTGCGACACAATGATGTACAGGTCATTTTCTGGGGAAAACAAAACAATTAAAGAGTTTTAAGGACTTAAAACTCTGGACTCTGGATGCAGTCTTTAGGCTTCATACTCTGTAGTTGTCTCAAGAACATTTGCTGTGACGTTATATCAATTATAAGGCACTAGTCCAACTCAAACTAGTCTTTTTATGAATGGAAAATGTTTCTTGTGTTAATTTTTCTCCAATTTCTTGCTGATTCTTTGTATTTTCTAATTAACAACTTAACATTGGGGTCACAATTCAATTTCATTTTGATTCAAAGGCCAAACCGTTTCAAATGAGAAACAACGCATCGATTCTTAATAAAGTTAAACTGAAACATTCACTTCAATTTTCATTATTTCTTATTAGTGTTGCAAAAACTCAGTGTCCAAATTTTAATTAAAAAGCCAAATCATATAAAACCCGGCAAATTAATTAATGCGAAAGTAGTCTTTTTTTAATATTCAGATTATTAGCTTGGATCAATTTAGAATAGTTTAAAAAAGTAATGCAGCCAAAAAACTATTATCCGATAAACTATGTTTTTCTCCAGCGGTCTTAAATTGCAGATATTCATTAATGGGTGTCATACATTTAAACCAGTTTTTTGGACCTCGGTTTGTCTAAAACCCTTTGTACAGCCATGTTTGTGCACATTGGGCGCACATTGATCCTTTTGGGCGATACACAGTGGTTCATTCATAAAAGGCACTGCACTTCCTTAACTGATTGAATGATTACACTAAGCTTATCCGCCTGTTTGTCATCACCACAGAGTTAAGATAAGGGTTTTCTGAACTTGAAACTTCTGGTAACACCAATTTTGTGACAATGCACTAAGAAAAGTCCTCTTAAATTGCACAAGGACAAGAGTTTGGATCTGGAGTGAAGGTAAATCTGGTCTTACAATAAAACAGGAAGACAAATATTGACAAATATAACAATTTCTGCTTTTCATTATGTCCCGTAGCCTGTGTCGAGGCTGATTTCCAGTGATCAACAGCCGACCTCAGTCTCATCAGTGAAGGTCTCTTTCTCAGACAGACCCTAAAGTAATGTGTAAAATATACTCTCTGTGATAAAAGGCCACATATGATTAGGTCACTTAATTCTTGATTCATTGTCTATATACAGTCCGTTTAAAACATACACAGGAATACGTTTAGCCTGAGATTTGAGCTTATAAATACAGATTTTTAGAATAAACAGTTCTTAAAATGGTAGTTTGGGATTTTGGGAGTTGGTGGCTGTTGCTAATAGTGTTAAGGTCGAGTCCATGTTTGTCACTTAAAGTGTGCTAAACCTGGAAAAAATGAATATGACTAATAGTAATTTTTGTAATTTCCCATCTCACTGCCCGATAGTCTGCTCCACAGAACCATCTGGAGGACTCTTGTTGAAAATGTTTGCAGAGAATGATAGTGTTCCTGGTTGGCCATTGTACAAAAGTTTGACGTAGCATATGTTGCTCTTGTTTTGTCTTGGGTTTTAGGGGCCAACTATGCACTATTTACATCAACCACCTACGACTCCACTTCAAAAAACCCAAACTATTGCTTTAAAATGAGCCACAGTTCTGTTTCAGCCTTCATTTTATAAAAGTTCACAGCTCTGTTCGAGAGTCTGTCGTGAGCGTTGGCCTGACATCCGTTTCCAGTAGCTTCATGTTTTCTCTCAGCGTCACTGATATGTTGAAAGGCAGTGGTTTTAGGGTCAGACCGTAGTTGTAGCTCAGGCTGGGGGGCTTGTCCGGGTCGGTTCTGATGTTGCACTGATGGGCGATGAGTGAGGTGAAGAGCAACAGTTTAATTTTGGATAACTCTTCTCCGATGCACCTCCGTTTGCCCAGAGAGAACATGAGCACGGTGTTGGTCAGGTCCTTGTTCAGGTCACCATTGCTGGTGAGAAACCGCTGCGGGTCAAAGGTCTCCGGACGGTGCCACATTTTGGGGTCGTGGTTGATGGACCATTGGTTAATGAAGATGATGGTGTTTTTGGGGACGTCGTAGCCCATGATGGAGGTGTCTGTGGTGGTGGCGTGTGGGATGGTCAAAGGCATGAAGCTGGTGAAACGCATGACTTCGTAAATGAAGGCCATGACGTAGGGCAGCCGCGGCTGGTCCTCGATGGACGGCAGTCGGCTGCGGTCCACAACTTTGTCCACTTCCTTCTGGAGGCGCTGCTGCATGTCTGGAAATCTGAGGTAACACCAAGACAGAAATATCTTTTATACAGTTTTTTATACATACTTTTCTTCAGGCAGTTTGCAATGAGCAGAATATTAATCACTGTGTTTCCACTGATACGTACAAGACAGATTGGGTCAGAACAGTACAGTTTGGTTTAATAACATAGTAAATAACTGTTGCTAATGAATACTAACTTTTATTTATTTAGTTTTTTCTTGTCTAATCAGCAGATTGGTGTTCACCTTCACCTTTTGGAAAACAGACTAAATCCCTCCCAAAGTAGTTTGTTACGATATGCTTTTTGAGGTGGCTTTGGAAACTGTCCCGTGCCGCTCCAGTAGAAACAAGGCTATTGTTCATGGAAAGTTGGAAAGTCTCTGTTACACTCTCTGTTACACTCTCTGTTAAACTCTCTGTTAAACTCTCTGTTAAACTCTCTGTTACACTCTCTGTTACACTCTCTGTTACACTCTGTTAAACTCTCTGTTAAACTCTCTGTTAAACTCTCTGTTACACTCTCTGTTAAACTCTCTGTTAAACTCTCTGTTACACTCTGTTAAACTCTCTGTTACACTCTGTTAAACTCTCTGTTAAACTCTCTGCTACACTCTCTGTTACACTCTCTGTTACACTCTCTGTTAAACTCTCTGTTACACTCTCTGTTACACTCTCTGTTAAACTCTGTTAAACTCTCTGTTACACTCTCTATTACACTCTCTGTTACACTCTCTGTTAAACTCTCTGTTACACTCTCTGTTACACTCTCTGTTAAACTCTGTTAAACTCTCTGTTACACTCTCTATTACACTCTCTGTTACACTCTCTATTACACTCTCTGTTACACTCTCTGTTAAACTCTCTGTTAAACTCTGGTAAACTCTCTGCTACACTCTCTGTTAAATTCTCTGTTAAACTCTCTGTTAAACTCACTGTTACACTCTCTGTTACACTCTCTGTTAAACTCTCTGTTACACTCTCTGTTAAACTCACTGTTACACTCTCTGTTACACTCTCTGTTAAACTCTCTGTTAAACTCTCTGTTAAACTCTCTGTTAAACTCTGTTAAACTCTCGTTTACACTCTCTGTTACACTCTGTTAAACTCTCTGTTAAACTCTCTGTTACACTCTCTGTTACACTCTCTGTTAAACTCTCTGTTAAACTCTCTGCTACACTCTCTGTTACACTCTCTGTTAAACTCTCTGTTACACTCTCTGTTAAACTCTCTGTTACACTCTCTGTTAAACTCTCTGTTAAACTCTCTGTTAAACTCTCTGTTAAACTCTGTTAAACTCTCGTTTACACTCTCTGTTACACTCTGTTAAACTCTCTGTTAAACTCTCTGTTACACTCTCTGTTACACTCTCTGTTAAACTCTCTGTTAAACTCTCTGCTACACTCTCTGTTACACTCTCTGTTAAACTCTCTGTTAAACTCTCTATTACACTCTCTGTTACACTCTCTGTTACACTCTGTTAAACTCTCTGTTAAAATCTCTGTTACACTCTCTGTTAAACTCTCTGTTACACTCTCTGTTACACTCTCTGTTAAACTCTCTGTTAAACTCTCTATTACACTCTCTGTTAAACTCTCTGTTACACTCTGTTAAACTCTCAGTTAAACTCTCTGTTACACTCTCTGTTAAACTCTCTGTTACACTCTCTGTTAAACTCTCTGTTAAACTCTCTGTTAAACTCTCTGTTACACTCTCTGTTAAACTCTCTGTTAAACTCTCTGTTACACTCTCTGTTAAACTCTCTGTTAAACTCTCTGCTACACTCTCTGTTACACTCTCTGTTAAACTCTCTGTTAAACTCTCTGCTACACTCTCTGTTACACTCTCTGTTAAACTCTCTGTTACACTCTCTGTTAAACTCTCTGTTACACTCTCTGTTAAACTCTCTGTTACACTCTCTGTTAAACTCTCTGTTACACTCTCTGTTACACTCTCTGTTAAACCCTCTGTTACACTCTCTGTTACACTCTCTGTTACACTCTCTGTTACACTCTCTGTTAAACTCTCTATTACACTCTCTGTTAAACTCTCTGCTACACTCTCTGTTACATTCTCTCTTAAACTCCATGTTACACTCTCTGTTAAACTCTCTGTTACACTATCTGTTAAACTCTCTGCTACACTCTCTGTTACACTCTCTGTTACACTCTCTGTTAAACTCTCTGTTAAACTCTCTATTACACTCTCTGTTACACTCTCTGTTACACTCTGTTAAACTCTCTGTTAAACTCTCTGTTACACTCTCTGTTAAACTCTCTGTTACACTCTCTGTTAAACTCTCTGTTACACTATCTGTTAAACTCTCTGCTACACTCTCTGTTACACTCTCTGTTACACTCTCTGTTAAACTCTCTGTTAAACTCTCTATTACACTCTCTGTTACACTCTCTGTTACACTCTGTTAAACTCTCTGTTAAACTCTCTGTTACACTCTCTGTTAAACTCTCTGTTACACTCTCTGTTAAACTCTCTGTTAAACTCTCTGTTAAACTCTCTGTTACACTCTCTGTTAAACTCTCTGTTACACTCTCTGTTACACTCTCTGTTAAACTCTCTGTTAAACTCTCTGCTACACTCTCTGTTACACTCTCTGTTAAACTCTCTGTTAAACTCTCTGCTACACTCTCTGTTACACTCTCTGTTAAACTCTCTGTTACACTCTCTGTTAAACTCTCTGTTAAACTCTCTGTTACACTATCTGGTAAACTCTCTGCTACACTCTCTGTTACACTCGTGGCTTCGCTCCCAAATGAGGAAACAGCCGCTCAAAGGATCAAACGACTTGAGTGAAGGCTTTATGGTGAAATGCTGACAGGGCACTTCCTTTGACTTCTGCGCCGCTCATCAGGTTGTCTCTACCTGCCTCTGACAGACTCTTACATAACTCTGCAAAGATACTTCCTCGAGCTCCAGCAGCTGAACACACTGGATTTAAACACCAGGTCTTCATTTAAATCAGGACTGAATATTGTTTTGGCTGAGTAGGTTTTTGCACAGCAGCTTTTGTTTCATTGAGATAAAGTTTGTATTTGTATATCAATAAATCAAATTTGTTTGTCTCAATATGAACAGTCTAATTTACATTAAGCTAACTTTTTTTATTATTATTGTAGCAAAGTGTAAAAAAATAACTTTTGCTGCAGTACAGCAGATAAATATACAAACTTTCAAACTGCTAGAATTAAAATAGAGAAACTAAAGGTGCTCATGCAAGGATTAAAAACTAAATGCGGGTAGATCAAAAGAGTAAAAGAAATGCGTTTGTTCCTTTGGGCTGGAGACACACTATTAAGAAACGCAAAAGCACTTAAACTAGCTTTAGAACTCCGGCACCTCCTTTTATTCTAAATAACACTTAAATTCATGAACTATATTGCAGTCTGATTTTTTGCTGGCCAGACAAGAAATCAGATCTCTGTACTTTTGCCTCCAGTGTGAGGCAAAAGTACATTTACTGTACTGTCCTTTACTTTATTTACTAATATTTTTGTGACCTGCTTAAATATTTTTTATGCAAACACTTTAGCATCACTTAGTGTTTTTATCTGAGAGAGACTTACTTGACCAGGATGAGGATGATCCACTGCAGCGCCGTGGACAGTGTGTCTTGACTCGCTCCAAACACGTCCCCCATTGTTGATGTCACATAGTCCTTTTCCAGACTCACCCCGGACCTGTCCCGGAGCTGGTCCATGGCCACGATAAAGGCGTCGGTCATGTCCCGGATGGTGCTGGACTCGATGGTCTTCCTGTGCTCCAACACTTTGTCCCGGATGAAGTTGCTAAACTCCAGGTTGAGCTTCTTGAAGTTGTCGAAGATGGTTTTGATCGGGTTTGGAAAGTACTGCAGCCACGGCATCACGTCCACGATGCTCCCCGCGCCCACAGTTTTGGTGAACTGGTCATTTCTGCCCACGACCTGCCGGAACTCCTCGTCTTCGTAGTTGTAGCGTTTCCCAAAACACACTGCGCTCATGATGTTGGCCGTGGACACCACCAGGTAAGTATGGGGCTCAAAGTAGCTGTGCCCTTTAGACTTTTCCACAAACAGCTGCAGCAGCTCCTTGAACTCGCACAGAATGTGATGCTCAAACGTTTTCTTGGTTTGCGGGTTTCCGTAGGAGAACATGCGCACTGTGGACTGGGCTAGTTTACGGTGCACCTTCCACCAGTCCGTGAAGGTGTTAAACGCGAGCCCGTTGCCGTTACCGATGTACTGAAAGGAGGTAAAGTCCGGTCTCCCCGCGAAGTCCGGCCCCTGTTTGACCAGCGCCTGTTTGATGGAGTCCCCGTTAAGGACCACCACGGGCCTTGAGCCCAGTCTGATTTGGAAAACGTCGCCGTATTTATTGGCCATGCGCGTTAGGTACTTGTGAGGCGCATTGCCCATCTGCGCCGCGTTCCCGATGATGGGCCACGGAAACGGTCCTGGCAGCGAGTCCGAGGCGCGCTGCCGGATCCAGCGCCACAGGTGGAGCGTGAAAAGCGTGAAGACGCCCGCAAGCAGCAGCGCCCTGGGGGTCGCGAGGTGTGTGCCGTCGTGCGTCAGGTCCATGATGTGCATCTGCAGTGAGCACCACATCAGTGAAGACTTCTAGATGATGGCTGAGGGTTACCTGCGCGTCCTGCTCAGTTTATGGAAAAGCAGCGGGCTTTAAACGCTTCAAAGTCTGATCAACAGTCCAGAGTGATGCGTGCTGAGGCGGCAGGGCTCGTAGAGGGAGCTGCAGATGGTGGAGGTGCGCGGCGCTGCTGTGTCTGTCCGCGGTCCATTGAGGCTTTGAGGTGCCGCAGCAGCAACTCCACTCATTTATCCTCCTCCACAGCAGCAGCATCAGTCCTCTCTCGCACGCACACACCCTCCCCTGCGTGAGAGCCAGTGCGTGTGGCTGCTCTCAGCTGTGAAACCAGGACGTAACGAAGGGAAATAACAGGTTCACTTTTTACATTTTTATACAAAGTGTAATATCTTTATAGGCTTTTTGTATTAGGCTTCTATTTGCCACATAGTATCACATGACGGGTTAATACTCAAATGCAGCTGGTACAAAGGTTTAACTGTTTATATTTTAGATTTTTACATTTTGTTCATCTTTGTATAAAAGACAAAGACCTGAGCTGTGCGTTATGCGTCAAACCTTTTTGAAAGTTTTTGCTTCATGCTGCCGACCATTACGCAGAGAAATACAGTCCCTCAAAGCGATCTGAGGCATTGAACTACAGTGTGTCTCATATTACAGAGAACTGTACCTTCAGCCTGTCTTTGGCCTGACGCCTGGGACGCTCTGTAATTACTGAGGCAAAAGTGAGGTGCGCTTTTCCATCAGACCACAAGAGGCCGACCCGCGCCGCTGCTGCTGCGCTTTAATGGGGTTCAATTAACCCAGAATCATCAGGACCTCCGAGGACTGCGTGACCTTTTCTAACAGCCTCTGAGGGATTCATGCGCTTTATGGGAAGCTGTGGAATACATTTGTTAAAATATAAAGCAGGAGAATGTCTCTTTGTTACCATTTTCTCATCTTTGCAGCTGCATTAATTGTATTATTTTGAATACTTTGTAGATGTGTTGATTTTTGCAGATTTAGCATGTTGCTTTGAAGTGTTAAATATCAATGTGAGCTAAAGTGGATTCAATTCAGTGACATGTTCTGAATAACAAAGTAAAAAGAGGATGATTCTGCCGGCCTATACCGTTGCTTAAAAGAGGAATGACCACAATCTTCTACCAATAAAACTTGTTTATTGTATGAAAAAGGGACTTTGGTTTGATGCTGTCCTGTGAAAGTTAAGCTCTAACGCTCATCTCACCAGGACCGGTTCAGGTCGTTGTCTTTTCTTCTGAACAGCTTTGGCTTTATTGCAGTATCTCATTTGGATGATATTCACATGTTTTCTATTGGAATCAGTTCAGTTCGTGTTTAGTTCCGGGTTTAGCTCAGTTTTGGGTTGGTTCAGCACCGCGGACAGCGTCCTCTGACCCCGAACCCACGGAGAAGATACTGTTTTATTATTTTAAAATCTCAGTAAGGTGGGCTATATCTTGAAAAAAATATGTATATTTTTTTATTAATTTTTTTTTTTTAACTCCAAAATAGTGGGTTAGAGTTACCTACTCAGTAAAAATTACTATATTTCATACAGTACTAAGAATATACTATTGTCTATTTTATTTAATTATAACTTTATTCCTACTTTATTTAATGTATGTGGAATTTGTTTTAAATAAATTATATATTTTAATATAGACATTGTCTCATTGTGGGTATTTTGTTTGTTATTGTTAATGCCTGCTTTTTGGATCTGTTCATTTCAGCCTTTCTGGAACCTGACTAAAACCTGATCTAGTACTGCTGGAATGGTTATCAACTCTTTAAACTCCTCTAAAACCTTTTCCTGTCTGTGTTCCAGTTGGTCCTGGGTCAGACTGAGGAACACTGCCGCAGCCATCGTCCAATAAACATCCCGTATATATTCAACCTTAACGTGATAATAAAAGGAAAGAATGTTTTTTTTTTAGTTTATAACTGAGACAAATATAAAACCCCATTAACTGGGAACAACTGGAACAACAAACTGGGAAGAAGAAGAAGCTTTTGTAGAACAGAGTCAGAGCCTGGTGCTGCTCTGTAAATGGGGTTTAAACAGGCCCAGCTCGAGGTGGATGCCTGGGTCTTGAGGTAATGTAGTGAGGTGACATTAGTGCTTCTTAACCTCAGGGGCTCACGACCTACGCAGTGGCTCCTTGTTTTACGCATGTTTAGTTTCTCTGCTGCGTGACAGAAGCTGAGTCTGTAGGAGGTGCTACGAGAGGTGTGTGCAGGCTGAGATGTACTCTGGGTTAAGGTGCATGTAAACCACCAGACTCTGAGGTGTTTTTGTGAAGACTATGGCCAAAACGTAAACACTGGGTCATAGTAATCAGCTGCTGAGAACACCTGCCAGACCAGCAGAGGTGTCTTCACAGTTTACACGACAACAGAGCAAGTGATGCAACAAAAGGAATTAAAAAAGGGAATTGAAAAGTCTGAGTTTTTGTGAAAAAACAGCGTCCTTGTGTAAATCAATGGTAAAAATCTCATCAAAATTTGGTGCATTTACAAATAGCAAGTATGTGTAAGTTTTTTCCAGGTGTCGTTTTCTTTTACCACCACAAAACGTGCATTGAACTGTTTTAAATGTCTGACGGCTTTGGTAAAAAATATTTCCTAAATCTGATGTCTGAAAATGGAACTTTACAAATGTCTTTGACCAGGCATTTAATTCTGACACAAGTGGCCTTAAGATTGACCCAATATTCCAGAGTCACATTTCCAGTATCAAGCTGCATTTTTTAGATTCACGTCATAGTTTCATTCAGAGCCACACGAGGAAGTTACGTCATGTACAAACAGAGTGATAAATGTAAAGATCCATTACGCTGATTTATGTGTGTAATTACCGGAAGTGTGTACAGGGGCCTCGAAAAGCACTCACAGGTCTTATCTTACTCTGCAAATCTATACCGTGAACTCCAGGAGGAACAGATGAACACAGGAGACGGCCCAGGGCTAATTCGAAGGCGCAAAACAGTCACGCACATGTGTTCCATCAAAATCGGTGACAACACTGACAAATGCACAAACACTGGGCCTGCTGCTCGAGTTTTTCAGGGCTTTCAAAATATATGACTTCAGCTGACTAGTCTAGAATAATTATGGGCATCCTATCCAATATTTTTCAATTAAAATGGACATAGTGGATATTATGTGTAATCTGAAAAAAACTATGTAAATTTAATGGATGCCTAATAGATCAATGATTGGAGACAAAAAACTGTCACTAAATATTGAAGACCAAAGGGATAAGACACACTCCAATTTTTATAATGTAGTTAATTCTATTGCCATTGATTATTGTGATGGTTCTGAAGATTCTTTTATCAAATTTTGGTTTTAAGAAAGTGTACTTTTTAAAATACTATATTGTATAATACTACTGTATATATATATCATTCATTCATAAAATTTAAAATATATAAGAAAAAGTGAAAGTCAAAAATGAATGAAAAGGAGCAGTCCAGATGCTTTTGCTTTAACCCTTTCTTCACTATTGAACTTAGTTTAGCACTATCACACACACCAACCTAATTTTCTTTTTCATACATACTTTACAGTTTCATACTTTTCTTTATTTTTTTTAGTCCCTATAAGGTTATATTGACTTTTTTTTTTTCAAACCTCTTTTAGATATTTGAAGGCAATGATTTGTTATTTACTTTATTCAAAATTTGAATGGTACTAAAATCAATTAAACCGTAACATTTTAATACCTTAAATTTGAGGATCAATGGGTTTGGTGGATTTCTGAACCGACAATTATCGATAACCTTTAGAGCCTCTTTAAGAGCTGTAAGTTTTGCATGTTGACCTCCAAATGTTAACACAGTATGTTAAATATGGCTCATGTAGCTGTACAGAGTATATAATGCAGAATTATTATATTATATTATATTATATTTATTTATCTTATCCCGATTGTTTTATCCTAAAATTAAGTTTTATTATTCTGTTTCTACAAATGCCCAGAGACGACAGGACTGGTTTCTATTTGAACACATTTTCTTGCAAGAAAGTTTTGGGTATTTGTGATTTAAATAACTAAATAGATGTAAAGTGAAATTAACATACGAGATGTTTTTTTCCACAGGGTTTATTTGTAGACAATAGCATATTCCTACTGGGTACAATAGCTGTTCACATGCTCCAGGATGCCACCAAAAAACTCCTAAACACCCAGTTTTACATTCATTTGCAAAATAAAATTAGAGGCACATATAATGAGAGCCAAACACTCTCACAAAGTCAAGCATTTAGAGCAGTTTATTAATTACTTAAGGTCCGTATAAATGACCTGCTCCACAATGAACCCTATAACTGTCCTGTCCAACGCTTTTCATCATCTCAGTGTAAGTGTTTTAGATCCTGTACACAACTTCATATACAATAGATCGAAATTAAAGGTCTAGTTGATTCAGAGCCAAAGGTACTGCTCTATCAGCTCAGCTCGATGGGAGATTACTTGTGTGTGAGTGTGTCATTTTATCTAAGAGCACATACATTCTTTATGGATCTGACGATTTGCAAAAACAACAAAACAAAACCACAAGAGGCAGGC
This sequence comes from Neodontobutis hainanensis, assembly GCA_024349245.1. Taxonomy (NCBI): domain Eukaryota; kingdom Metazoa; phylum Chordata; class Actinopteri; order Gobiiformes; family Odontobutidae; genus Neodontobutis; species Neodontobutis hainanensis. The sequence goes on from JALDNG010000016.1 coordinate 14,909,257, forward strand.
CTTTGGTCAGGTGCTTAGGGTTTATGTAACTGGATCTCTGAAGTGTTTTATCTAAAATTTATTTATTTATGAATCCTCTGTTTATATTTCAGAACACATATTGATCTGTTCAATGAAGTGACATTTGGACAAGAGTCATTTGGTCCATGTGGCAGGTTGCTGAGTGTCGTCTGCATCATTATGGGTCCCGAGATGGACCCCTGTGGAACTCCACGTCATTACCATTGGTCTGATACAGATCCAACAGAACTAAGACTTTACCAGCATCAGGGTTCAGATGGATGTCACGTGTCACTTTGTTAAGAGCGCTTCCATCGCTGTGACTGAAACAATCAAAGTAAATGTTTAACAATAGAAAGTCATTGCGTTGTCCCACTGAGGCAGCATGTGGAAGTATTCAGGCAGACTTGAGACTAGTTTAACCCTGTCAAGTCTCTTCTGGCTCAACCCACTCATACATTTGGCTCTTTAGTGGTCATTTGTCTTCTGCAGTTTATTGCATGTTTATTGCTTTTTTTAAAAAAGATAATGCAAACTAAATAGAGCTGGTGGGTTAACGAAATATAAACATAAACTGCAAGTTGTTACTGTCGCTAATCTCTCACAACCCCCCCCAAAAAAACAAAACAAACAACAACAAAAAATGTTTCTCCTGTTTGGTCCAAGGTTTGATTGGACACATGCAATTTTAAATCATTCATTCATTTTTTTAATTTTTTTCAATTTTTTTATTTTTTATTTTATTCCAGCAGCATCTCCCGGTTATAATAAACAGGTCAAAATACAACAAAAGTGATAGGACAGAGCAACGAAAATCACAGTGACACTTGAAATGTGACCTTTGTTAGCCCTTTTTGTCAGCCTCTGCATTCATTGTGATTTTTTGTGTGTTTAGTATTTACAGATATTTTTAAACACAAAGCTAAAAGTGCTCTTGTCTTAAATGTTGCTTGGTTGACCCCGTTGTCGTGGTCAGCCCCTGATTGTGTTTTGACAAACCCAGGTTGTGAACCTCCTTCTTTACATATCACAGCACATTAAGTATGTTTTCTCTGTGTAATTGTGTATGACATTTAGCAGTCAACATAAATATCCCACAGACACACACACACATAACACACTCAAACACATACATGGGGTTGTCCCAATGGCCCCGTCCCGTTAATTACTTTCCATTAGAGAAGAATTGACCTGCCACCGCGTGATTGGTCGGACCACACCGAACAGCACTGGCCATGAGTCAGGAGAGTTGAGCGCTGGGGCAAACTCTTCACTTTGGTCAAACCGCGAGCTCCTCATTACGACTGAATGACCTCGCTGACTCCAAACGTCAAAACTGTCCCCCCGACAAATCCACCCCCCCACCTCCCCTTTCTTTCCCAGAATCTTCCCAGAAACCCACCAAAAATGAACGAATGTACTAATGAGAGTTTCGAGTAATGACCTCTTTCAAAGGAGGTACTTCTATCGGCTTTTTCTTTTATTTTTTGTCCGTTCAAGTGCCATGGAGGTCCTTGCCAAAGCGTAGTCAGCAGCCCGTGAAGGCGTCTCCTCTCCATTCTCACACTAAAAGGGCATTTCCCCCCAAATCCGAGTTTTCAACCTCGTTCTTTCCCTTGCAAAAGAATGAAGAGCTTATTACGCTTCGAGCTGCATGACTGCGCTTCTCGAATCGACGCCAACTAAAAAAAAAAAGTGTCTGCATTTAGCCTCCGAGCCGTTGTTGTTGGTCTTTGTTTTATATCTGCTCATTTGAAAAGACTGAACAGTAATAGAAAGTAAGCATTGAATGGGATTTAAAAAGGTCTTAATGATTGCAGAGGTGTTTTGTTTTTGCAGATTACTAAGAGAAAGCAACGAATCAAGGACTGCTATAAAAAGAATAGACGTCAAGTATGATCAGGCCTTCAGATTGGAAAACATGGTTAACTTGGTATAGGTATAGGTATAGAGGACTTTGATACTTCTTTTTGAGGGTCAGTGTTTAATATTACTAGATGGAGAATGACTGTAATGCCACATTCTTGTGGTCCTTGGATTCATCAAAACAAACGTACATGAACTGAAGTCAGAACTAGAGCTCAGGACTTTCACTCTGGACCCTGTCTCTGCTCTTGGACTTTAGAAACATTAATGTTGGTCCAGGCTCCAGCAGATTGTGTGACATTCTCACATGGGCTACACAAAAGAACATTTTCTTTGTCTTGGATTAGCAACAGACCCCTCCTTCAAAATCAAACTGGCACAAACCTGTCCTGGAACTGTTCCTGATGGAATACCTGACCTGGAGGTATGTAACTTTGTGCTGCAGCTGGATTCCAGACTCGAGTAAATCCATCTTGTATCGCACCGAGCCAACCGCTGGAGTTGAACCATCGGCCTCTTGTGACCAATGATGTAGCAACACAAACAGGAAGAGGCAGGTTTTTAATTTGACAAATGCAACAAGTGTCTTTTTCTCCTCTTTGTTGTCAACATGGCTTGTGCTCTTCTTCTTACTGGTTTTGGTACATCTTAAATCCCGTAGTCTTTCATACAAGCTCTTTTTATCGGCCAACGTCCTTGTTTTATTTACCAATTTAGTGTTTGTTAGCGTTCTTTTTATTTTTCAGATTCACTGTTACTGTTACAGCGGTTTGTTTTTCCTTCATATCAGCCGCACTCTGGTTACAATATGAATAATTGCTATTATTGGCTAAAACAAATCTCATTGTAGGCAGAAAAAGTTGGTGCTTCATCCAAATGCCTACCAATGTCCTGATAAAAGGCTACTCCCTTTTGCAAACGTCAACGGTAGCCTTCCCAGATGGTTCTGTGAAACTGTTCTGTGAGCACTTCTATCTGTCAGAGTCAGGTTAGGAGCTATGGGCCCCAGAAACACAACCTGTGTCCGACTTTCCAATGTCACATGCATCGTAGACATAAGAAAAATGTTTGATTCATCTGCAAATTCCACATTGATTCTGCATTAATACAGTTCATAATATGGGTTTTTCATCAGTGTCTGCCCACATAAGAGTGAACTGAACTGGCTGTAAATGCTATAAATCTGTGCTTGAGCTGGATGCATTATGAAGAACAATACACGGCCATTTATAGACATAACCCACTTGCACCTGAAAGTAGTATCAAAGGGAATAAAAGGTCAGAGCAGCGATAAGCATGAGTGTTTCAAAGGTGCCAGTGCAAAAAAACAAGTAGTTATGCAAACAACAGAGAAGTACGATGAACTTGATGGAGGCCAAGTCCTGCTGATCAGAACATGTCTAAAGAGAGTCTCTTACCCAAGGAATTCCAAGCCACGTTCATCAAACAAATGGTCCAAGTGGATACTGTAGTACAGAAGTCCTGATGTAATTCTGAAACCAGGCTGAAAATGGAAGTTTGTGCTCTTTTTTTGGTATAGAGTTTAACTGATCAAACTGAGTCAAACTATATCTGAAGCAGTATTTCACAAAGGGACCATTAGTAAACTGTACAAGTGTCTAGAGGAGAAAATTATTACGTGAAAAAAATGTGGCTTTATGAAGTCAACTCTCACTTCAGCAAAGGTTTCTTAGATGCAACTGATTGCATTGTGCAGTATTCTTGTGTTTGAGTGAAGTCCTGAGTCTGTTTTTTTTTTTTTAATTGGTAAAATGGTTTAAACCCCAACTACTATATTGTAAAAGGCTTTATGATACCATTTACTGTTTATTATAGAGGATTCTAAAACTTTTCCCAGGAAACAGAAAACTTTGGCCCAAGCACAAACCCCATGCTTGAAAATGGAGCGCTCCCATTGGTCAACACCAGCTTGTCATGACGTTCCAGGAAGTGTAACAGCTGCCAATAAAGTCTAATGTTTAACGAGAAGGAGATAATTAATGTTCTGACGCTAAGGTTGCAGCTAAGCTAAAGTTCTGCTCTAAACTAGTAGTAGGAAGAAATTTCTTCCCACTACAGCTTTAAAAGGAAAGACTAACACTGCTCCTCTGCTGCTCTCCCTGACGAGGCCTAATCCCATTTGCTCTCTGCGTGATAACTCTGTTGCTATTCTAACCCAGCGGAGGCCCTTCATTAAAAGTCACTGAAGCCTGGTCGTCTCCCCCCTCGTGTTTATCTCAGAGGTCAGAGGTGAGGCTCAAAGGGAAGCTGGGCCCCTCCTCCCTGAACCCTCTCTGCAGGGGCCTGTCTGCAGGGTTTTCTAAAAGGAGGTAATGATGATGGACAGTCGTTGAGGATGACTGTGGTCCACAGAGGTGTAAGTCACGCCAGGTACAAGCTCTTATCTGTTACTTGAGACATGAGCGCTGAGAGGAACAGGAAACAGACTCCACTGATCACTGTCAAGCCAAGAGTCCCCGAAACGTTCTGGAATTATACCCCAGTCAAGTTCCTGCTGATGTAAGAAACACCTCAAATGTAAAGTGAATGTAGTTGAACGTGTCTGAGGCATAAACATTGCCTGGGGTTTTGTGTGAGACGCTCAGCCCGTGTTATTAATGACACCAGCTGCCATTATCGAAGCTGCTGTTGCGTAAGAGTCTGTGAAGCCATCAATTGTGGTTTCTTGTCTGCCTTTACAAAAGTGACCTGATCTCTTCTAACTGCTCTGTTTACTCGTGCGTCATATACTGGATGGTGATACTATGAACTTATTTTGTTTTTGCTAGCTCTTATTCCACTTGGGAAACTTGTGATTGTTTTTTGCTTTAGCTCCTCATTCATTCTCTTCATCCCTAACTGAATGTACTTTATATAACTGTCCTGGACACATCTCTGAGAGTGGATTCATGTTCATCTATTTGCTGCTTATTTGTCTCTGTAAAGGTCTTTAAGGCAACTGCTCTTGTGATATCGGACTATTAAATTCTCAGTTTAAAGGTGTTAATCCCAGAAAACTGTTACCTCAACTGACCCTAGGCCCTGGTGTGGTTTAGAGATGGGCTTTGACAGTTGTACAAGCACAAGTACATAAATACAAAATAAGATACCACGGTCAAGGTTTCACTCAAAAGATGGTGCAAGAGCAATTTTCACAGTAAATAAAAGCTCAGAGCCTTGTGTTTGTGTCTTCATGGCTGGAGAGACCTGAACAAACCCAGCATCAGTGCTCTGGAGCAGTAAACTGTGACTTATTTTAGCAGTCATGTGAAAACAAAGGCTGTATAAAACCCTCAGCCACAACAACACATCAGAGATCTGAGGTTTTCAAAAGAACCAGACGGATATACGGTATCTTCACCTAAAGAAACTCGAATGGACGCTCACTTTGGATGATACAGCAAAACAAGGAGCAGGCACACTTTTAGACTTTTCACCCAGACACTGGACTGTCGGTAATGGTTGGACTGAAGCTATGGCCTGGATTTTGGAGACATGAACACGTTTATCTTTGGAGTAAAACCTAATTTCATTTGACTGTAAAAATAATTTGAATACAGCAGAATTTCTTTGAATATATGGAACGAATAAGATCCGCCACCAAAAGATCCTTCTGATTGAGGAACTTTAGTGTTGCATCTTGTCATTTTCATCCTGTTTTTGATTTGTTATGACATCTCTGGTTCATTTGTGGGTCACATTCCTTTGTACCATTCAGGTTTAGTTCAAATGAAAGTGGACTAAAGAGGCTTTCACACCTGCACTGTTTGGTCCAGACTTTCTGACTTTCCTGTTTTTTGATCGGGACCAAACTTAACCAAGGTCTAGTTTATTTGTAAAAGCGCGTTTGGCAACTTTCAAACCAAATGCTGGAAGTGAGAGTTAATAAAACACACAAAGAAGAAGGGACGCTGAAAGGAAACAGGGAAAATTGATATTGGTCTGATTTAAAAAATACATAAGACACAACTTTTTCCTTGTGATCATTATAGTGATTTTAAACATGTCTTAAACAGTGTATGTTTAAGACAAACTGTTCACCACAGGCCTGTCAACCCTGAGATTACCTGATGATTGTTTTTTTTCCTCAGGTCAATCTGTGCACATTGTTGTTGGGCTTGTGTGGGCTTTTCTAACGTTGTCCAGAGCGCTACTGTTCAGGTCACTGGGTTCCTTTCATTCAGGAGGAAGTCATCAGAAATCCCCAAATGAGGACGCTATTTAGTCCCAGGACTGAACCGTATGTGCTCGGCTTATTGTTTCACAGGGAACTGGTATTTCCTATGGGTCTGTGTTTGAAACAGCAGCAGAGTATATCAGAGCAACTGATGCTCTCTGATAAGGGCTTAGTGTTTCTCTGCAGACGATATGGCCCAAAACTTAGATTTACAAGTTTAACGCTATTAGTACGATAAATAGACAATTACATTCACATTTTTCACTTGGTTTAAGTATAACCAAAGTGATAACCGAGTGCTTTATTGAGATATCAAACATTAAAATGTCCAGAGTTCAATCCTGCTGCTAATTTTCACCTTGTTTGAACCTAGATTAAACGGTTTTGGACACTTTTTTTCTTTTGACGCATCATAATGACGCAGGTAAGACTTTGCTTAAGATAAATACAAATGAACGGATAATGAGTGTGAACTGTCTGACTACGATTGCGATATTGTTACTGTTCCTCCTCGAGTGGAAGCTATAACATCTCACTTTGTGCGAGTTTGTTTTGAACTTCCTTAAAACCTTCAGCGTCACAACGGCAATTATCTCCGCCTCGTTAAACAAAAATTATTTAAGCAAATTTTTATCCCTGCTTCACCTTGTCTCCCTTTCCTCTGTTTCTTTTTTCTTTTTTGCTCTTTTTCTCCCCATTTAATAAAACAAATTTTAAAAACCACCACTAGTGTTCGTTTTTTCTGTAAAGAGACTTATTGCGTTCTGTGCATTCATTTTCAATGTGCGCACACGCTGTTAAAACAGATTAATTAACTTTTTATTTTTTCAAGATGGCAGACTGTAACTATAGATGAATTGAATGTAAGTGGAAACCAAGTACTTCCTCCCCACCCTCGCCCCAAAAGACTAAACACTGGGACAGAAATAGCCCCCAGTCCCAGTGGATCTGCTCCTATTGAAAAGAAAGAAGGAAAAGCGACAGAAACCGGCCCGAATCAGACGGACAGTTTAGGAATGTGCTGTAGATGAATATTACAGCCGTGATAAGAAAATATTTAACATTCTGTATTAGGGAAGTTACATAAGAATGAAAATGATGCGGGTTTCCATGGAATATAAACCTGAACAGAAAATGTGAAAAGTTATTTTAATTTAGCACAGCAGGTCACCAAGAGGTCACCAAGAGGTCACCAAGAGGTCACCCAGTGAAATGCATTTCACTGAACTAGATATTTATTGTTAAGCACATGTGAGGAAACTCACAATTATTGTTAAATTGTTTAGTTTTTTTTAAGTTTATTTGATAGGGACATTCTCTGTGTCACGTACTACAGCATTTATAGCCATGGCTAATTTGTGATGTTCGTCCCTAGAAGGGCTTTAACAAACAACGGACAAATACAGTCACAATTTACAAACCATAAAACACAATGAAACACTTAACAGAGGTTAGCCATGATCACAAAACTAAACTCTCTTCAGTTCATATTAAAAATGACTCCAGTCTGTTTTAGTTCAAGAGCAGGAACTTCCACAGAACAGGGCCATGAACCCAAAAACTGTCCAAAAGATGTTTTTCTCAGAGGCACTTTAACAGCTCCTCGTGTGATGGCTCTTAGAGGAATTATTAGATCGCTGAGAACTCGCTTCCTGAAACGTTTAAACATTCATTCTAACAACACTTGACTGAGGATATTAAGCCTTAGCACAACCTGACAATGGTGCGTTCAAATAGTTTTTTTTTCTCCAGAATCTTTATGGCTCTTTTGTAGATCGTTCCTAGTGTTTAATTTTATTTAGTTGTTGCTGTTTTATATTCATGTACTGTCTGCTCATTCCCTAAACTGTGATCATGGTTAAACTCAGCTCAGATGTCCCTTAGAAAAAGCCCAGTTTTTCTTTTTACGTATCATGATGGACAACTCTAGCCTAGAACACTAATGTGGCAGAAAGTTTCTGTTCTTTTTCTTTCAGGCTGTCTTGGAAGGTTTGATCTGTTTTAGTATTACAGCTTGGTTTGTTCCAACCTCTGCTCAACAAGAAACAAAACTCTATCAGATTATTAATACGGCTTGGAAAATCATTGAACTGTAAGAGCTCAGATTTACAGACTGTATTCAAACAGACCACTGTTCCATTGTCTTACAGGTTTTTTAAACAGCTGCTCTTCACATCTTCTAGCACTTTCCATTCTCAAAAATACTGTATTTATTGTTTTATTTGAATATAATTTTATGTTATTGTTTTTTATCTAGAAATTTACAGCTGGTGTGTTTCCAATTAATGATAGATGTATTTAAGACAATTTTCATTTTTATTGTTCTTTAATAAGTATCAAAAAGATGTGTGTTTTTTTCCTTTTTTATTCTCAATATGTTTTAGCTTCACAACTCCACAATTACATCATGCACACACAAAAATAAAATGTAATTAAAATTTAAAAGAAAGCCTCCGGAGTTATAAAGGTTTGCTTAAATGTTATACAAACTGTTAAACCTCATTGAAAATTGGACTGAAGGTTTATGGAAAAAAAACTATAAAGGCACTATATGAAGAACATATGTTGAAAATTCTTTTATTGTGTCATAATCATATTCATCTGAAAATCAGTGTTGTCATTTTTTTTGTGTAGCCTTGCAGTAGACCGACACTGACGTACTTTTAAAATGTCAAGATTCATTTTAGAAACATGCAAATCTTTTGAGGAAATGAAATCCCTCCTTTGTTCTGATCTGAGCTGTAGAAGCTGAACATATGAAGTAATGCTGTCATTTTGAGTGTGTTACAGTCAAACTACTGTCACAATAAAAGCACTTCCTTGTGAGTGACATGTGCTGAAACTACTGTATTGTCTTCTGATCAAAAACTATCCAGTCACCATGTTTGAGAGCAGTTCAGATTTCCTGGAGCCCAAACATGAGAAAGAGTAATATTGTGTTTATTTACATTTTCATAGCTGTAAATAAATCACAGTATACATGACATTAAAGTAGTCTCTGGATTAGTTCATGGTTTAGTCCTGGTCTTAGAGACTTTCAGTCCTAGCTCTGCCCCTGGGTTTGCCCTCAGTTGGTCCCAGAACAAGAACAAATTTTAGGGTAGTCCATCTTTAGTTATCAGTTCTGACATAGAAACCTTTGTCCTGCCTTGAGCCTCGTCTGGTCCTGGATTTGTGAACACACTCTTCTCACTTAATTTCCATGTTTTGTAGTTTGTGCAGTGCATTGTAAAGAAGTGTCTTCTTCAAAATGATTTGAGACTCTGCATTTAAGTGATCTGACATCTCATCTTAAATAATCCACAAAGACACCCACAAAATGAAGCGTCTGAATAAAGACAGTGAGACCAACAACAGCTGCTGTACAAAGACCGACGAGAAAACGGTTGCACAAACACATTAAAACCCGTCAGACGGAGGCAGAGGAGCTCTCAACCGTGACGTTCTCATCCTGTTGGCACAACACTGTCTGCTGTTCGTCCGATGAAGGTGACTGCAGAGGTCCACACTCGGACTGTCAGAGAAAAAAGCCCTGAGAGGTTTTTTCAGAAAAAGAGACAGAGCAGTGAACCATTGAGAGCAGTCTCGGTCAGACGCTCAGGAAGTTTATGAGTTCAAATTCACAATATCACAGAGAAAGAAACAGAACAACTCTAAAATGTCTAAGATCTAAAAGTTTCATAATTATTTGTATAAATGCTTTATTATTTATTGCATAAAATAAACAATGAAGTTAGGTTTGGAACAAACATTCCCTTTAAAGCTTCAAATACAGAAAAAAAAGTTTAGAATTATTTTCCAGGAGATGACAGTACTTTTACTGTTTCCATATTAAATATTGTAGAAGTAAAGTTAACTTTATTGTGTGCGGCTGTCACAAAAATAGCACTTTCTCGTGAGTGAGATGTTTGTGACACATGCAGTTTATCTCTATCCAATATTACCAAATAAATATAAAAATGTAAAAATATATATTTAAATTGCAGATAAATCCATATTTTTTCAAATCTTTTAGAAAAGAATAGTAATTGTTAGATGTAAGGGAATGTAACATATTAATACTGAATATTATTTGTAAAAACATTTTGTTCCATTTAACAATAATAAAACCGTAATGTTTATAGAAATCTAGAAGGTAAGAAAGCAAGATATTTTTGGGAGAGGAAATGCTGTAAAACATAATAATTGTAAAATGGTGAAGAAAGAACAAGAATAATTTGTTGAAAACAGGCCAGAACTCTAAAGGATCCACTGTGGTTTGTTCATTTTTAGCCAACCTGAAGAATTAATCTGGATTTTAAAAGCTCTTTGTGTTCACTTCATTCATTTTTACAACAACTCCTTGTAATATTTCCTTTACTTTAAGTAATGTCTAAAACAAAACCAACCAAATGTACCCAGTTAACCCAAGTCTACTGGACTCAGGAGAGATTAAACACTGATAAGCTTTAGTGGTACAAGGTTACTCCCAGTTTCCCAGTTTTTAAACATTAGCTTTAGAGAGTTAAACTTCCCTTTAGTTTCCTACACTTCAAGGACTCATGGACCAAAAAGCTGACGAGTTACAAGACTATGTACACCAATGGAAAGTGACCTGTACTGACCTTATTTGAAGAAGGTCAAAGGTAGAAGCTGTAAAGCAACTTGAGATGTCTTCCGTTCTGAACTGTAATAATGTTGGTTTTAAGCAAAGTCAATTAAAAAAAAACAACCATTGCCTAATATGCTTAATGTAATCTGAGTCAAGGTGAACTGATGTTGCTGTGTTGGTCAGATGTGACAAAGTTTTCATTTTTAAAAATATGATAAAAAGTGGAACCGGCCATTGTTTTCTATTTGTTGGGCAAAGCGCAGCAGTAAGACTCTACATTTCTGCGTTAACTCATCATAATTCAAGTGTTGTATGTGACTGTTTGGTTTCTATGGCTGTGGATGTTGGTGCTGTCACGCCTCTGAGCTCGGCTGTGGACAGGTGAGTGTCCACCTGTCAGTCCGGATTACTGCAGTCTGAGTGGAGCTTTGAAGTGCACTGACAGCCGCTGATGATACGCTTCCTGATGTATGTTTAGATTGGCTTCTATCGGCATTTCCAGGCACTCACGTTCGCTGTCTCGCTCTGTGTGATGCTATGATGTTAGACAGAGGCTATTTATTGTGTTGATCAAGTTTAATTTGACTTGACAAAAGTGCAGTGACTGAGGAACCTCCTCACACTGTAACTCCAGAAAACACATGTAAACAGAATCATTAATTAAAAAAAACAATAATAAGTTGTCACATGCAATTACATTTATTTAAGGAAATTAAATAAGCTATAGTTCATTGGACATCACTCACAACAGTTACAGGCAAAAACTACAGTGGACTAGCTTGTTCTTCTAAACTTTTTACAACATGACAGAGCACAATAACTCACAGGATGCCCAATGGAGTAAAGTGTATAGCACATGCACATTAAAACTTTGATTATAATCAGACTAAGGCAATAATTAGGTTTCCTCTGCATGTATTCATACTGAGTGTAAAATTACAGTTGAGCACACTAACCTTCTCCCATCGTCCAACGACGTGTTGGACAGGTGTAGGTGAACGAATGAATCTAAACAGCCCCTAGTGATTGAATCCGAGAGATAATGGCTGTCAGTCAGTGTTAAGTACCATATACCATCATTTTGCAACAGTAGTATGCTCTCAAAAAAATCCATCTTGAACTGTTCCAGATGTAGCGGCTGGTTTACAACATTGAGTTGCTCTGATTGGATAAAACTGCGGTTGATAAATCCGGTCACGGACCAGGTTTTCATTTAAAGAACCTGGCCTTTTGCAAACGCTTTCAACAGGAGCCTCCAGATGGTCTGTTGAGCAGTTCTATCTGGCAGAGTCAGGTTAGTATTCTTCTGCACTCTGCCAAATATTCATTCGGGGGGTGACTGGAGCCTACCCCAGGAACTTTGGGCCTTAAACGGGGACACCCTGGACAAACATTAGTTAATCCTGTTTGACTTCACTCTGCAGGTGAACAGTCTGTCAAATCTAAGTCTCCTTTAGATCCGACCGCAGCAGCTGTCACGCTTGAAGCTGTATTGTTCCCACACTCAGAGCAGCTCGTTTGTTCAGACAGTCTGGATGAACGTCGAGAGAGTTCTGAGCTGGATTTATGAATGGTATGTGAGAGAGGCTGGTGCCATTCACAAAAGTCTCACTGTGCTGCTGCTGCTGCTCTGTGAGTGTCTCCTTTTTGCCTCGACATTCTTTCTAGTTTACATTCCTGTTAGTAGCCAGGTAGTGCGTGTGTGTGTCAGGTTTAATGAGACACGTCGAACTGGACGAACCGGGTCGGAAGCCGCAGAGACACGCAATACTCGGTAATCTTCTGCTTCTCACAGCCACGCTTAATACTGCACGCAACACACCCGCAGCACGTTCACACAGCCTCTGCACGAACAAGCACCTGTCTGCAGACTTTATACAACAACCTCAATCAATGCACTTAAAGATGCAACAAATGCTCCTCGATTTAACAGTGGAGAGGAAAATGTTTGAATTGCACCAACTGCTTTTTGTATGTACAGACTGTTCTTTTTGTTTTCCGTGACAAAGAGAAACTTGAAAACCAGACCCTTCTCATTCCAATATGACAGTAACAATCCGTGACTTTAACAATGACATCAGATGTGTCTATTTCAATTCAAATGCTTTCTAATCTAATCAAAGGTTTTATTCTGTCTTCATCAGTTTTAGTCTGAGGTGTTATAAAGCCCTGTGGCAAAATGTTTCGTTTTTTCAGATTTACATTTAGAACATTTATTGATCCCCAAGGGGAAATTAATTTCATGTGGATCATAAGACATGTATACATAAATGGACACACAAAGATTACAAGCCACTCCATGCAGTCCAAGGTTTTTCATTCAGGCGCAATGTTCTTCACTTGCTGCTCACTGCTGCTCTGTTACAAGCACTTTAAAATAAAATAAAAATTAAGTTGTTGACCAGTGGCGGAGCTAGACAGTTTTTCTCAGGGTCTGCTCACACAAGGGTGGCACAGAAACTGATATTATCTTTTCTGTTTTTGTCACAGTATATCTAGTTTTGCAGACAATGATTGACATAGAATTACATTACACAATAAATTTAGGCCTATTTCTCCCTTAACTCTTCTTTAAATACCCCTTAGCTCTGCAGAAGTGGTGGTGGGCGTGGCCTGGGGGCGCCCAGAGATTTGTTTATGTTGACAGAGGAGCAGAGAATACAGCATATGTCTTTCTGAAAGACATTGTAAATACTGTATAGAGTTTGTTCCCTGTGCACAATCTACAACTCTGGAAAAAATGTAATAAATTACATTGTCAGAATGTCACAAAGACCTAAACATCAGAACATCCCAGCAGCTGCACATTTACAAAGAGAGGACTGTCTGGATTAAAGTGTGTCAGAGGTCACAGGTCGAGCTGTCGAGCACAAACTGTCTGCTTTTTTTTTTTTTAACTCTGGTACAATTGTGTTCAGGAATCTCATTCAAAATTATTTAATGTGTGGAAGAACAACTTTTGACAATGATTGTTTAAAAAAAAAAGGTTCCTGTGAGTTTGATGACATTTAGCGCAAAGCCTTAATAATATCTCCACATCCATCCACGACGACAGGCATTGTCACTTTGATGAGTATCAGGATTTTACCCTGAATATTAGTTTAATCATTTTTAATTGAGTAAAATAAATAGGAAATGTGCATAGATTTCTCATTTAAATAAACAGTCCCAGTGTTATTTGTTTAACTTTTGAGTCGAAGCTGCAGCAGGTACAGTTTGTCCTTGGCTGTGGCTGAGATCAGACGAGAGAGTTCAGGGTAAAAGGAGCTGTCGGCGAGTCTTTGTTAAAAAGCACCGTGTGTGGAGCACTGCCCTGACAACTCTCTGCCGAGTCTTGTCACGAAAGGCTCCTGACGGGAGGGGAGGGTGCATATCTAATGAAGGATCTCTCCGAAGAAGGTCAATAGTTTGGTGCATTTGCGGGTATCAAGATCGAGAAGGAACACCACAGCCCCTGGGACGCACCCGGGAAGGTGACTGCACTAAACAAATATCAACCAGGAGCATTACATAAAGAGTTTACAGTGAAGCAGGTGAGAGTGTGGACTGATGGCGCTGCAGGACTGTTTATAGAGCACTGACTGAGACATGATCAAGGCAGCTACACCTACAATGACAGCTCCAACGAGTAATGAGTGTGCCATGTTTGTGTCTGCATACATCCAGAAATGCATTGAGGCTGTCAGCGTCAACATCACAATAACATCTATAAACATCACAAAAAAGCCTGGATGACAAATGTAAATTACTAAAGGCACTATCTTCAAAACTGGGAACCTGGTTTTCAAGATATATATATATATATTTTTATATTGCGCTTTTCCACCTAGCACTCAAAGCACGAGTTTTAAACTTACAAAGCCCTTTTATTGTGTTGTTTAATCCTTTTGTCCAACTGTATTAAGAGTTTGTGTGGCATAATATGTCAGTTAACTTTTTAGATTATTTTTCTGTGGTCTATTTTGTAGAGACAGAGTAGACAGACAAGAGCAAATACACAAGACCTTTTTCAGAATTGCAGGATGCAGGGACAGTGGCTCTCCTTTTTGCTGTGTCAAGTATAAAGTGGGAACAAGGCTGACAAAGACAGGATATTACTGAGAGAAATTCCCACCACTGTTGCGCAAAGAAGCATAAAGGTCTGGTCATCTAATGACCTGGTCATCTAAATACCTGGTGAATGCATTCAAAAGTAATTATACATTTCAAAGAATTAGATATTCTTCAATAGATCTTTAACTGTATGTGTGTTGCGTGCTGTGGTTACTCCCTTTATTGCTTAAACCTGAGTCATATTTGGGATGCTGATCCAGATCAAACAATGCAGATCAGCTCAATGATTATCCTTAAATCTTATGACTGCAGCAGATAAAACCACGACTGAAAACAATCAGTCAGGAAAAAACTGTTACATCATTTATGTAACAGTTTTTTAAAGTCTGGTCATGATGTTACATCTGTATTTAGAGTTTAGAAATGTAAAGATCAAAGTACAAACATTTTACACAGAAAGTATGCTTCATTGGTTCTGGATTGTTTGGTTGAATACTTTAAATAAAAATTTTGTGCGGTGTGTAGAGTCTTTTTATTTGCTGCAGAGTATCATTTGAACCAGATTTTAACACAGGATGAAAGGATGCTCTTTATGGTGGATCTGTAAAAGGCCACCAGCAGCTTTTTGTTAAGGCCGTCCTTTTTGGGGGTGCAGCACTGGCTAAATTCCAACCTGCTGCTCCCTGATCTCAGATGTCCATCGGC
Organism: Neodontobutis hainanensis; assembly: GCA_024349245.1. Lineage (NCBI taxonomy): Eukaryota > Metazoa > Chordata > Actinopteri > Gobiiformes > Odontobutidae > Neodontobutis > Neodontobutis hainanensis. The sequence continues at coordinate 14,924,649 of JALDNG010000016.1, forward strand.
TGATCTCTGTTGTTCAAAAGCTGAATGCAGGTGATGGTCCACTTGGTTCAGTAAACACTGATCTGATGAAAAGGACATCAGGTGCTGAGTCTGTAACCTCCACTTCCTGTTCATCTTTTACTTCCCAAATCTGCAGGTTCTGTAATTCCTCCTTATGTTTCTGCACCCAGACATCATAGACACCTCTTCCTCATCAATCAGGTTCATATTTTCTTAAATAAACCTGGTGGTAGCATCTATTAAAAAAAAAAAAGAAAAATTCACAACAAAATAGTAAAAAATATCAAAATTCAGAGAAAATTTGGTCGTCTCATTTGCAACCTTTATGGAGACCACATTTGAATTTATATTAAATTGATGGGTTTTCAGATTTCCCAACAATAGAGTATATTTGTGTATACCTGAGTAAATGTAGGCTACTTAATTAGCTCTGAAAACTATTTTTTGTAAACTATCTCGTCTTAAATAATAATAAATCTTTCTCCAAAACGATGTCTCAAAACCCACTTGCTGATACGTTGTTTCCGAAAAGCTTTTGTCTTCATTTCCACACTACAGTCAGATTTACAGCTTTTCACTGCGAGACTTACCTTTAATCTCTTTGATCGAGGCCTTTTCAAACGATACCAGAGCCTCGTTTCTAAATCTCACCTGAAAACTCTTCTATAATTACCAGAGTCTAATGGTGCCACTGACAGCTTCCCATTGTGTTGTGTAAGCCCTGTCATTCCAGCACTGTGTTGACATGAGGCCGCTGAATCGAACACTTCACACGCGACTTAGTGACAGGCCTTTGTTTTCCTGTGTTTACTCGTTGCTAATTGATGTCAACATGTAGCACTTTCCTTCCACAGGTCTGTGCAGGGAACTGGTGTAAGGCACAAAACACAAGGCCTGCATTTATTGATAACCACAACTGTAAAGAAGACGAGTAGCTCATTCGCCCAAAACAAATGCGTCCAATAAAATCGACATTAACCCACTGAGCTCACTTTGAGACACAACTGTAGCTCATCTGAGATACTCTAAATATAAGACTTCATTTTCATATTCCTACAATCTGTTCTCATCCAAAGCAGTCAGAGTCAGTGTTGTGAATAAGCACTAATGTCAACACTATACACTGATTCAAACGTCTGTGCAACAAACAGTAAAGTACAAACTGCACAGAGTACAAGGCTTCAGTGCTTGGCTCCACTGAAATATAAATGTCACCAACGCCACGTAAATAACAAGGACAACGTCACACATGACACCTACTTGCAGACAGGTCACCAGCAGACTTCCTTTTGGCTGTTCCCTTCAAAGGTCTCCACATCATCTTCCTCCCTCTGTGCCAATACCCTCCTCATCCTCTTCTCTCAAACCGACTACCTTCATGTCCTCCTTTACTACATAAACGTCCTCTTTGGTCTTCCTCTCGGCCTCCTGCCTCCTTCGATATATTCACACTCCCTCCTCTCAACATGTTCAAACCTCAGTCTGGTCTCTCTCTAGCTTTGTCACCAAAACATCTGACCTGAGCTGTTCTTCTGATGAATCTATTCTGAATTCCAGGTGGGTTTGGTTCCCATCCAGGGCCTCTCTGTGGAGTTTACATGTTCCCTGTTTCTGCGTTGGTTTCCCCCACCACCAAATACTACTTAGATTTTCCTTTCAACAGTGTGGTATGGTTAAAATGTTTAGCTACACATTGCAGTCTGTCAGTTTATAAAGTACAAATAAAATGACGAAAACAAAATAACAAAACCAAAAACAAAACTGTCAGTTGAGTCACAGAGTGTGTAGCGCTCCTGCCTCACAACAAGAAGGTCCGAGTTCAAACCCTGGGCCGACTCAAATATCCTTGGCCAACTGCACTTACTGTGGGTTCTCTCCGGGAACTCCGGTTCCTCCCACCGTTCAAACACATGCATGTATTTGTCAATTGGCAAATCTAAAGTGTCTGTAGTGAATGAATGTGTGAATGAATGTTTGTTTGTTACTGTCTGTCTCTAAGTGTTAACCCTGCGACTAACTGGTCACTGTCCAGGGTGAACCCCGCCTCAGGCCCAAAGCTACTGGGATAGGCTCCAGTCACCCGGCACTCCTAACGGGACCAAGTGGAAGGAAATGAATTAATGAATGAAATCACAACAACAATTCAGACAAACTGGAAGAAAGTAGTGTTGAATGATTTCCACTTTCTCTTTGCTTGCTAATGGAAATTTTCATTATTTTCTTAGATTTAAGATGAATGCTGAGCAGACATATAAGAAATATAGTTAGATACCTACTTCCTGTATATCTTGAGTGACAGATGTCTTGTCCAATCAGCAGTAATAATTCTGTCCATAGATGACACCTACCTTTCCCAGTTTGTCTGAATTGTCGTTGTGTTTTTGGTTTTGATCTTTTGTTTTTGGTTTTGATCTTTTGTTTGCACTTCCATTGTAGGATCCTGACTCTGGTGAAAAAAGCATAAAACAGCAATATTTTCTCAAAAAGGCTTGGTTTTATCTGCTGATAAACTCTCATAATGCATTTTAAAAGAATGATAAATGTTGCACTTGTACGAACCAACGTGTGCAACGTAGTTCTTCTGCAAAACCTGTCCAAGAAGTCTTTATAATTAGTCCTATAACTAAACCTGCCGTCTTCACTAAATAATAAATGTGAACAATAACTGAATAAATCTTATTCTCTTACACAGTAGGTTTTCAGCAGCATTTACGTGTGCTAACTCACCTATGACCTCCTCTGAAACGGCTTGTGGTTAAAATAAGTGCTAAAGGTATGTCCTGGTCTGTGTAATCGCCCACACACTCCACTGGAGACGTTTCCTCTAAAAACTGATTGTGATTGTTACCTGAAGATCTACGTGATGTTGCCATGTTTCTATTTTTAAGGCTGATTCATTCACTGGTGGCTGCCATTGTGTTTGAGCAGTGGGCTTTGGGATTTTCTTTTTTTTTACTTTGAAGATTGGTTGGAAAAAGTAACGTCAGGCAAAAGGTAAACAACAATGTGGTGCCACTTTGTCTGAGTCTGGAACCATTCGACGCTTCCTGGTTTGGGATTTTACACTTTGTCTTTAAATAAATCTTTTCACTGATTTTAAAAATACACACGTTATAATTTCCCTTCACCAAATAAAAACACAATTTATCAGACAAATTGGCCAAAGCTCAAAGCCACACACCTCCAGTTTGTGGAAACAACTCCCCAGTGGAAACCCCACAGACCCAGCATCTCACGAAAGCTTGCGTGATTAAATTATGATTATTACTTGTGTATTCAGCAGCAGTCCAGTGATCATATCTTCTGTTTATTGTTGCACCTGTAAGCTTCTCTCACACAGACAGAAATAGAAGTCTTTTTCACATGAGAGAGAGAGAAGACATAACAACGCTGCTCAAGAATAAATGGGAGAGCTCAGTGTTAAGGATATTATTGATGTGTTAGCCATGTGTTTTTGTAGCATCAGCATGAAAAGAGACCAGGGCTGGGCTTTTTGCTCTGTCTCCTGTGAAGTATAAATGTGAATTGGGAAAATCTCACCAATATCAAGGAAAGGATGATAAAAAAGACAACTGGGGCCAGTGTCTTGCCTAAGGATAACCTGCTAACTCGCCGGTGAATGGATGACCAGAATTACCTCCATAACTTTGAATTATAAGTATCTATTATCATGTTTTTTGTAGCAAAGGTGGGTTAATAAGGGCTAAACATATTAAATCTGAACTGTTATTCACAAAGAGTAACGTTGTCTATCACTCATGTATCTGTATGCATCGCTTGGCTTCTCTCAGTCATCAAGGGGCAACTGAATGTATTATTGCTTTTTCCATTAGCTCTGGTTTGAGATAGAGCTTATCAGACCACACACTTGAAAAAGAACTTGACAAATATTCACTCACAAGACGTTTTCAATAAAGAGAGAAGAGCTAAAGCAGCGTTTCTTTATTCTTTATCATTAAGATTAGTTGCATCAACAGGTGTGTATCACATTTAAAGTGAGAGGAAGTCATGTGACCAACACCACGTGTAATGTAATTTTCTTCTTACAGAAAATGGATGTGAACTTGTTCTATGGAAACAGCATCATGTTAGGAAAATCCCTTCAGAAAAGTGAAGACAGTGAGATAGAGGACAGTGTTAGTGAGGACGAGCGGAGTGGCCAATAAGGTTTGAGGGAAACTTCGGTTTTAATGTTGAACATATGTGTGTAATACTGACATGACCGTGGTGACAGGTTGGCTTCTCTATAGACTGGATTGTACCGCCGATGGAATGGCAAAAGTGATCACATGAGGCTTTATGCCTTCAAGTCTCACATAACTCAAAGTCTGTGCCAGTCCAGGAAAGATGAAGAAGAAAGTCCAAAAGCTCATGCTGGCCAATGACATGCGAAAAGAATAATAATAATAATAATAATAATGATAATAATAATAACAACAATAATAATAATAATAATAATAATAATAATAATAATAATAATAATTATTATTATTATTATTATTATTATTATTATTATTATTATTATTATATGTTTGGTTTTTTTGTCCCAACATTCTCACATATTTGTGTTTTTTGTTTATTCGAAATTTTTTATTTTTAGTCATTTTTTCAAGAAATATTTAAAATAAAAAAAAATACATTGGAATGATTAAATAAACTGTGTGGAATCATTTATTATCCCACATTCTAAACGTTTGTGCGGTAGAGGGTTGAATATAAATACACACACAAAAACATTAACATAATAATTAGACACAATAATACACTGGTTGGAGTAGTACCCTGAAAACAGCAGTATTTAAGATTCATTCGACGTTTGGAGGGCATAACAACCATCCAAAAACAAAGTGCATTGAGCCATCACATTTAAGAGGCATTTCTATTAAGGGTCACTAATAAGTTAACACTTTTGTCACCTGTTTGACCCAAAGCATTGCTGATTTAAAAAAAAAAAAAACAGAACATAAAATATGAAAGAGTCAATCACCCTAAATGCAGTGAACGTGGCAACACAAAAGGATTTATTTGCTTCTACACTTTTGTCTCCTGTTTTCACCTGTCACCTGTTCAAATCATCTTCCCATATTAAAGCACATCTTGTACATCGTGTAGGATATTGTCACTATTTAGCTAAAGCCACTATCCTACACCCACAGCAGTGAAAACAAAAAAAACAACCAAACTAAACCAGAGTGACAGAACTGAATCATAAGAGAATAAGCTTCCCATCTGATTAATTACCCCTATAATCCTCTCTACATCACCATTTTTATCAAAACAAATGAAAAAATAACACCCGTGAGCTGTAGTGGATACGTTTTCATTTTCAAATAAATCATGCACAAGTCTAAACAGGACTCATCTGAGAGACTCCTGGTGCAAGAAGCAGCACTGACATTACTCCACACATAACCCAGGTCTGACACAGAGTCCTGCAGACTGCACCGTGTCATGAGAAACCTAATCCCGGGGCAGGATTAGGTAACGGGACCCAACAATTATGTGCACTGCGAGCCACTTTTTGAGTCGGTGTCATCATTCCAGTAATGAAGCGGGTGTCATCATTGGCTTTGCTCGCACGCTGTCGCTGGAGCGTTTACGAACCCATGTCCCAACACATCATTAGCAGCTTACTCACAACCTCCCACCTGAGTCACGCAAAACCTCTGAGTCCTGGAACACCTACTTTACATGCCCCGTGGTCACAGGAATCTCAGCTACACACAGAATTTATGAGATATTTACTTTTTTTATGTTCACAAAGTGCCCTGACCTGAGGTGACACAGAATTGTGGCAAATAGTTAAATATTTATCCTGGTTTTAGTGGTTAAAAAACTTAATTTATCTAACGAAACATCAGTGGGACAAATGTAAAATGAGGGAGTTTCCTCTTGATTTGTGATAAAAGTGTCTGAATCACTAAATGTTTGGACTAAGCCTGGTCTTAAGGCTGCTCCGGACCAGGCCAAACTTCCTGATGATTAAGTCTGACTCATAATAAGCCTGTTTTATGGAACAGAAATGACAACAAAAGTCCCCTTTCCACCAACATATTCCAGGAACTTTTATTTACAGGAATTTATTTACCTGAAAAGAATTCCTGGTAATCTGTGTGGTTTGCGTTTTCACCAGTGTTCTGGAAAATATATATATTTATGTATCTATCTAGACCAAGAAAATTCTCTATTCTCTGGACTCCATCAAAAATCTGTTAAATGTCTGCTCAAGGCAAAGAAATCCTCTCATATTACACCTGTTCTTAAATTGCTGCACAGTTCAGATCAGAATTGACTTCAAAATTCTTCTAAAAGTCTACAAAGCCCTTGATGTCCATGGACCTCCACATTAGAGCTCTACTGACTCAGAGCTCTCTGTTCCTCAGCAGCATGTCTTCTGTCGTGCCTCGTGTTTAGTCCAAAGCTGCTGAAGCTGCAATCGTTTATTAGGCTCCACAGAAAGGGAACTCACTTCCAGACTAAATGAAACATGCATCAATGATTTAAAAGTAGACTTGAACATACCTTTTCTCATTTGTTTATTAACAACTGTAATTCATTTGTTCATGCTGTGCATCTGTTAATTCATTTTCTACCGCTTAGCCCCATTAGGGGTTAGGGGTCACAGAAAGGCTGTGTCTGCCTTTCTGTTTTTGAGTCGGCTGGGTTTTGAACTCATGACCTTCTTGCTGTGAGGCAGGAGTGCTAACCACTCCACGTGCACCCCATAGAAAAAAATATTCTGTGTTTATTTGGTTTATTGGTTCTTTGCTACAACTTTTGTGTCATTTCTGTAAAGCACATTGAGTTACTTTGGTACAAAATGTGCTTTATAAACACATTTTCTTCTTCTTCTTTTTCTTCTTCAACAAGCTTGTATCCCGATAAGTGAGCATACTTAAGAACTGTCTTCTTTTCAAATCTCTGTGACTGTATTTTCTTCTGGGAACATTTGTGGAAACATGCTAAAGTCCATTTTAAATATATATATTATATGGTGTCACAGATATTTGCTTCATATCTTTATTATGATAACATAAAAGTCTTTGAATCGCTCATAGTTTATTATTTTAACCATATTGTGAGCCTCACTGAGCCGTATCTGATGTTGTGATAGTCACAGGTGTAGTCTCCGTCCCGAGGTTAGAGCAGATGAAAAGGCCGCTGCCTCACTAAGGAGGCCCCATTGTGGTCCAGGCCTTTCCAACAACAATGTCTCCCTGTGTCCCGGGTCGGGGGTCTGTTTCTCTCTGTCAGCTGATAAAAGCAGGGTCGATGTAAAGGCCACCTGTCACCGGCGCGTCTCACCATCAACCTGCTTCATAAGAAAAGTGGAATGTAACCCTCGTCCCACTGAGTGCCTGTGATAAAACCTGATTAGTCCTCTCTGTGTGAGCTGCAGGTTCATTTATTTAGTCCAAACCACACAGCAGGGAACGCCTTGAAGATTATTAAAACAGCAGAGACTGAATGGTTGCCTTCTTCGCTGTGGAAACAAAGTCGGCTTTCATCCAATTATATAATGACATAAGCCTTACTGATTACTAGAAACAGACTTTAGAGAGTTTCAGTGATGGAAGTATGAGACACATAATAAGTCTGAATTACCAGAGATCCTTTTCTGGTCATTTACTTCATTTGTTTCTACAGTACACAACTGCAATGGTTCGTTGATGGTGTTTTTTGTAAAGATTCACCAGGTACTAGGAGCATGCACACGAGCAACAAAGTAAAAAGCAGAGGAAGAAAACCTGAAATGCACAATTTCAGATCACCATAAAAGACAAAAGCACATAATGAGCTGGGACAAAGCCAGGGTTATAGGAACAGACGACAACAAACACTGTTGTTGGATCAAGGAAGTAATCGAGATTTGGAAAAGATTGTAGAGCAGGAAGAGATTACACAAGCACTGGTTTGTTAATGGGAAACTTTTGAAAGCTTTTGAAAAGATTCACTTTGTATTTGTTTTTAAATGGTATTTACATGTCACATGAAGAAAGAAAGAAATGGACAAAAGAGAAAATAAAATGAGTTCTTCCAAATTTAGTTACATCTATAAATGTCACACATTTAATGTTGTTTCATGTTGAAGCGAGATTTATGGAACAGAAATACTTCCTCTTCACCAAAAAATATACATTTCCATTTCCAAAAAATACAGTGGAAACCATTGATATTTAGTGGACATTACTCAACAGCGCATAAGATATAAAAGTGTATTTCTGCTTTATGCGAGCCAGGCAGGTGCTTGAATGGCCAAGAAACTAACTTGACTGGTTTAAACCAAATTTACTGTATTAACAAAGAGCTTCAAACTTACTGCAGCAGGTGAATACCCTCCCAAAAATCTAAAATGTTTGCAGAGCTTTCTGAGTGAAGTGGGCTTCTCAAGCAGTATCTTCTCTGCAGCTGCTCCAAAACCTTGGGCTGAAGAGACGTCAGGACCAGCAGCTCAACCGAGAGGAGTCAGACGGGTGAACAAACCCTCTCCAGAGTAAAAGAGGCCTATTTCCACTCCGGCTGTAGAGAGTGAATTTTGGAAACATTTTATCCGCAGCTCTTGTGGAAACAAACCAAGGACCAATGAGAACACACAGTGAATGAAGAGTTGGCAGAATACAATCTCTATGAACAGTTCTGTGTGATCATTCAAATGACTGGGTACAATGTTTTCTTGTGATGCATCCTGTTTAAATTGACTATAAACAGTTTTATGCAACTAATGTGTTCATGGTCAGGTCCTTGAGAAAAATGAATGAAAGTGGCTGTAGGTGTAGCACGCGGTAATTATTACAACCAGCCAGACCAGCAGCCTGCACGGGAGTATGGCACATTTTTGGCTCGGCGAGCTGAAACTCTTTTGTTTGTTTAATTCAGGAAGTAGATGTGCATGAGAACTACTGTGCACCTGTCGCAGTAGCTGTCAGAAAGATTTATGTAAGATAATGTAGGTCATACATGTCAATAATGATAATATACCGACAAAGTCATCAAAATAAAAGTAGTTATTAGATAAGGTCTGATAGCACAACTTAGGCTTAGTCAGAACCAAAAAATATTGGAGTGTGGAGCTCTGAGGAGGGGAAGTGCTTTATTAGCATTTGGGCAAACAGCACCATCTAGTGTGTTTCTTGAGAAAGGCTTTGAGGTTTTTTTGTATCGTTTGGTGCAGTTTAAAATGAGTTTTGAACTAAATGGATTTTTTCTGCTTTGGGTCGAACTAAATAAAACAAACTACACATGAACACACCCTAAGAGGACATTTCAATGACACAATGGGCCAGAGTTTGCATTTGGCATTGTGTCTATAGCCTAGAGACATACACTCGCAGACAACCTGCCAACTCTGCAAATAATTCTGAGAAAATTAAGAACCCCATTTATCCGTCTCCAACTGATACAGGCTTTGGCTAGAAGTTAAATGACTGGATATTTTACTTGAAAATTTACTGAAAGGTTGGAACTATGAGGAAATTAAAGTTGCAGAAGCCATTTGGTGAAAGGCAATGGCCTATAGTACACACATTAGATTGGTCCCTTCTGTCACATTCTGTAATACAGACTATACTGTATTTATTACTGTTCTATGCTGTAAAATGCCTGTGTGTAATTTTTTATGGTCTTGTACTATATATATTATGTGTATTTACTTTCCTGTTGTGTGAGCAGATTACTTTCTACTCAATCATTTCTGTACAAAGCATCTAGTAGAACCGCATTTACAAAATACTGAACAAGCCTTTTAATACAGGTAATTGTATGTTATAACTTTGATGTTAATGAGAAAATGTGGAGTTATTACAGGCAGCTTTGAGTGATACATGGTTGATGTGTGAACCAACATTTTCTCACCGACAAACGAACTGGGTCAATAGTAACTGTCCTCTTGGCAGTGATGCAGAATCTAAAACGCAGATACTTCATTCAGCTGTGAATGTTGTGTTAAAGACTTGCATGCAATTGAATAATGAGTGAGACAAAGCTCATACCATCAGGTGAACAGCAGGGAGAGGCAGGGCGCAGTGGGAATGTTTTATTTGGGTTCAAGCTAAATATGCCAAAACTAAGACTAAAGAGCGAATGGTGGTGAGCTGTGCCAAATGATCAGCTGAAAGGGCTGAGATTCCCATCAGGACTTTGCCTGGGGTGAGGTCAAAAGAATGTTTTCATCTTCAATTGGCCAACTTCTACCTTCGTCTGTCACGTAAGGGCTTTTAACGGATAAGACAGTATGCACAAGACAACATTCAGGTCGTTTACACATCACGTCCATTAGAAATCCTTAAATTTAAACACAAATACCGAAACAGGACATAAGGGCTCTGCTAGCTGAACCTACCCTGGGTTTGTCTCTCTGGGTAACAGACTAACCCTCCTGGATCAGTGGTATCATGAAGCGGGTTTGCCTTTCTTTCGGGTAACTCTGGGTTTCTCTGAGGAGCTGAAAGCATGTTCACATGAAACAGTTCAACACTAAACAAGAAATCACGTGTCGGCGAGCGTTAACACAGAGACTAATGTGAAACTACACGAAATCTATTTAGAAGTGCACCAAGACTATTAACCAGACGAGTGTGGAGTCTATTAATCAGTCGATCTCAATGAGCCTTATGTAATTTAGTACACACACGTATAAACCGGTAACTTACACCTTTACAATGTCGCTGGCCACAGTTAAAAGATTAACAAGGTTAACAATGTTGCATAGGTTTACAAAAGTTACAAAAATGTCGTTATCTGTTCGGGAACTACTACAATGAAAATGGTTCTCAGTTCAGATTTATTAATAACTACATTGTAAAAAAAAAAAAAAAAAAAACGAAAGGTAGGTGGTTCGATTCCCACTCTCCCCACAGTTCATACTGTCGTCGTGTCCTTGGGCAAGACACTTAACCCACCTTGCCTCCAGTGGCTGTAACACTGGTAATTACTGTAGAACAATGTAAGTCGCTTTGGATAAAAGCGTCTGATAAATGAATAAATGTAAATGTAAATGTAGATACAGTGTGTGATGTTTGGTGACATCTAGTGGTGAAAACACAGATTGCAATTCAACAACTCACATTACTTTCCTGTGATCAAACAGGACACAGCCTCCTCAACTGTCTCAGAGCTGATGATCCCAGGTTGAACTCATCACAAGGACAGGTCCTAATCACACTCAGGCCCCTCTCCTGAAGCTCTGTGGCTGACACTGGGCCCGTCCTGTCATCAACACTCCTCCTTCAGATGGAAAGAGTCAGGAGCCGTCTGTTCTTTGTCGTCTCAGCGGCCGACATCATGAACCAATCAGAAACAGAAAGAAATGGGACCTGATTGGGTTTGTTTTGTTAAATCACAGACAGAGGGTTCTATGATAAATGGAGATTATCCTGAGCTTTTTGATGTTCAATTGAAAATAATAAAAGAATATGATAGATTAGAATAAAAAATAAAATAAAAAACATTAAAAAATAAAAAACATAAAAAAACATTGGGGTGCACGTGGCAGAGTGGTTAGCACTTCTGCCTTACAGCAAGAAGGTCGTGAGTTCAAAACCTGGCCGACTCAAATATTCTCGGCCGACTCCGGTCTTTCTGTGAGGAGTCTGCATGTCCTCCACGTGTTACCGTGGGTTCTCTCCGGGTTCTCCGGCTTCCTCCCACTGTCCAAAAGACATGTATGTACAGGTTAATTGGCAACTCTAAAGTGTCCCTAGTGAATGAATGTGAGAGTGAATGTTTGTCTGTCAATGTTTGTCTCTATATGTTAGCCCTGCGACTAACTGGCCACTGTCCAGGGTGTACCCTGCCTCAGGCCCAAAGCTGCTGGGATAGGCTCCAGCCACCTGCGACCCCTAACGGGACAAAGCGGTAGAAAATGAATAGAAATGAATAAAAAACATTTTCCCAACTTGAAACTTTTCCAAAGAGACCCAAAGGTCAGAAAAAACACTGAAATATGGAGTTTATATTTTCATAAAAGCAGTTCATTTAGTGGATACAACTACATTTTTGACCCGGCAACCGAAAACACATAATTGAAACTTAAGATAGTTTAAGCTCCAGATTTTGTTTTAATCGTGGTGCTTGAGTTTGCTTTGGTTTAGCCATAAGTTTAGTCATGGATTGGTTTCGGTTTGATGCTGGTTTAGGTTTACTCCACTCATGAGCTACAGTAGCCAGGAGGCTTATTCGTGTTTAGAAGAATTTGAGGTAACCAGCTTAACATGTACCCATTATTTTATGAGTAACCATTTTTAGTGGCTTTTCAAGTTAAATCAATTGTTGGTGCAGAAAAGTGTCTGCAGAGTAGGCCAAGTGTAATACTGTCTATTGAGCCTGCTTCAGGTTTTTTTGGACGGCTTGTTTTTTGTCATGTTCCTGATCTTTATCTTTTAATCTGTTCATTCAAAAGTAAAAATAGTAAAGCGTGCCAGATACTACGGTGGTGGTAATTGATAGTGTGAAACCAAATGAGGAAAAGCTAGTTCATTTACCGAAACGTCTCACTTTCTGAAAAGTCTTCAGGGTTTTTCCAAGAATAAAACAGAACAAATTAACTGATGTCATAGTTTCAATATCACACAAGGAAGGTGTCTTAATAAATATTGATTGCAAAACTATACTACAATAAACTCTTCCTTTAGTGCAGAGATGTCCAAAAGTTTTGCAAAGAGGACCACTTTTGATGCAAAAAAATTTTCCAAGGGTTAACAGTTTCTACAAGTACAGGTTTTAGTCAGATTTGAACAGGTTTGAGTTGGATTTAAACAAGTTTGAGTTGGATTTGAACAGGTTTGAGTTGGATTTGAACAGGTTTAAGTTGGATTTGAACAGGTTTGAGTTGGATTTGAACAGGTTTTAGTCAGATTTGAACAGGTTTGAGTTGGATTTAAACAAGTTTGAGTTGGATTTGAACAGGTTTGAGTTGGATTTGAACAGGTTTAAGTTGGATTTGAACAGGTTTGAGTTGGATTTGAATGGGTTTTAGACAGATTTGAACAGGTTTGAGTTGGATTTGAACAGGTTTGAGTTGGATTTGAACAGGTTTAAGTTGGATTTAAACAGGTTTGAGTTGGATTTGAACAGGTTTAAGTTGGATTTGAACAGGTTTGAGTTGGATTTGAACAGGTTTGAGTTGGATTTGAATGGGTTTTAGACAGATTTGAACAGGTTTTAGTCAGATTTGAACAGGTTTTAGTCATATTTGGACAGGTTTAAGTTGGATTTGGACAGGCTTTATTTGGATTTGGACAGGTTTAAGTGGGATTTCAACAGGTTTTATTCTGTTTTGAACCTGTTTGCTTAAAGCTGCTACTGTTGGGCCGGACTTTGGACATGTCTGCTTTAGAGAGAAGGTCAAATGAGTTCATGTTTCTAACCACCTTGAATGAAACTGCAATTAGTTTTCAACCCATTTAATTCTTATATTAAAAATAAAGCGCTGGCCAATATCGAGTACAGAAGTCAAGTCTGAACATATATATATTTATTTTATTTAAATAAACCATACACATATTTCAAATCTTGATTTTTTTTTTAAGTTTTAAGAAGAGACTTGTTTTAACATTAGCAGTTTCCTCTTCAGTCCACTGCTGTATTAGGTAGGTACTGTATGTCTGCATGTATGTATGCTTGCACCTGACATCTGAAAATATTTCGCTCCAAAACATGATTTCATTCACTTAATATTTTGCAGCAGTTACAGCAGCACGTGTCTTTGGCATCAGGTCAGTAGATTTCCTTCGAACTTCAACACTAATGTCATCCCGGGGCTGCTTCTGTGAAGGAACATGATTGTGTGACATTTAAATCTCCTTAAAACACCCCCGTTCTATATTTTTATAGAGCATAAAGACCACAAAAACAACTGAAACTTCTTAAATAAGCCGTGTTCTAATAATTTGGGCCGCCACATACACTATGTAAATGAATGTATATCCGGGCTATACACAAGCATTATATTGTTATTTCAAATGGTACTTGGTAATGGAACCCTGAGTGTTTATAAGTCACCAGTCTCAACCTTGTCTAGTCTCTGTCCACTCAGCCTATAAATTGTACCTTTGACACTCTGACGTCGAGGATGCCAGGTGTAGATAAACGTTACCATTGCATGTGGAACTACCTTTATTGATTTACAAGGCTATTCTTTGATGACTCACTGCAACAATACTTGTAATGACTTAGTCTTTTTCCATAAAGGTTCAACCTTATTTTAAATAACTTATTGCATCACATCTTTGACGGGCCACAGCTCGGCCTGTTCGCTGCCTTCTTGTTGTAAAATAGTGACATTGATCCTTTTCCAACTCCTGACTGATTTATTGGTCTCAGGCAAGTCTTGTTCATTTTAAAATACCACATTTACAAAGAAGTGAAAGTGTAATATCGAAACATATCAACAACTTTTAAAGGAAACAGACCGTGTGATCATTAATGAAGCATTTACTTGAAAGAGAAACATTGGAGAGATATGTTACCACAACAAAAAGTGAAGATGTGTGGCTTATACTGTACGTACAAACAGTAAATGTGGTAGAAGTAAATCCGAAAAGCACAGTTTTAATCAATCAAAAAGAATCATTCTAATGTGGATTAATGAGGACACAGGTAAATACCAGGTGTGACCACAGACCACAGAAGGAAACGTCAGAATATTTCCAGGTCAGTCCTGTCCTGGCATGATACTTGAGGAGGTGGAGCAAATCTGGATATATTTTCAGTAAATGTGCTGTAATGTTCCTGCTTTCATTCACACCACAGTCACCAGCCTGTGCAGTGTTACCCAGTCCAGGGAAATCCGTCCTGACTCTCACGCATGACCCTGTTCTGGGAAAAGGCAGGAACATTGCAGAGTGGGACAGCATGTGTGGGTTTAGGTATTATGGCTGATAGTCTGCACTGTGGCCCACATAACCTGACTCTGAAATATAGAACTGCTCCACAGACCATCTGGAGGCTCTTGTTAAACGTGTTTGAAAGGGGCAGGTTCTTTAAATAAATACCTGGTCGGTGATTGGATTTATCAACCACAGTTTTGTTTAATCCAAGCAGCATCTTCAAACCTAACACACACACAGAGACCTGTCAGAGCGGCTCTGAGCCGCTGTTATCAAAAACCCAGAGTCTTCGTGTCTGTCCTAGTCTCTTCATCTTCCCTGGTTCAAAGACCGGTCAGGAGAACTCAGGTGTATCAGGTCTCGATCCGCTGCCAGTCAGACTCCAGTTCTGGGAGGTCCCTGTGCTTCACAAGCCCCTTCAGCGCGCCTAGATAAAAACAAAAAAACAAAAAAAAAAAACGATTGAATAAAAAATAGCCCCAGTGTTGTTTTGGAGCCAGCATCGGGAGCTGACAGAATCAGATGGGAAATATCTGGGCAGCAGGCGATTTACATAAGGCTCACAGCGAGGCGTATCGGGCTCTGATCACGGCCAGCGTTGTGTAAGAGGCACCGTCCTGCCCCGCTCCGAGTCCTGTCTACGTGCAGCTCTCCAGACTCCCTCCAGGACAGTTCGGGGTTTGATCCTGATCCTAACCTTAACTGGAGGTTTACATTTAGCTTTGAATTCATTCCTTAATTGGTTTACATTGAATCTTGTCTAAGCAACAGTGAAGTGATAAACTAATGACTGCTTTTAGCACAAGGAACCGTTCATTGACTGTAAAATACTTTTTACTTTTAGATCTGACGTATCGTGCACTGTCCTTGTCAAAAAAGGATGACGTTACTATTAGTCGTTGTATGGTTTGTTCCTGTTCTTTTGTAAGGATCTGATTCAGTCGTGGATCTAGTTTTAGTTTAGTTTTGTGGTTTTGTGCTTGTAACTAACTTAAGTCTTACTGGGGTTTTTTTGAGGGTTTTGTCTTGAATACATTCTAACTCGACTCTAGGTTCAGTTGTGTCCTGGGTTTACTTCTTGTTTAAAGACAGTTTAGTTAAAGGCCTTGCCCTGGTTTTATCCTGTTTAGATTTTGGTTTTAGTCCTGAAAATCAAGGTTCATTTTTGTTTAGCCCTAACTTAGTCCAATTTTTTTTTTCACTTGTGTTATACAACAGGGTTTATCCTTTGTGACCTGGTCTTTGTTTAGTCCTGGTGCATTTCCTGTTTTTCCACCGAGTTTACTGCTGTTTTTGTCCGGGTTTGGTCCCACATATCCCTCCTGGATGGCACTGTTTGTGTCGATGTGTACGTGCAAGTTGCCAGACATCTGCTGTTACCATGACAAGTGCCATTAAGCACACAGTCTTTTCTCTATTTAGACTATAGTTCATACATTCCCCTGGCCTTGATAAAATCTCACATCTATGTGTGTGTGGCCTGCGTTTGTCTCTAAAATCACATGCACTTTGAAAAAGAAAGGACAGCTCTGCACAAATATTTTGATGTAGATTAATCAGGACTCAGGAATGTTTAATATTCAAAAGCACTTTATTGAAAGATAATGGTGCCACTTGGTCAGCGAGGCAGAGTTCCCACATGTATCTCACTCTTCGAGGAAATCCCTGTATCGCGATCAGAAAGTAACCTGCACACGTCTAAAAAAATCATGCCCAGTGTCACGTAGAGCCCACAACACACAGGTCACACTTTAGAGACTCCTTCCCAAACAGAGAACACAGCAGATCTGTCTAATCAGCTTCAAGTCGTTCTGCACAGTCCTCGCTCTGTTCCAGCAACACTCTGTCCCAGCAACACTCTGTCCCAGTAACACTCTGTCCCAGTAACACCCTGTCCCTGCAACCCTCTGTCCCAGCAACACTCTGTCCCTGCAACACTTTGTCCCAGCAACACTCTGTCCCAGCAACACTCTGTCCCTGCAACACTTTGTCCCAGCAACACTCTGTCCCAGCAACACTCTGTCCCAGTAACACTCTGTCCCTGCAACACTCTGTCCCAGCAACCCTCTCTCCCAGCAACACTCTGTCCCAGCAACTCTCTGTCCCTGCAACACTCTGTCCCAGCAACCCTCTCTCCCAGCAACACTCTGTCCCAGCAACTCTCTGTCCCTGCAACACTCTGTCCCAGCAACCCTCTGTCCAGCAACACTCTGTCCCTGCAACACTCTGTCCCAGCAACACTCTGTCCCAGCAACACTCTGTCCCAGCAACACTCTGTCCCAGCAACACTCTGTCCCAGCAACACTCTGTCCCAGCAACACTCTGTCCCTGCAACACTCTGTCCCAGCAACACTCTGTCCCAGTGACACTCTGTCCCAGCAACACTCTGTCCCAGCAACACTCTGTCCCTGCAACACTCTGTCCCAGCAACACTCTGTCCCAGTGACACTCTGTCCCTGCAACACTCTGTCCCAGTAACACTCTGTCCCAGTGACACTCTGTCCCTGCAACACTCTGTCCCTGCAACACTCTGTCCCAGTGACACTCTGTCCCTGCGACACTCTGTCCCTGCAACACTCTGTCCCAGTAACACTCTGTCCCAGCAACACTCTGTCCCAGCAACACTCTGTCCCTGCAACACTCTGTCCCAGCAACACTCTGTCCCAGCAACACTCTGTCCCAGCAACACTCTGTCCCAGCAACACTCTGTCCCAGTAACACTCTGTCCCAGCAACACTCTGTCCCTGCAACACTCTGTCCCAGCAACACTCTGTCCCAGCAACCCTCTGTCCCAGTAACTTTAAAACCAAGAAAAACAAAGTCTTGTACAGCCTTAATATTTGCATTGTCACAACAACAACACCTCGTCCCACACACCTGGTTCACCATTCTCCACTTCCAAAACTGAGTAATAATGACTGGACGATCTCAGGGCATCAACATTACACTCATCGTAAATAGAATTCAAATAAAAACAGACAGACAGCCCGCTGACTCGTAGCATTGATTTAATTCAGTGCTTTTCCACCCAGCAGCAACTCCATTCAAGTGTTACAGCTGGAACACCACTTCAGCCAAGTGGGTTAAGTGTCTTGCCCGAGGGCACAACAACAGTATGAACTGTGAAAAGAGCGGGAATTGAACCGCCCGCACACCTTCCATTTATAGAACGATTGCTCTAAAGGGGTGTCTGAGAAATCAAATCAGAAGAGGGCCATTTGAACATGTTTTAGTTGGATTTGAACAGGTTTATGTCAGATTTAAATTGGTTTTAGTTGGATTTGAAAAAGTTTCAGTCTGGTTTGAACATTTATTTGTTGAATTTTAAAGGGTTTTAGTTGAATTTGAAAAAAGTTTAGCTGGATTTAAACATGTTTTAGTTGGATTTGAACAGGTTTTATTCGAATTTGAACAGGTTTTACTTGGATTTTAATGGGTTTTACTTGGATTTGAACAGGTCTTAGTTAGATTTGAACAGGTTTTAGTTTAATTTTAATAGGTTTTATTTGAATTTGAACAGGTTTTAGTCGGATTTGAACAGGTTTTAGTTAGATTTGAACAGGTGTAGTTGGATTTGAACAGGTTTTAGTTTAATTTTAATGGGTTTTATTTGAATTTGAACAGGTTTTAGTCGGATTTGAACAGGTTTTAGTTAGATTTGAACAGGTGTAGTTGGATTTGAACAGGTTTTAGTTAGATTTGAACAGGTGTAGTTGGATTTGAACAGGTTTTAGTTGAATTTTAATGGGTTTTATTTGAATTTGAACAGGTTTTAGTCAGATTTGAACAGGTTTTAGTTGGATTTGAGCAAGTCTTAGTTGGATGCAAACTGGTTTTAGTTAGATTTCAACAGGTTTTAGTTGGATTTCAACAAGTATTAGTTGGATTTTGAAGTGTTTAATTGGATTTGAACAGGTTTTAGATGAATTTGAGCAGGTCTTAGTTAGATTTGAACATGTTTTAGTTGGATTTAAACAGGTTTTAGTTGGATTTGAACAGGTTTTAGATGAATTTGAATAAGTTTTGGTCAGGTTTAAAACAATAAAGCAGAAGTAGGCTCCGCACAATAAATGTTTTTTTTTTTTTAATCACCACAGGATTTTTTTTTACTTATCAGTTTTCTGGTTCCAACAAACCTTATTTGCTTTAGATGTGTATTTCATTTTCACATTTTTTGATCAGATTTGAACCTGTTTGTAAAAAGCTGCTGATGCTGGGGCCATTCCCAGTGCATTTTATCTCTGGAGCTTTTGAGCTGGAGTTTAGTCCAATCCAAGAGCACACTCAACATTCATCTGAATATGCTCTTCTTTCTGGTCTTGAGTGTGCTCCACTCTAGGCTGAGTTAGCGTGTGACGGCTCACCACAGCCACCCACACAGAGCTGCACAGAGTCTCGGGTCTCGTGGGTCGTGCAGATTATTGGGGAAGTTGTTAGGTTTCTTCCCTTCAACATCACACGGGGATTTCCACACTTCACACTCCACTCCACTGTTTATGTTTCTCTTTTTAAGTTGAGGATATGATCTGGAGTTTATTTGCCCTGTCTGTCATTTTAACAAGTGTATTCCTCCTTCTCATGCGAGCGGCAGGTGTTGTTTGTTCCTCCAGATAATAACAGGTTACGGGCCTCTCACACCATTTCTGATTTATGGTTTTAATTGAAATAATTGGGGCAGAGGAGCAGCTCAGTGAATGTGAGAATGGCCTCACGTTCACTGTTTACTCACCTCCGAGGTCAGATTGATGGGACAGTTTGAGAACTTTCAGTGTATTTCAGGAATCTACAGCTGCAGAAGCCATGTCCAGACGCAGCATACACGTCAGATAAATGTTGCTTTGATAATAGAATATAGACAGCAAACCAACTCAAAACAGACTTAAATTATGCTTTTATGAATAAGTATTTGAGTTTTATTTCTTTCCCAATTCTTTTTTGTTAACATCATCATAATCTACTTCGCCTTTTTCGTATTGCATATAATTGAATGGTTGTTAAATAAAGGCTCATACATGGATCATAAAAAGAAATAAAAGACAAGCATAAAGTACAACCAGTAAAATTAAAATCAACATGTCAAAGTAGAAATGGAAATAAGTTGAGTAAAACGAGTTATATAAAGGTAATAACTCATGCCAAATTTGTTCCACAGTTTAGCTTTGTGAACAAAAAAGCAACTACCCAACCTCTGAGATGATGATGGAGGACATGAGAGAAGAAGAAGAAGAAGAAGAAGAAGAAGAAGAAGAAGAAGAAGAAGAAGAAGAAGAAGAAGAAGAAGAAGAAGAAGAAGAAGAAGAAGAAGAAGAAGAAGAAGAAGAAGAAGAAGAAGAAGAAGAAGAAGAAGAAGAAGAAGAAGAAGAAGAAGAAGCTTGACTATGATAAGTCTGCTTTTAATTTAAAAAAAAGCCTCCGCTGGTTGTTTATATGTTTTTGTTTGTATTTATTTTCTCCTGCTTGTCTTGTAATGGAGCCAGGGTACACCCTGAACAATTACAACGATGATTAGTTATAAATAATAACATGGCTTTGTAATGTTTTGTATGATGCACAATGTAAAAAATATTATCATAATCTTTTACAACCCATACAAAACCTTTAAATCATCCATTATCAAACATCTCGAAGCTCTGTGGGGACCCAGGCTGTGATTTGGGATTTGGTTTGCAGCAGGTGTGTTGACTTTTGGACCAATGCCAGCAGAAAGAGTTAAAAGCATGCTTACATAAGGTTTGTGGTATGTTTGGATTCTGCCTTGTGTCACGAAAGAGTGTTTGAACTGGCAACATGCGTGAGTCCCAGTCACGAACAGGATATAATTAGGTGAGTTATGACAGGCTTTCTCAAAAGACCTGGGTATCTCTCTGTCCAGAAATAGTTTAAGTAAATAATGCAGCAGCTGCGGGTAGTTCAGGTGAAGAGAAACTCTAATGTACATTTTTGTCTCACATTTTACCATGCTTTTCTGATAACATCATGAACTCTCTTCAGCTGCACAGTGGCAACACAGTCCTGCCCCTCAGAAGGTTTCAGGTTCAATCCCCAGAACCACTGTGCACGGTCTGTCTGTGTGGAGTCTTTCTTACCATTTAAAGACATTCATCTGGAGCAAAGTAAGGCACAGGTGCAGCAACAAGGTTTAAGAAATTCTTTTTGAACCATTTGTTTCTACTGTTATAACATACCAAACCATTTAAATGGAGCAAGTGATTTTGGTATAAACTGTGGTGATCAGGTGATCAGTTACGTGTGTCTCACAGAAAAAAAGATTGTGTGATTAAGTTGTGTACAGGTTTATTTTCTGTCCCTCTTTTTCTATCCAGATTCTTCTCACAACATCCACAGACACGCATGGGAAATTATTAAAATGCATATGCTAGTTTATGTATTTTTTCCACATGACATTTCTTTACAGTCCACCTACGTGAAGAGATTTTTGGAGCATTAAATCTTAAGGTTGCAAAGTGCAAAAAGCATGTGCTGTTGTTTTTCATTGTTGTTTTGTTTACCATGCTTATGTTTATTTACCCTATAACATTATACTCTGTTATATGTAGGCTACTGCTATAGAGCCAGAAATAAGATTTTTCAAGATGTATAATACATCTCTATGTTAGTTTTTTTTTTTAATTATGGCTAAGGCCTTTTTCACTTCTGGTTGCTAATTTATGAAGTTTATTTTACTTTATTCACCAATTATAAAATATGTCAAGGTGTAGTCTCACGTACTGTAGTTGTCAAGGCAACCGCCCGCATTAAATATACGTTTTGTAATTAACGATCTCCCTCTAGTGGAAGAAAATAGAAAACGGTTATAGTCTACACGACTACACATCCCATAATTCACCTCACCCGGATCTACTTCCGCGTTTGGAGGACTTGTATTTTTCTTGCTGTGGGTTTTTGATGAAGTGTGCGCTTTGACAATGGAGAACAACGGTGTAAAAGCGGTTTTATTTGATCTGGACAACACACTGATAGAAACGGGAAAAGCGGGAAACGTGGCGCTTCAAAAGGTACATTTAAAAGTTATTAAAAACACTTTATGCGCCACACCTGTAAAGAGTTCAATTGAGTTAGCTTCATGTGCTTAAAGTTAGCTCCTGGCTAAAAAAAAATACTATAAAATGTTATTGTTCACTCTGAGCTGTAACTGATGAGTCCTTTGGTATATTTTATTTAAAATAGTCTAAAATGTACCACTTATTAGAGCTGCACACGAGATCACAAATGTATCGTTATCGCGATATCATCGATCGCAATATTTGCTTTGCAGAAATTGATTTAAGTATCCCAAATACGGCATAGTCTTCCATTTTTTTTTTATAGAGTATTACTTTTTTCTGTCAAAGTCATCCAAAGTTGTTCAAACAAAGCTTTAAATGAAGAACTCCTGGTTTCAACCTGGTTCAGTCCTACATTTAGTCCTACATTTAGTCCTACATTTAGTCCTACATTTAGTCCTAGGGTTTAATCCTGGAATAGTCCTCGTATAATCTTTGAGATTGATTGATTAATCCAACGTTCTATATTTTATTTTCCTTGTATAAAAGAGCAAATAAATATTGCATGCCATCGTTAGCCCAATATTTTAAATAGTATTGTATAGTGCGCATTCTTCCAATATTGTGCGGTCCTTCTATTTATTACAATCACTTAGACAATATCTCCAGTCGCCACCAACCTGTAACAGAATAGACAAAAGAAAAGCAATAAATACATAAACAGATTTGGTATTTGTTCATTCAACAAAAGAATTGTCTGTAATGCGTGAAGGCTGGAATGTCCATTACAAGAGATACTAAGCTCTAAAGATGCACAGAAGTACATACAAACTATTATAAATATAAATGTTACGTTCTCAAGACAATCAAAAAACAAAAACATTTATATGCCTTTTTTTACAATTATACAGCGATGAAACGGTTTTGTTGTGTTCTATGTTACTCCTATGTGTACCACCTTCTATAATCTTGACCTATACATGTCTGGGTTCTTGGTTACCCCGATTAAAAAAAGCAAGATTTTTATTCACCTTACCCTTCTTTTAAACTAAGCACATATTGTTTAGTTTCAGGTCAGATGACGCCCAGAGTCTTCACAAACTATTTCAGCTGTAGCTCATATTATTTTATTGCTTTTATATTACAGACCAGTGAGTTTTTGAAATCTGCCTTGAACCTCGACAATGACACCATTAACACCATCTGCGACGGATTTAAACAAAAGTTGTACCAGGAAGTGTTTGACCCAGCATCAGGTAAATCCATCGATGAGATGCGTGTTAGTCACTGGGAGGAGAGCATCCGAGAGGCCGTGGACGGCTGTCCTACGGAGACTCTGGGCGCCGACTGCTACAAAATGTGGAAAAGCAGTCGTCTGGAGCTCCTCACAATGTCTCCTGAAGTACAAACCCTCCTCAAAGAGCTCAGGACCAAGTATAAACTGCTGCTTCTGACAAACGGCGAGGCTCAGACACAGAGGGAAAAGGTGGAAGCGGCCAATTGTGTGGAGTTTTTTGACACCGTTATTGTCGGGGGAGAATGTGAAGAGCAGAAGCCGTCGGTATCCATCTTTAAGTTGTGTTTTAAAATGCTGGGAGTAGAGGCCCGGGACTGTGTGATGGTGGGGGACTCTCTGGACACAGATATACAGGGGGGACTCAAAGCAGGGGTCCGAGCTACGGTTTGGATCAGCAGCACTGGGAACGACGGCGGGTCGATTAAACCACACTACACTATTGCCTCTGTCCTTGAACTGCCCCGAGTCCTGGCTGAGCTGAAATAATGGACGTTTAGTTAAATCAAAACTACTTTAAAAGCCATTATGTTGGATTTTCAACAATGACATTTGATTATAGGCCCCAAACAAGTCTCCACTGAAAGAGTATGCTTTGGGTCTGGTCAGTTTCCATCACCAAAAGGGGTCCCCAAAAAGCGCATCTGTACTGTTTTATTATAGGAACACTTGAAAAGATGAATTTGAAAAATGTTCATACAGCTGGGAATAAACCAGTCTCTAATATCACTCCAGGATTCGAAACGCATCCATGTTTCTCAAAGTCGGCTTAAAATACCGTTTATATCTCCTTTTAGTTGTGCTTGTGGGAGGTCATGGTCATTGGTCAAGCCTCTTTAGAAAACTGAACGGCTCCAGAGGAAACGAGGTTAGAGAGGTGTCGCAGAGGTGGCACAGATCCCGAAGACTTGAGAATGAATGAAATGTACAGATGTGTAGTGGTAAATACACAAAAACAAGGTGTGTTTATAAGGTGGTGCTTTTTTCCTCTTGAAAACTTGTCAGACTAAAAGCTGTGGAGGTTTCTTTACAGACTGCAAACTTACAGGTGCATGGCAGCAAACAATAACTAAAGTTTCACCTGCGTTGTACTCAGACCCTACTGACCAAGATCATGTTTAGACCAGAGCATATTTTGACCAAGACTGACACTTTTAGGGATTAATACCAAAATAAGACCTAGAATGTGTCAGGACAGGACTGTGTTAGGTTGAGAACGTGTTGAGAATGTGTATGATACATACAGGTAACACTAAAAGAAACAAATAATCCATCATGTTGACGCTCATGGAGGTGTTTAGTTAATGAAGCAGCGGTAGAGTCTGATTTTATCAACTATAAAATTAAAAAAAGTATTACTCCAATTACAAGAATGTTGTAGACAAACATTTCTGGTGTAGATGTCTAAGACAGAGTTAAAATGAGTTTAAGACCAAGACCTCACACTCCTCGACAGACTCTGCTCAGAGCAGTTTACAGAGTCAGGGCTCAGGCCACTGCTAGACAAACTTGACTATGATTAAAACATATTAGCCATAACACTATTTTTACCGTCAGTGCTTGATTTATTGTGTTTGAGGTAAATAAGCAGCTGCTTTGGTTAATGATGAATGATAAATGTACAAACTGCATAAACAGAGCCACCATCACTTTTTTAAATAAAGGAATTATTTTAACAGATGATTAATCTGTAAACTGACCGTAGTACACCTTCCACCATTCCTCGTGTGAAATAATCAACTCTTGATGTTTGTACACGTTTTTAATAAAATTCCAGATTAAAAACAAGCCTATTGAGTTATTTATTCAATTGCTTCAACCAGTTTTAGTCCTTGTGGCATAATTATCTTTACAATTAGAAATTAAAGATTTCTACAAAGAAAAACGCAGAAGTATGGTGCTGTAATTGTAAGGCCTGTCACTTCACGTCCAACTTGACTTTAATATTCATTGCTGCCAACTCAGCCACAAAGTATCTGAAGACGTAAGGCACGGACACAGAGTCGATGGTGTCACTCTTGCCGCAGAGGGAGCACACAGTTTTTCGATGTCGTGTGGCTGACCAATAGGGAGGAGGTTTTTCTAAAAGAGGCGAGAGCAGACTCCCACAATCGACGCAAACCTGAGCCACCGATCGGTCCGAGCAGTTGAAAAGCCGATCGTGAAGTAAGAACGACGAACCGTGCGCGAGTAAAGCGTCCCTTTCCATTTCCCCGAACCTGATTCCTCCCTGGATGTTCCTCCCTCCAACGGGCTGGTTGGTCACTTTGTCCCGAGCTCCAGTAGTTCTCACTTGAAACTTATCTGAGACCATGTGACGTAGGCGCTGATAGTACACCACGCCGATAAAGATGTCCGCCTCGAGCTCCAAACCGCTGAGTCCGCTGTAAAGCCGCTCTGTCCCGTAGTAGTTGTACCCTCCGGCTTTCAGCATTTCCCCAAAATACTCCAACGCCGAGCTCTCCTCGGAGAAGGTAAAAGGCGTAGCGTCGTGGCTCAAACCGTGCAGCGCCCCCGACTTCCCGGCCATGCTCTCGATCAACATCCCGATGGTCATTCGCGACGGGAAGCCGTGAGGATTGAACAAAATGTCCGGAGTCATGCCGCTCTCAGTGAAAGGCATGTCCTCGGTCGGCCACAGGCGACTCAGAATGCCCTTCTGTCCGTGACGACTGGCGAACTTGTCGCCGATGGTTGGGTTTCGCGGGACTCGGATCGTGATGCAGACGCGTTTGAATTGGCCCGAGCCGGCGTCGTTACTGCAGATCTTGATGTTGTCCACCACACAGGACTCCTGGCTCCTGCAAACACGTTCAGAACAGTGCTTAATCATTAAACTAAAACCATAAACTTTAGATATTCTTTCAGGATTAATAAAGTATTTTAGCTGTATTTACTTTTCTTCTGTGACCTGAGGTCTACACATTCAAAAACAACCCTTCCATGTACTGCCCCAGTCCAGACATTGAAACAACAAATGAGTATTAAATCCTTCATAATGTAACTAAATACTTTTCAAAGACATTCAAATCCATTTTAAGTTATTTATGTATACTGAAAAACAGTTTATCACTGTCGCAATATTATCTCAAAATTATCATGCGACCAACGCCTTAAATCAAAACTGTGGCACCTGCCTTTAAATGGAATAAAGTCCTGGTTTACACCTGGTTCAGTCTTGAGCTCTCTCTGTAGCTCCTGTTTCGATGAGTAGAAGTTACTCCAGAGCCGTGTTTTTCTTTATCAATTAAACTTTTTACTTTGTCAAAGAGCATTCAAATAGTATTTGTTGTATTTTTATTGATGTTGAAGCCAGTGCAAATGCTAAGCTTTTATTCTTAGTCTTTCTTTATGTGGTGTAATAATTTACTCGACTCGTTAATTCGAGTTCAGTGTCAAGTCTCTTACTTGTAATAAGTGATGAAAGTCTGTCCCGTGTTGAGGTTGATGTAGCTGTAGAAGGGGTCTCCATGCTGAAGCGTTGACCCGATGTGAGGGAGTCCATCTGCGTCCAGTTTATCACCCACTTTGGGGTCGCCAGGTTTAGCCCCAAACACGACGGCCTCTTCTCCTCTGGCTTTGTCGGCCAGGTCCACCAGCTCGGTCTTATAAATACAGCCGTGTGCGAAACCCCGCTCCCACGACGACTTATTCAAGATCTGGACACAAAGACATGGGTTACAGCAGGCTTTTGATTAGAAAAAGATTCACAAGAGAAAACAAAAACTATGCTAAAATATATATTTTTTTACTTTGTTGGCTATATTCTAGATTTTATTTAAATGTTTTCAGAAAAAAACGTGACTTAAATAAATTTAAATAAACATTATTGTCCGCTCCAGTAGAATTCTGTTACCAAAACATTTAGCAATCAGACCTGAACAAGAAAAAAAACAATAAACACATGATAAATAAATTAGAAATTAAACACTACAATCGCTCTTGGCAGTAAAAAAAAAAAAAAAAAGAAAATACAGAAGTGTGGTTAATACCTGCTTTTTTAATAGACTACATAAGGCACAAATGACTTATTTTAGGTTTTCTTAGATACTAAAACATTACAGCCTTATGTCTAACTTGTATCAGCGTAAAAACGTCTAGAATATATATAGCCTTTATGTATTTTGTCATTATTCATGCGACTAAATATTTGAAATCTGGTCTTAGTGGTTGGAAATAAGTAAATAAATCTAATAAAAAAATATTGTGATTAAAAACAAGCTCGGATTAAGCACATGTTTAGGCTAACCCTGACTTTAAACCTGCCTTTATAAGTTTTTATAGTAAAGAAGTGTGATCTATGATAAACTGTTTTTGTGGAAACATTACAACAATATTAGTCTCATGGACATCTGGTGCTCACCATAGCGTCCTCCATGTCGTAGCCCGTGTATGAAATGACGGCCACGATGGCGTTGGTGCCGCTGGGATAGTTGTCCAGGTTGTAGTGGTCGTACATGTAGGGTCGGACCAGAGGGCTCTGAGGGGTCTGCAGCCGGTAGAGTTTATTATCCGAGCGATCCATGAAGGAGTGAAGAGGGAAACCCATCGTCTGCTTACCTGGAGAGAAGCAGTTTACAGAGCATTAACATTTACCCATCACGAGACCTGCTAGAGTCTTCTAAGAGACAGCCGTTAATAACATACCCATCTGACACTGGTACATGTTCCTGGGACTCTGGTTGTGGTCCGAGTACGGGATGAAGTTGGCCACTACACTGAGCATCGTGTGAGGGAACAGCTCCTGGTGAGTGGTCACTCCCCACTCGATCTCGTCCTCCAGGATCCCCACGTTTATGTAAAGCTGTAAAAAAAATAAAAAGTGAGGTTCTGTTAAAACAAACATTATGCAAATGATGCATTTACTCAGTCTATTCCTTATTTTTATAGTCCTAGTAAAGTATTTGCTTATTGTCTGACTTTTATGAGCAAATGTTTATCTGTGAACAATTAATGCCTGTTTTTTTTTTATTTCAAAAATCACTATATTTGTTTGTGAATAAATATATAACTGTAAATATAGCAAAGTAAATACTGTGAAAAGACCAAAAGGAGAACAGCCATTGATATATTCAGACGACCGATTTTGGAAACTATCATCTGGTTTGAGATGGTAACAAATTATTAAGAAACCATTTTAAACATAGCCTCTTCAAAGTGTACAGACCTGCTCAAAAGTACCAATCAGCTCCTCCTTCCCCACCGCGAGGTTACGTACGGGCCGCACCATTCGGCACGGTGTAGTAAACAGAAACAGGCCTGGGTACAAGCTGGCTTTGCCCGTTTTAGGAACCAGGACGATCTCGGTGCAGGGAGGGAGCCTTTTCTCTTTCAACACCTGCAGAAACAGGTTATGGATTGGATTAATATTTGTCTTGTGCATGAAATAGTTACACAAAAAGACTGAAGCATACCTTGAATGAGCGAAGGGAGTCGACCACATCTGGAGCTAATTCAGCCTCTACCCATCCCACGACGGCCCCATCCAGGACCACAGGGTAACAGTCTGAGAAAGGATGGCCAGGACATCCATCCACTGGAGTAACACCTGAGACGACAGAAAACCAATGGATGAAAATCATGTGTATATTTATTTACCCATTGTCAATTGCAGGTTTGAACTACATATCAAGTCCTACGCAATTTTATCACTGATCGACCAGGGATAGAGCAGAACATTATCAATAATGAGCTTCCTGATATAGCATTCAGGGTCTGTCCCACACGTAACATTACTTACTGAATATTTATTACTCAAGAGAGTAGCCTACAACATGAACTAGAAACTTTAGCTAAATCTATGTTATTCAGGATTTAGACAGTAACAAAGTCTGACTATTGACTATGAAAAAGTAAATAAACAAAGTTTTTGAAGGTAGAAGTTGACATACATGTATCAAGGTAGGTAGATGTTTAAGGTGCTTGATAAAGCCTTTAATTGCGGTTTTAAAAAACATTAATATTGTGGCAGACCATTCATGTTCTTTTTTAAATTATCCTCCAGTTTTCATAAAGAGAAGCGTGGTTTAATACTTTTCAGCACATGTGGTAAACCCAACTGTGGTTGAAACAGTGGGTAAAGTAAGTACATTAGTCTTACCAGCATAAGATTTGCATATATTGTGTTTAGTTTGTGGCAATGAAGCTAATATTTTGCATTTGTTCAAAGTTATTAGCTATATTAAATCTTTTCTACATCGTCTTACCAAGAGAGCAGAGCAGCGCGGGCAGCGTGGTGGTGGGGTAACTCTGAGCCACGATCTCACAGCTGGCCGTCATGTGGTTCATGAGGCCACAGGGCTCTCCGTCCGGAGTGTGGACCGGACACAGGAAGCCCCAGGACTCGGGCAGCAGCTTACGAACAGAAGTGGTCCTCATTTTGGCGAAGGCTGCTCCTCTGTGGACGCAGCGGAAGTGGGACAGGTAACGGATGAAGTTGAGTTTGTCGGCTACAACACACAAGCCGGTGTTTTGAAGCATGCCCAGACCTAAGAGAGGATGAGAGAAACACAAGACAATATGGTGGAAATAGAATATACCAATAAAAAATAAAACAAACTAAAATGGATCAACTGGTACAAAGCAAAACAATGAATAAAAACACACTTCTTTTACAAATTAAATTAAAGTAATTTTTATTACTGGATAACACGGTTGCAGGGACATAAAATGCTTTTACCCGTCTTTGAAACCAGGTTGCCGGTGGCCAGCAGATACTCGAAAGCTTTGGTGAGGTCAGTGCCCATGCTGAAGATCTTTATCATCTTCTCACTGGTCCAGTCTCCGCTCAGTTTGTGACCTCTTTTATCAAGAGCCAGCTTCACAGACACCAGCCACGCAACCAGCCTCTCCTGTTGGATTAGAGGTTATTGCACCGTCTGTATTTAGTCACATTATTCTTACAAATAGGTTAAACCTGAACAGTGGAAATTGTTGGGGGGAAAAAAGCCTGCAGTTGCTTCATTTAAACACATTTTTGGTACAACATAGTGTAGGCCCCATATTCTTCCATCTAAAAAAATTATAATAGTGTACTTAAACAAAATTAAAAGCTTTTTTTCCTTCTAAAATGGCCCCCTATATCCGCCTTCATAACCGTACCTTCATCATCATGAGGTAAAGCTGCCCCGGGGTCAGTACTTCCTGACACATGATGCTGTCTGGGTTTTCCTCCATACACTCCTGTTTGGCATAAGTGTAGAGTTTTCTCGTCATGAGGCACAGCAGGTAAAACTTCTCCACATCTGACTTCAGGTGAATACAGATGCACTCACTGATCAAAGAAACAAGTGAGAGCTTAGTTAGCAACATTTGAATAGGGTTAGTTAAATTAGTAAGAAACAAGGCTTACTTTAGGAGGTATTCGGCGCACTGTTCGTTGGTGTACCACTCTGGGAGGTTCACTTTGACTCTGAAGCGCTCGCCCAGATAGTTGAGGACTTGGCTGCGGGTGTTGCAGCCCTCCTCCATCACAACACGCAGCATCTCAGACACGCAGCTTTTATAAAACGAGTTATCTTCATGGCCTTTAATCAGCTCCTGGAAAATCTGGTAGTCGGAGAAACCTACCAAAGCCTGAGATAAAAGGCTGAAGTTAAAATTTTAAATCGTAATCCCTTCCCAATAGGGCTGCACACAGGATGTTAAACATACCGAAGGATGAATAGTATAATTTAGTAAATTTGAATTTACTTGGAAATAATAAATGGGGCTAGACACTAACAAATTACATACTTTTGGTGCATTTATGTGATCCTTGGGAAAAGTTTAAAAAAATGCACATTTTCAACTTGGGAAAGCTGTTCCTGCTCAAGTCGGAACAACAGCTCAGAAACTTGGGTTAGTCAGAGTTGCCTTACATTACATGTTTACGTTATTTGCATCATCAACACGGCAAAGGAAAGCTAACGTTTAAGACATTTTAGCGATAGTCATACCAAATGTTTTGCGTTTATAACTTAATATGATAACAACTAGTTTTTTGTTCTTATGAGTTTATTTGGACAAAGTATTAATTGCCATCTACTTTGACTGTATTAACTTATTTGAAAACAACAGCACATTTTTGTCTTTGCGTCCACCTTCCTTGTTTTTATCATTTTGAATGTTTCAACTTTTCCGAGCCAAAGCACGTGAACTCAACAAAGTTGGAAGAACGACTTCCTAACTCGGATACTCAGAGATCCCGAGGATCACAAGTCTAAGTTCTTGGAACATAGAATACCATAACAGTGCTGCAGGTCAAGCAGACATTATACTCATGTTTTATTCTTTAACATTTTGCATGTGGATCCTTTGATAACAACAAATTTGTCATTAATTGCCAAGTTCCGAACACAATACATTCAACACTATTTAATACACTGGATTAAGCTGTACCGGTTGTTCTCCAGCAGGTGGCAGTGTTTCACAGACATTACATTTATTTACTGTAGCACAAATTTGAATAGACATAAAAACTAAATGTTTTACACATTCTGATTCAAAGCATTACAGAGAGATAATATGGTAATTATTAATGCTCTAGTACTAGCTGCAGTATTAGCCATCACATTTTACAGCAATAAACTCAAATTAATCTGTTGTATTTATTGCCCTAAAAGCAAACCTTGTGCATCTTGTTTTAAAGTGCACCTTACCTTGAGAGCAAAGCCTATGGGAAGGAAGAAGAGCTCTTTCTGGTAGATAAAGTTGAGCATCACAGTCCCATTCTCCAGATAATGGAGGTTCATGTTGATGGCTGTGTGCTCCTCTCTCACACAGCGCATAGAAATACCTGACAGAACAAAAATAAAATCTGTTTTCCCACTCCATTAAACCTTTTTCAAATGATAGTGTTACTTACCATACTGAGTGTAGCCCTGACCCCTGCTCTTCCACTTGGGGCGGGTCATGGCGATGGGATAGTTCCTCCTCTGCATGATTAACATACGGATGACTTTCTCGATGCCATTTACAATGAAATAACCCCCCATTTCCTGTTTCAGAATAAAAGACCACATACAAATGGGACATATTCAGGATTCCACTCGTTTGAGGAGGACTTTTGCAGGACAACAGTCTACTAGCTATGACAGTGATGCCAGAAATTAACAAAGCATTATTAAAACTTGGTCCACTATCTTCTAACTTTTCCAAAATGTGTCACAAACATAACGTCTTGCGTCATAACCTAATGCATCATGTCTGTTCCTCACCTCTGCTTCTTCATGGTGCTCGACGAGCTCTGTCGGAGACATGCCGTGCAGGTTACACAGTTTGGACTTGACCATGATGGGAACCAGACCCAAGGACTGCTTGATGATGCCTTTGGGAACGTTATTGATGGACCACGTCACATCGGCCTGAGACAGACAGATTAGAAAAGAACAAGTGGAAATAAAACTATACGGCTGTTGTTGGGAGAAGTTTGTCATCTCTGAGGACAGTATGTGGAGATCAGAGCCCAACCTGTGGACATTTATCCTTAGGTTTAATGTTCAATTTTGCATCTCACCACTATTTTTCCTTTGTAAGAACACCGTCTGCCTCTGCACTCGGCTGGGAACACTCTCATCTCTTTACAGACACTCCCTTTGGACACCACGGGTTTGTGGATGGCAGCATCAGCAAAAGCCAGACTGATCCTGTCATTTTTAAAGGTAAACTCTAAAGGAGGGATGGCCTGAAAGACACAAAATTTAACACGGTTACTTTACTTAGAAAACAGAAATAGATATGGAAACATGCTACTGAATCAATTACAAACAAGATAATTACTAAACTTAATGAAGAAAGTAATAATGCTTCTTTAGCACATACATTTAGTGCATATGAGTTTATTTTATAAATTAAAGTTAATTATGTGTCACTAAGACGGACAATGAGACAATCTACTTTCAACCTGTTTACTTTGTTTTCAGTTTTCTTGTGCAAAGCTGGGATGGTTATTTGCTTCACAATTTAAAATACTTTGCTTTAAAAGGATGTAAACCTTTTTGATATTATCACTGCGTAGCTTTAGTTTGGTTGATGCAGTTGAAGAGACCCTACATCTTTCAGCTCATTTTAGTTTATCTTCAGAGAGTCTTCAGAAAGGCAGAGAGATATTTCTGTCATGTATCACTTTTATTTTATCAAGATGATGATGAATTGCAAACCTCTAAGTAATGTAACACAAAAGCATTAACACTTATTGTGTAAAATACGTTCAGATATAACGCTTTTTGTCTTTAACTAGCAGCAGAAAAACTTTATTCATGAGACAATAATAGTCACAATTATGTTACATTAATAGTTTTAGACTATGAACGTTTTAAAATGCAGTGACTTAAGTCCAGACAGTAGCTCAATCGTTCATCTTTTACACATTTAATAATTATGCCACAGTACTTCTTCACAAATACAAAAGACAAAACAAATACTTTGAAGACACATGTCCTGACCTGTACAACGCGGCTGAGTCCTTCTGACACAGCCTGGTCGAAGGACTCGATGTGGGCTTTGGTCAGGTCCTGGACCGCGTGGTGCTGGGTCTCCTTCAAAACCCCGAACCCGCCCTGAGTCAGGTTCTTCAGGCTCGGGGCCGTGGGTAGGTTCGTCCACTTTGAAGAGTTGTCCATGCTTGAACTCCTGCAAGGACTACATATGCACGCTTGTTTACCACATGTGGATGGTGACAACGGAAGTACTTCATTGTGCCACCGGAAGTCTCTGTTTTGAGAATGAACTTTACTGCCACCTGCTGACTCTGATGTCCACTGCACTTTTTGACTACTAACTAACTAACTAACTAACTAACTAACTAACTAACTAATAGTAATGCTTCTTTATTAAGTCTCTACAAAGGTTAAGGTAAACTTCAATAAACCTGTGTTTTATTTAGTTCTTGAACACTATTCATCTTATTTTACAGTAAGTGGAAAATTGTTAATATTTACCATTTATAATAATAATAATAATAATAATAATAATATTAATAATAATAATAATAGTAAATGGACCAATGGACTCAGAGCACCTACAGGCTGTCCATTATCCATTCACTCCACAGTCACACACTGGTGGTGGTAGGCTACATTTACAGATAGGCTACTGAAATCTACTTTTACTGTCAGTAGTCTACTCCTGTTTTACCGTCAGTGTTTCTGGTCCAGTCAAATGTCCCAAAAGTCCCCCACAATGCATTACACAAAAACCTCCAAAATCTATTACGACAATAAAAACAGTTGTGTTGATGCAGCCCCACGCCCAAGTCAACCTTTAACAAGTGACAGAGACAGCTTTCAATAGTCATTGTTCTTCTTTTTATTTAATATAAACAAATAATTATATACAATTTAAAAAAGCAATCACATTAGAGAGTATCTTATTGCTCACAAACTGGTCAAAATATTAAACCACGTGGTCTTTTTTAAGTCGTCTACTGACCAACGACACAAGAGTAAACCCTTTTTAATCCAAGTATGTTCTCCTCAGTCGTCCTCCTCTTCTTCCTCTGTTTCCTCCAGCTCATCTTTAGCTGGTTCTTGTTCCTCCAAAGCGTCCTTCAGAGCCTGCTCCTCCTCCACCGTCGGGTCCAGGGCCTCGGTGACCTCCGGGCCGCTTGGGTACTCTTTCTGTGGCGGCGGTGGTACGTGTGGACTGTACCCTTCACCTGCGTACTTCAGACCCCAGCCAATGTAGATGTTCTCAAACTTTCTAAATGAAGATTCAGCACAAGAGTTTACCTTAAAGTCTAGAATAACAGTGGCATGTAAGTCATCAGTGTAACCAGGTGAAACATTTTCTACGTGTAAAATGTATTCATGTAAATCCTTAGTTTATGTTTTATTTTCACGTGCTGGTTAAGAATTACTACTTTAGTCACAAGGTGGCGCTGTTTTCCCCTTTAGAGGATTAGAGAAGCTCCGAGGAAAGAAAGTGTTTTATGGTCACATGAGTTGAATTATTGAAACTCTTGCAGCCAGTGCTGTGTGTTCCAATAAAACAATGCTGCAAGGTAGATGTCCACGTAAAGAACACAGTGTATTCATTTGTTCACTTACTTTCCAGTGGCATAAGCGTACGCCCCGGGCCAAAGGTTGGAGCGAACGTAGGCCACGCCGTGTTCAGGGGTGAGGCTGGAGGACATCTTCAGAGTCCAGGGAGGAGTGTTGAACAGCTCTGAGAGACACAAATGAATACTACAATTCCATTCAGTCACTGTTCAACTAGATTTGAAAGATAATTTAGGGTTGGTTTACAAATGACACATAACCAGCCATACGTTACAGTTGATCTGTATTATTTTCTGAAATTATTGAGAACATTCAAAAGCCCCTTTAATGCTCGTTTCCATAAAAAAATGACCAGAGAATAAGGTTTTTAAAAAATGAAAGGCCGTATTTTCATTCACACTTTTACCTGCATCTTGGGAGAGGGGTGAGAGCAGTGCGGGTCCCAGCTCTGGCTCTGCTTCATCAGGCTCCTCCTCCTTCTCCTCGGCTTCTCCCTCTTCATTAAAGTCCTCTGTTTTCAAAGTGAGGTTCACCCACGTGCAGCGGCCCTAGAGTTGAACATTAACACTTATAATAAACTCCAATAAACAGCTGTAGGTGACACTTTAGCGACCCCACCTGCTGCAGGATGTGCTGCGTGTGGTGCACCCACGTCGACAAAGACTCAGCCAGTTTCAAAGCCAGGAGTCCCTCAAAGTCCGGATTGATCTCGTAGCTGTCCTGTGTAACCTCCTCTTCCTCGTTACCTTCTTCTTCTTTAAACTGGTAGAAACCTTGAGGGCTGACCTGCGTACCACCGGAGATCCGGGCAATCTGGGCCCTCAGATAGTTGGCCTCGTTCCCGGGGAAGGGGGGGTAGCTCATGACTGGGGCGTTGAGCCTCCCTGTGAAGAATTTACGAATCAGGCGAGCGGCGGTGATCTGTGCAGGGCTCACGGCGGGAAGCTTTGTCCAAGGAAAACCTGGCTCTTTGCAGACGTAGTAGACGTACTTGTTTGTTCCAGTTCCTGGGGCCTCCATCGGAACGACAGGAGGGGGTTTGTAGGTTGACAGAGGAAGGTCGGTCTGAAAACACACAACAGACAAAGATATTATCAAGAACTAATATTAGACAGCTATTCTTTCTTTTTTTTTTTTTTTACTGTGGTTGTATATATTTAACATACCACCTTTAAAAGCAGTGTACAGCTGTAACCAAACTTTACATTTCTTTTTGAGAGTCACATTTCAAAGGAATTGTGACCCAACATCAAGGTTTAGCATTGTTAGATATTCTTGTTATCTTAAGAGTTTGACTTATGTTTATAGCCTAATTTCATCACTTTATTTTCTATTCAATGTTCTTTTGTTCATTTTGTTACCGTCTATTTTCTTGCACCCGACTGTTCCAAAAGCAGATTTGTTTTTTATCAAGTGTCTATGGACTATTAAAACTTTAGCTTCAATTTTGAAATTATAAAATTATTTTGGTGACCCACATAAAATGTTTGGCAGCACCTCTTTTATTCCCAACCCAGTATTTTGGAAACCACTGGTATATAATATCAGGAGAAAAACATTTGTATTGTTTTGAATTTTGAACAAATAACAAGAGGAAAAAAAACAAGAAAAAAGGGAACCATGTGTAAACATTTTAATGAAGGATGAAGCGGATTACTCTGCAATGGATCTATTTAAGTTACTCCTGAAGTTACTCATTTTCAGAAAAGCAATCATAGGTCAGGCTTTGATTAAAAACACAACCAAATGTTCTATTAAAATGTTGGCACTTACATTTTTGCCATTCACTGAACATACCAAACTATCATAAATACACGTGAGAATGTCTTTGTCCACAGTTTATAGAGTAATGTGTTTGGTTGAATTATCTCACCTCATCGTCCTCATTCTCCAGTCGATCTGTCAACGTCTCTTCAGTGTTCTGCTCTTCCTCCTCCTCTCCCTCTCTGTATTCAGCTTCAGCGATGATATAGTTACTCTCAGTTCCTAAAATCTTGCCCCAGAATCGGCAGCGGGGCAGACCATGAGTTTCGACCAGTTGCTTTAGCGCCAGGAAGATTCTCTGCATCTCTTCTCGGCCCAGGCCCACTCCGATCTGCTCCAGGTAGAAGCCGACCTCACTCAGATTTGGCAGAGCGGGTTCCACCTGAAAGAAAAATACATGACATCTTTAATACATTTACCAGTGTGAGTCATTTAGCTCCACTTCGTTTCTGTCGCCCATACCAGCTCTTCCTCTTGGTCAGGCTCTTCTGCTCGAGAAAAGAGCGGCCGCTGTTGTTCTGCGAGCAGCTCCGCCGGGTTGACCTCAGGCTGGTCTCTGAGCGTGCTCTGTTTGTCCTCGTATAAAGCCCGCTTCACGTCACGGCTTATGTCCTCGATCACATCCACTGCGTCGTGCGGACGCTCATCCATGATCTTCAACAGCACCTGAGTCAGATGATCATACCTGGAGAATAACATTAACACAAGGATTTTAGCGGTGGTGAGCGCAACAGACACAAGGCAATCTGTGTAATATATATATATATATATATATATATATATATATATATATATATATATATACTCTGTACACTTTATTGATCAGCTGACTTCAGAAGTGGATGAAATGATGTGGCACAAACAGATGATGTCTAACAGATGTCTGGGGACACAAAGTGACCTGTCCATGTTTAGCTCTACATAGAATGAGCAGAACAATACAAGCAGTAGCCTTGCATTGTATGGGAAAGCAGTTCAGCTAAAAGGGTTTAGCCTCTGGTTTAAAGCTCTATGGCAAAGTGAGTTCTTTTATTTTCGGAGGATATGATGCAGCCGGCTAATCTAACCTGGTAAACAATAATGATAATGAAATGGAACTATGCTAAATTAAACACAATTTGGAGCAAAGTTGCCAAAATGGTGTAGTTTAGCTAAAAGCTGGGTAATATACTTTGAAACCGTTAAGTTTTTGGACTCACAGGTTGAGGTTGGTTTTGGTGCTGCTCTTCATCAGGAAAGCCTTAAAAGAAGCCGCGCTTCTCTGAGGATTGTCCTGTTCTTTCTCAACCGTAGCCATTGTTCCGCTCGGCACCAGCCACCACCGTTAAATTATAAAAATTAATATTATTATTACTATTATTATTACTACAGTTATAATTACTGTTATTGACCCGTGTCCATCTGAAAACGCAGGAGGAAAAAGCGAGCGTGAATCCAAACTCCGGGGGTTGCTATAGTAACGACTACAACAGGACGGTTGCGTGGTACGTAATGACGCAAGACGTACACGAAACTCAGAAGTCCTCCAATATAAGCGAACAAAACGTAGTATACATTGTAAATCTAAAGGTGTTGTTATAATTTACTTACTATTTTGCATATATTACGTATTAATACTTTTACTACTATTTATTTAAGCTATGCACATAATCTGTTTTATCATTTTATTTTTCAATTGAGATATAAAAAGCTATAATAACCCAAATATTAAATAAAACACAAACTTCACAGGTAACTTTTTCATAGTCTACTTACTTAACTATAGAACATCACAAAGTCCAATACACAACCAACGGTTTATTCTGTATTTTTATTTCCATAATATTGTTTGTGAAAAGACAAATGTTCATGCAAGAACACAACACAGCACATACATAGTTCGGGTTGGGGCTCGTCAGATGGTCCACTTGTTTTAATGCCTTATGGCCAAATATAACGAGGAAGGACAGCAGGACTGAGATCTTTGGTAGAGATGACAAAATCCATAACATGAATCAAAATCTGGTCTGATGTGCAAATAAAGAGGAAATGACGTAACTGAATTGAAAAGAGGTCAAAACAAATATAGGCGCTTTAAAATTCTGGAAGTCCATTGCTGTTTTGTCTTGTCATTATGCAAAATGTGCCCTCTAAGGCACCTTTCCCTTTGATGGAGAGACATTTCCTACAAATTTAATAAAATAATACTGACGGTTTGCTTTTGACTGTTTTAAATCCCAACACTATCCATCCTGGAAAAAAAACATCCTCTACTTACAATAAACCCTTAATACAATATCAAACCGAATGCAGGAGTCAGTATAGTAGGGCTGCACAATTTATCAGAAATATAGAAGCTGCATTATCATCTTTAAACTCAAGTTTTTCTAATTGCATGCTGTCTTATTGTTGTGCAGCCCTAGTATATTTAAACTACATTAAACTACATTCTGCATTCATCCTACAATACGTCTTTCATCAAACACTTCATCCTTCATCCTCTGGAGTCGTCTTGTAAACTCAAAGAAACACATTTAAATCAAAGAAATAAATGCTTCAATGGTTCTAGTCCCTTAAGCTTTCCCAGAAGCAATGCCTCAGAACATTTGACTTGAGGATAAAAAGAAAAAAAAACAAAAAACATGAGTGGAACACATACAGTAAGTTACTGTAAGGATTTTATGTTCAATCTAAAACAAATGCACAGAGGTCACACAGTTCAGGCTACGTTTTGTCTAGAAACAATTACACATTCTTTTTTAATCAAACAATGCAAACTGTAATAAAATAGATTAACTCACACACAAGTCATCATCTAGTCACAATGAAATACCAAAAAGAAACACAAAAAAAACAGTTAAAAGACCCCATGAAATAATAATATGAAGTGTTTTCCATTGAGCTAACCCTTCAGTCTAGACTGTAGTGTAGATTTGTAAATGATTATGAAAAAGAAGCAATAGGAAGAAGACGCGTCTGACTTTCTTTTACGCCTCTGGACTTTTCTTTGGTACCATTTCAAACGCACTGAGATCACATGTCAACTGTGGATAAATGATAAATGTTGAGGTCTAAACATGAGCTTTATGCCAAGGCCTTGTACTACAAATCTGGATTCACAATTCCACTTAACATGAATGCTGTGATGCTGCTCAGACTACTGTACTTCTAACCTGGTACAGAGAGAAAGTCACATATTCTCAAAAGTGGATGAAAAAACATAAGCAACAAACTCACCACAAGTCTGTGTAAAGAACTTAAGATGATCCCTTTTATGTCAGGAGCTTTAAAAGAGAAACCATATTTTAGCTTCTAACAAGCTTCATTTAAAAGTGACTGGGCACAGACTGGTTGGTTTTAATAGGCACTGAAACGCAGCCGAGTAAAACAAGGTTGTATTGTATTGCATTTACACTTTACATTCAATTATCCACTTGTGCAGTTTTTTGGGGGAATCTGGGTCAGAAAATTGAACATAAACCAGAACAGACCTCAACTGCTGCAAATAGCACTGCACAACATAAATCACAAATTTATCATCGCAATTATAACAATTAAAATATTATGAATATCACAAAGAACAGTTTAAAATCCCATTTTGATACTTTTTTAAAATTCATATAAATAAATAAATTCTCTAAAATAAAAATATGTGGTGTGATCAAAAGGGTAAACGAATTGAAGGTGGTTATGATATTGTATCTTTAAATGTAAACACAACAAAGCCAAAACGGACATTGAAATATTACAAGACAAGAAATATATTATTGCAAATGGCATGTTTATGTCTTCATTTTATAAACGTGTGACCAGTCATTTGTGGCTAAGTTTGGATTTAAATCAGCTGTTTCCATCACTATGAAGGTGCTCATTGTCTATTACTAACCATCTTTGTGAAGTCACTAAGTAAAATATTAAACAAAGATCCTACGTCTGTTCATCTTCCTTTGTAGTATACAGGGCCCGATCCTTTCATTTCATGGGGTCATGTAACTCATTAAACACTGTACAATCTACTCTAGTGTCATTCCAAGTTTAAAAAAAACATAAACACATTTGTTGGTGAAACTACAACAGTGTTTTTCAAAAAAACAGAAATAAAACACAAATCAGGTCTGAGAATTTGGGGCAAAAGGTGTATTTCTCAATCTACTACATGCTTTCAGACAAACATGCTGTCTTCTAATGACAAGGACATGTCGATAACCTGACTATAATACGTTCTGACCCCATCCTTAAAGGGGGCCAAGTTTGTTGAGAAGCTTCTTTTCCCAAACTGCTGCCTGACTTTTCACATGTAGTGTCCACAAACAAGAGGAATGTTGGCTTTAATGTGGTCAGTTGTTGAGAAATATTAACCCACTTCTTTGTTTTATTCAACACTCAGTACATAAAAAGGAAAATCAACTGGATCAGCTAAAGATCCAAACAGCTTTTGAATTGGAGAGGACGTCTAGGTTACAGGTACAGGCTAAATACACAGTGCAAATGCTTACTGAACCAGTCACGGAAAGACAGCAGGTCGACTGGCAGTCTGTTTAAGGGAACATGGTCGGGAATGTAAGGCACTACAGTCTCATTAGGAGCATCTCTGATTGGTTGAGCCTCTGTTAATCTGCCTGGGGAGGAACTAGAGGATTATGGGAATCGTAAAGTGTCTGTCTTCATTAAGAAACAGCAATACAATATACAAATTTATACTCGGCCTAAAGAAGCCCCTTTAAAGTGTCTTTTTGTTAAGAGATATTGGAAATGTACAGCCTTCCTTCAACTAAAAAGTAATGTTTGTAAATGGACGAGATGAGTTCAAATTCTTCAGGCAAAAGGTTGCAACAGAGGCATTTGGCTGTAAATTTATGGAACAGAAAACTTTGTATTATTATGAGTTAGCATGGCTACAACGGGACAAAAGTAATATTTAGTTAGCATTGTTTATTGTATCTTGTAATTATGTGTCTCTTTTACATCCCTACATTCATCTAAAGCTTTCAGAAAGTTTTTTTTTGTTTAATCCGCAGCTGTGAACAACAGGACTTTTTGCTGATGAACTGAACTAAGTATATCCTTTTCTGTTTTGGTGCAAACACACCCAG
The DNA here is from genome assembly GCA_024349245.1 of Neodontobutis hainanensis. NCBI lineage: Eukaryota > Metazoa > Chordata > Actinopteri > Gobiiformes > Odontobutidae > Neodontobutis > Neodontobutis hainanensis. The sequence goes on from JALDNG010000016.1 coordinate 14,966,586, forward strand.
AGACAGACTTCTTATGAACATACATCTGTGCCACAGGAAAGCATTGATGTGGTGTTCAGGTTGGAACAGAGACAAAACACAGTGTTTCTTTGTATTACTCTATTTTAGAAGTAAGGTTTTAATGACTTCAATGTGTCTCTAATGATGCTGGATTTCCATCGTCTGTCTTTTTACATCCAATGTTTCAGTGTAGTTTTGTTCCATCCTTATTTCCCCTCAGAGAAAAGGTTGTAACAGAGCGGTGACAGAGCAGCACCAGACTATGCTTCTCCAAATGGATCTTATTTTTAAAGTGTGGGCATCGCAGTATAGGGTCAATCAAATTACTGAGGCACAAATTAATTCTGAAGATATTAATGATGTGAAGATAAAGATGGCTGGTTCAACTATTCGTATCAGTTTGGAGACTCAGCAATGGACTAAAATTACGGATGCTATACTGAACAACATAGACCATCCCCTGCATTGGGCATTTGAACAACAGAGAGCAGCCAGTGGACGTTTGAGATCAGTGAGGTCACAAGAACTCCATCTTCCCGACTGAAGTAAGACTTTACAATCAATCAGTCAGTGGAAGATGAAGTCATTTGAAGAGACCCAACAACTCAATTTTCCCTTGGTGGTTAATAAAGTTGTTATTTATTTAATTTGATGAGACCTAAAAGTCAAATTGGGTACTGGTCTGCGTCACATTAGATCAGATTTTGTTGTTTTATTCCCTTTATTGTAAATGGAACATATGCAGACACACAAATATCCCAGAAAAGACTTAAAAAGGGGCTGTGAGGACAGAGTATGGACGAGGCAGATGGTATATGGTTTATGTTTCCGTGTGCTTACAGTCGGGTAAAAGGACCCACGTGAAGCGGGCCTCTCAGTTTCGGAGAGGAGCAGGCGCTAGTGGAGAGGTTGAACGCTGAGGACGGAGAGGAGGAGTAAGGAGAAGAGGAGGCAGACGAGGAGTCACCGTTCAGGGTGAAGACAGTGGAGATGGCTATGTCCACAATGCCCTGACACAACTCAGAGTACAGTTTCCTGTGAAAAACAAGAAACACAAACTAATAACTCCAGCTCAAGCTTGGAAATGAACATCTTAAATCTTTTGACTTTGACTTGTTAAGCACGACAGGTTCCAGGTTCCTTGTACTCACTGTGCACAGGCTGGAGCTCCGTTGATCTCGATGAGCCACACTTTGAAATTCTCGTCCACCATGAAGTCAAAGCCAAACAGCTGGAAGCTCTGGTACGACAGGTGCTTGGTGCTGATGGCAGGTTCAATACAAGACAGACAGCTCCTGGAAAGACGGACAGTAAATGATGTGATAATGATTAAGCTTACATCTACTCAACAAAACAAAGGTGTGAATGAATCTATGAGGTTTTTGATTCAAATTTGCGGTAATGTTGTGCACCAATGGCTAAACACAAGGATAAATACAAAGAATGCAATAGAAAAAGAGTTAGACCTATTTTGCAGAAATAGAAATGTAGTTGTGAAGATGTTTTTCCAAAAATGTGTTTTATGATCTGACAATTATTTATGTGAATACTAAGTAACCCTCAAGTAACTGCAATTAATATTTTAGCCAATTTACCTTAATAAAACAGAATTGTGTCACAATTTCAGTTATTTCATTAAAATATTTACCAAATGCCTAACTTTCCTGACATTTGTCCTTTATGTTTATGTCTTGTCTATTTTGTCTTGTGCAAAGGTTTGTGGATGGTTTTGTACTTGTTAGGCTCTGTGCTGTCTTTTGTCTGCAAATTAAAATTATAAATAAAAAATAAAACTAAATACAAAAATTTGTCCTTTTGGGGTTTCCGTACTGCTTTAAACCATAACAAATAAAATTGGCAATTTTTTTTTTTTAGATAATTTTTTTTGCTGATAATTAATTCAATCCCATTCAGTGCCAAAACATGTTTTTTGATTAAATTCAATATTTTACTTGTTTTACTTATTTTTTACTTATGTTAGTATGTTAAGTCTTTTTTATGATGAGTTCAGGTTTTATGTCTATGATGTCAAAGTAAAGCCTGATTTTAAAGTGCTATAAAAATAAACTGTAACTATAGATTACAAAAGTATAACATTTCTATAAGTTAGCTAAATTAAATGTTCTTAATTTTGTTATTTTTTACAAATGCCTATTATCAAACCTTCTCCTAAGTTTGTTTTGTTGAGATTTTGAACTGATATCTATACATCTGTAAAATAACCTCAAATAATGCTTATATTTAGCCTAAGCTGGCCACGCTATACAACAGAACATCTGACAGGTCACCAGAACAGACAGGGGCCTACTTAATGATATGTTTGATCTGAGGTAAGATGGCGGTCTCCATGGTGACGGCGTGAGTGTTGAGCAGGTAGTGTCTGAAGTCGTCGAAGAACATCTCGTTGCCCTCCTCGTAGCGGCCGTAGTTCTGAGAGTGCTCCTTCTGGATGCAGTGGTTGGTGAGGTGACTGGTCATGTCCTGCAGGTCCTCGCTGTTGTAGGGCTCCGAGGACGTCCGCAGCACACCCTCCCGGTACAGGTAGATGTTGTACTGATGGTCCACCAGCACCCAGCTCCTGCAGAGGGAAGAAAGGTTAGGACCAAGAGCTGTACTATGAAGCTAATCTTATATCCATCCCTGTCACAATGGTGCTTTAGTTTTCTGCTTTAGTCACTGGAACAACAAGAACTGTTGCTGTTTTCAGGCAAAGTTGAGGGGCCAAAGCTTTTAAAGTACAATAAACTAAGACCATCCTTGCCATTGCACCGAGCTGCTTCTTAACTACCACAATAAACAACAGTGTCTGAAGGTCATCTTGAAGAAACAATAAAAGCATATGCATCAGGAATCTTGAAAACTAAGTCCAGATGCCTTTGCTTCAATCTTATTCAATAAAATATAGTGCGATATAAAAAATCTTTGTGTAGAAAACTTGCCTAATGTCAAATTTGCGATGACTGGGCTCCAGCAGCAGAGGCTTCTCCAGATACTTCTGAATGACATGGACCTGGCCCTGATTATCAATGTACTCCAGCAGCTCATTGGCATCGTGGGAAATCAAAATACCAGCCCCTGCGGAGATACCATCACACATGTTTAGCTTCAACATAAAAGCACAGAAGGCTATATGTATTGAAATAATTGAAAGCAGAAATATTGTGTCTTTTGTGGCATAGGAAAATAAACATTTCAATTGTACTCTTCTCTTTGTAAACAACAATGTAAATCATGCACTAATTGAGTTTAACCTAGATACTGTATAACATCAGTAAGAACTCTAGCGTCGAGGACATTTCCTTCTAATGTACTTCTAATGTACTGCATTAAAGCACTGAGACCTTTCATCGGGGAAAGGAGTGTCTAACTGTCATTGGATATACAGTATAATATTACAGTGTTAAGAAAAAACTGTTTTGATCATGGCTAAAGATACCAATGAGCTGCATTAAAGCAATATCAACCAAAGCAGATGTAAGGCTAAAGCCTGGCACATTCTCAACAAGAACAGAGAAATGTGTTTGTTTTCTTGAGGTGGCAAGAGCAAAGTTAGAATGACAATTACAGCAAGAATAATTGAGAAATTAAGCTTATTATCCGGAGCCTAATAATAGTTGATGGACTATTGTCTTTACCTTTGGCTCCAGCTGATAACTTGGCTATCCACGCAGTTCCCTCCCCACTTTCCTTTCTCGTGTGATAGGAGGCTAAGAAGACCTCCCTCTCGTCCGTCTTGGGGTTGCTCTTCAGATGACTGATACCGTTCGATGCTGGAGCCACAGGCGTGTTGAGGTTAGTGGGATAAATGATATAAGACTCTGGAAACCAGTGACAGGAGTCCTTCAGCTCTGGACTGGTCTTTACTAACCTGACAGATGGTCAACACAGAAAACAAAAAAACAATCAGCTAAAGCCCCTTTTCAATAATTGACACCAGACATTAGTGATATAGATTTTTTCTTTAACAAGGTTGATACTCACTTGACCAATGATGCCTTTCTGCAAAGCTTGTCTGCTCCTCTGTAGTAGTTTACGAGCTGCACAAGTCCTGGTTCATGACCTGGAAAGTAAAAACACTTATTACACACTTGTCATTAATACACTCCACTTATTACCACCAAATTTCTCAATAACTAAACCATTTTAAAAGACAAAACCCCCACAATAAGATTAATCTATCAAACAAACTGTAAGGTATATATTCAGAAAGTCAGAAAGGCCAAAGGAAAGGGAACCGAGGTTGATGAGGAGTGGAAGGTCCCCAAAGAGACATACAGTCTATACCGAATGTTAGTCAAGGTGGTTAACTACAGAGTGCTGCAGGAAACACTGAATGTCATTCTGCTTTGGGTCCACTCCACCTGACTGGCCAAACATTTTGAGAAGCAAAGTATTAATTGATTTAATGAGTTCAAGCAGTCTTTGACAATACTGTGTATGTATGTACTACAGTTAAGTTGGCCACCATGACAACTTCCACTCTGTTTTATAGAAATGTAATGATATGAACAATCTTCTCCTTTTGGGCTGTTCCCTTCAGGGGCCATCACGGTGAATCATTTGCCTCACTCTGTCTCTATCTTCTGCATCTTCATGTCCTTCTTCACTACATCCATAAACCTCCTCTTTGGTCCTCCTCTGGGCCTCCTGCCTGGCAGCTCTAACCTTAGCACCCTTTGACCAACCTATCATAATAATACAATAATACAATAGGTCTTACAAACGTGCTGTCCTGTAACTTTCCATTTATATTACTGTTATCTGGTATGACACTATAAAAATCCCATATTGGAAAACAAAGAGGTCACAGTTATGTTTTCTTTAACACTGGGAAAACATAGCTTACCTAAACGTCCAAATGGCAGTCTGTTCCTTTCTCCAAGCATCAAGTTGAATCTGGGATTGTCTCTCTTCAGCCTCTTCCAGTGTCCAGTGGCGAGCAGGATTTTGGAAACTTCTGCATAAACAGTGCTGTTGTCGTCTCGGCTGACAAAGGTGTACACTGGGGCACTCATAATTAAAAGGGGGTGGGTTATATAACAATAAATGTACGATCAAATTAACAGTAAAAACTCTGGGTGATGCTAGTCTTGAGGCTGTGCGGCTGTCACTGCAGCAAGAGGATTCAGGGCTATCTCTTCAGTCCGTGACATGATGATGAGTCAGTCATATTCACTGCACTTTAACTCACTCTCAAGCTATAGTTCACAAGTCTAACGCTATCAAAAGTAAACAGGAGGCTTTACAATAGATTCAGGGGACATAATTCATAGTCCTAGCAACAATGTGCCTTGTAAATCCGTAGATATGGGTGTGACTGGCTGCTGCTGCTACCGTCTGTGGAGTCTGGTCCCGTCTGCATTCATTTCCATCCCGTTTGCTTTTAAGAGTCGAGAACCAGCTAAAGTTAACGGTTAATAAAATAACTTGGGTAAAATCTCTAATAATTAAAAGGACGTTAATAACGAGAATTAAAAGTTAGCTAGTCAAAAAACATTAAACGTGTAGCTTAAAATCCCACCCGGCGGCGTGCTTTATTCGTGGATCTCCGCAGCTGCTGTCATCCGCTGTCGACAGTAAACACAGGGTTTCGTGAAGCCGGTTAATGTAGTTTTTATCTCAAACGTTTAATTAAAAATCTTACTTCAGACAACTTCTTTCTGTTACTTACAGTAATTTAACACACTATTGTGTCAAATGGTTACAGGTTAGGTAATAGAAATCTGTATTAATTTCGATAAAACAAAACAAAAAGGTAAATTAAACATTAATCGATACTACGATTCCCAGAAGGCAGTGCGACAAAGCCACTGCTTTAAATGTGAACTATGTAGTTCTGCGCTCTCGCCACAAGATGGGGGGCTAGACCTCAAAAGTGTTGACAACCTGGTACTAAAAGAGAATAATTATGTAAAACTTGTATTATTTTAACCTACATAAAACGTACGTTTATCATCAAAATGACTTCACATAATATTAATAAATATTAGTATTAGAAGCTCGCTCTCTGTCTTGTTCTAAAAAAGAAATTCCGTTATGGCACTATTCAGATATTATCAAGTTATCGGCTTTCTTCTTTATTTTGCAACTATCACTTTTCTATTCAGCTTTTCATTTTTTTTAATTATTGTAATAAAGTGAAGCTCAAAAAGTGGTTAAAACATAGGTACGTTTTACTCCGGAAGCTGTAGTTCTACGCAGGAAGAAGGAGAAGAAGAAGAAAACAGTGGCGGGAACAAAACAAGTAACCCTAATTTTTACGGGATTTATATAAATTCGTAAGTCAAGTCTTTCACTCATGTCGTGCAGTAAATACTGTGTTTACAGTCACTGTCAAGTCTGTAAAGGTTAAAACTTTGTGAAAGGTTTAAATGGCTCACTTGTATGGACGAGGAGTTAATAGGCATTCAGACACTTATTTAATGCCAAATATTGCTTTACTACCATAGATTGTTTACTACCTACAAATAGTAAAGTATTGTTGAGTCGTAAAGAGTGATAATGCAGTAAATGTCAGTATGTTTACAGCTGCCTTTATTTCTATATTCACTACTATAAATATCAATCAGTTGGAAACATGTGTTTGTGCAGTTTGTAAAACCTCTCAGCAGTTTAGTCTCTTGTAATTATGTAATATTACATATTATGGGATAAGACTGTTAATCTTGTAAAACTTCTCAATTTTTTAAAGTCAAATGACCTGCTCAGAAAGTTGATTGTTTTGATCAATCCTTGTTTTAAAGAGCATTTGTCACTTTGTAGTTTTAAACATTTTAGTCACACCTTTCTGGAAATGCACTACAATTTAAGTAAAATAAGCCATATATTAACAATGAGTTCTGTGAATTGTGAAACACTAGTATAGAGCTATTATAGTAAAAAAATGCTGCAGGTAAAAAGTTTAAATTTAAAATTTTAAGTACTAACATCCAAAAAGTACTAAAAATAACTGCTGCTTCTGCTACAGATGGCCAACAATTTTATCTGTCTCAAGTGTCTGTCAAAATGATCTTAACAATGCGTCATTATATAAAATTTATGCCTTCATAAAAGAAGTAGCAGTTTATATAAGTAAACCTCAGATGATAAACAACACTGTGCTAAAGACATAAAATTCAAAGGCAAATTTACGTTAAATAAACTGAGTAAATAATCAAATATGCTTTTTTTTTTAAATAAAAAATGTACTTGTATTTTACTGGCAATCTTTGTGCTGAAAACATTTTTGACCTTTCAGGCTGTAATACATGATTACAAGGAAATGGTGCAACCCTTTGGCGTTTGCAATCAAACATAGACAGAAACTATTTAGCTATTGTATGTTTTTAGCAATGTAGCAGGGATTAATTATTTTTTTGATCAACTGCCAATTCAAACAAATCCGAAAAAACATTGTTGCATATGTCTCCCTCTTTAACATAAAAAACATAAGTAAAGATGTTTGGTTGCGTTCAGGTTAAGAGTGATGTGTGCTGCAGTCATGTATTTTTAATGTCGTCTGTCCTGTCTCCTTTCACCAGGCTGGAGCAGGCCAGGCTGGAGCAGGCCAGGCATGAGCGGACCACACCTGGAAGAATGGCAGCGCCGGTCCTTTGACATTTCATCTGGCAGCTGCACACCTCAACAGACGGCCGACGCCTACAGAGCCCACATCCTGGCTATTCAGTATGCATGGGCAAACTCCCAGCTCTCTCAGGCTGGCATGGACCGCCTGTTCAGAACCTACTCGGAGCGCTACGTTACTGTGCTGGACTCGGATGACCCTCGCACGGGGCTCAACAACTACGCGGAGAGCGCTTTGCATTTGGCTCGAAGTCAAAAGAACCACAGTGAAAAGTGGGAGTCCTCTCTGACTATGGAGAGTCTGATGGAGATGCCTTGCGTGCAGAAGATGATTGAAGCACAGAATAAAGCTAAAGCGCCATCCGTGGCACCGGAAGATGCAAACATAACAGTTGGACAAGATGGACGAAGCAGTGCTCTGTCTGTTCCATTTAGAGTTGAGACTTCAGTTCTCAAATCAACAGCTCAACAACCCGCAGAAAAACAGATAAACCACACTTGTCTGTCAAATACTTCAACTGCAGAGCGACCAAGAGGTGTGGAAGGGTTTACAGATAATGCTAACTTGTTTTCTAGACCAACACCTCAAGTACAGCCTGCTTTTTGCCAACCTTCTTCAGCTCAGGCAAACCCTGGCAGTGCATTTCCCTCTCCATCCACTTCTTTTCCCACTCAAAACCTTCAGTCAACTTATTCTAATCCATCTAAACGAAAGACCTTCTACAAATCAGATGCAGAGGAAACTAACATGGGGCAACACGGAAGTCAACCAGCCCCAGCTCCTGCCCCAAAACCCGGAAGGAACTTCAAAACAGCCCGTGAACAGCTCATTGTTGATCATCAGAAAAAGTATTCTCAACAACCACAAAGAGGCCAGACGCCCGGTTTGGCAGCTGCTATGAAGAAGTCCCTCGGTGCCAACAGAGCTCGTGGAGCCTTCTCAAAATTTGTCTCGCCTTTACCCCGACAAGAAGAGGAACAAAACGGCTTTTCAAGTAACAACTCCAATCAGGAAGCCCCCATTTTGGACGAGCGCTTGAAAAATTTAGAGCCTAAGATTATTGAGTTGATCATGAGCGAGATTATGGATCACGGACCTCCGGTGGCATGGGACGACATCGCAGGTCTAGAGTTTGCCAAAACTACAATAAAGGAGATCGTGGTGTGGCCGATGCTGCGTCCCGACATCTTTACAGGTCTTCGAGGTCCGCCTAAAGGTATCTTACTGTTTGGACCACCTGGAACTGGAAAAACACTGATTGGGAAATGCATTGCTTGTCAGTCAGGAGCTACTTTCTTTAGCATTAGCGCGTCTTCGCTAACATCTAAATGGGTTGGCGAAGGGGAAAAGATGGTGCGTGCGTTGTTTGCGATTGCGCGCTGTCACCAACCGGCGGTTATCTTCATCGATGAGATTGACTCGCTCTTGTCTCAAAGAACAGACGGCGAGCACGACTCGTCTCGGAGAATCAAAACCGAATTCCTGGTGCAACTCGACGGCGCAGCCACTGCAGCCGAAGATCGCATTCTTGTCGTCGGCGCCACAAACCGTCCCCAAGAAATCGACGAAGCTGCAAGAAGACGTTTAGCGAAAAGATTGTACATCCCATTACCTGGGAAAGACGCTCGACGGCAAATAGTGACCAACCTCATGTCAAGAGAGAAAAATAACTTGAGAGAAGATGAGCTGGAGAACATAGTCTCAGCGGCGGAAGGGTTCTCAGGAGCAGATATGACGCAGCTCTGTCGAGAGGCGGCGTTAGGTCCCATTCGTAGTATTAGTCTCAGTGAAATAGCCACTATCTCTGCTGATCAGGTCCGCCCGATTGTCTATGCCGATTTCCAGGAGGCGCTAAAAACGGTGAGGCCTAGTGTCTCATGCAAAGACCTGGAGCTATACGAGGACTGGAACAAGACTTTTGGATGTGGACGGTAAACTGTTACCCAATCCACTGATACAAATGTTTTTTTCATTTAACCCTAAGGCATTTGAAAGGACAAAATTTTTCAGATCAGTTCGTACTCTGTGAATTCAGTTTTATATTTGAGTTATATTCTCTGTTTTTTTTTTTTTCTCTGTTTTTATATTTTAAATTTTCCCAAATAAAAATGTAGCTAGACAAACCATTTCTCTGAAGAACTTAAGTGTGCTCCACAGACGGGAAGTTGGAGTGGTTATTTTAAAACTCAAGCCCTATTAATAGTCACTATAGCGGTTTCAAAAAAGACACTGATTAAAAAATAAAAATAAAAACTTTGGTACAACAGAGCCAGATCTGCTGTTAACACTGGCTCAACTCTAAAACTTGTAACACAGCAGAAGGAAACTCTCAGTGTTCCTCAAAGGATTCCCCAGTCACCAGTTAAATTATTTATAAAATACACTTTATTTATAAAAAAGTTTTATACTCTTTATTCATTGGTAAATTTAGACATAATAATAAATCTAGAACCAGTACCATACACCAAAAGATACAAGGCAACAGTAAAAGTCAAGACCAGGTCCAGACTCACGGAGGTCAGTGTTTGAAGGAGACAGAGTTAGTCCGGTCTTAGACCAGGTCCAGACTCACGGAGGTCAGTGTCTGAAGGAGACAGAGTTAGTCCGGTCTTAGACCAGGTCCAGACTCATGGAGGTCAGTGTTTGAAGGAGACAGAGTTAGTCCGGTCTTAGACCAGGTCCAGACTCGTGGAGGTCAGTGTTTGAAGGAGACGGAGTTAGTCCGGTCTTAGACCAGGTCCAGACTCACGGAGGTCAGTGTTGATGAAAGAGACAGAGTTAGTCCAGTCTTAGACCAGGTCCAGACTCATGGAGGTCAGTGTTTGAAGGAGGCAGAGTTAGTCCAGTCTTAGACCAGGTCCAGACTCATGGAGGTCAGTGTTTGAAGGAGACAGAGTTAGTCCAGTCTTAGACCAGGTCCAGACTCGTGGAGGTCAGTGTTTGTTGAAGGAGACAGAGTTAGTCCAGACTTAGACCAGGTCCAGACTCATGGAGGTCAGTGTTTGAAGGAGACAGAGTTAGTCCAGACTTAGACCAGGTCCAGACTCACGGAGGTCAGTGTTTGTGAAGGAGACAGAGTTAGTCCGGTCTTAGACCAGGTCCAGACTCGTGGAGGTCAGTGTTTGTTGAAGGAGACAGAGTTAGTCCAGTCTTAGACCAGGTCCAGACTCACGGAGGTCAGTGTTTGAAGGAGACAGAGTTAGTCCAGTCTTAGACCAGGTCCAGACTCACGGAGGTCAATGTTTGTGAAGGAGACAGAGTTAGTCCAGACTTAGACCAGGTCCAGACTCACGGAGGTCAGTGTTTGAAGGAGACAGACTTAGTCCAGTCTTAGACCAGGTCCAGACTCATGGAGATCAGTGTTTGAAGGAGACAGAGTTAGTCCAGACTTAGACCAGGTCCAGACTCACGGAGGTCAGTGTCTGAAGGAGACAGAGTTAGTCCAGACTTAGACCAGGTCCAGACTCACGGAGGTCAGTGTTTGAAGGAGACAGAGTTAGTCCAGACTTAGACCAGGTCCAGACTCACGGAGGTCAGTGTTTGTTGAAGGAGACAGAGTTAGTCCAGACTTAGACCAGGTCCAGACTCATGGAGGTCAGTGTCTGAAGGAGACAGAGTTAGTCCAGACTTAGACCAGGTCCAGACTCATGGAGGTCAGTGTTTGTGAAGGAGACAGAGTTAGTCCGGTCTTAGACCAGGTCCAGACTCACGGAGGTCAGTGTCTGAAGGAGACAGAGTTAGTCCAGACTTAGACCAGGTCCAGACTCACGGAGGTCAGTGTTTAAGGGAGACAGAGTTAGTCCAGACTTAGACCAGGTCCAAGCCTGAGTAAAAAGAGTTTGAGACAATGACAAGACCAAGACCTTTACAAAACGGTCATAAGACCAGGACCGTTTCACTAAACAATAGAGTTTAAACTTAATACCAGTTTTCTGTCTGAGTTTATGAGTAATGGTAAAGCTGGTGGACAATGTAAACAATCCACTTTTAAAGATAAGACAAACTGATTAACATATACATGATAACATAACATTTTATTTCACATTCACAATTGAATAGCCTGCGTGTTATAGTGACATAAATCATGATGACAAAGAGTATTTAGTAGATTTGGTTTTGGGAACATAATGCGGTAGGTTATGTTGCTTGTGTATTTGTTTAAACCCTGTTGATGGCTCCAGTTTTATTTAATAGAATCTAGAATATGTATAAAAGACGTGTTTCAACACTGCGGACGTTTCCCCTTTCTCCTTAAAGCTAATGGTCCTGAAATGTTCCTAAATCTGGATGTGCTAATATTGTCTGAGGAAGTTAGGCAATGTTCACTGTGTATCCTGGGTTTCATGTTAAAAAACCCAAGCCTCATGTTCCTGTTGGTGATTAAGACAGCAGTGGACTCAACAGGAAAATCTCTTACTCCATCCCTGGGTTTGTCAAGAGGCATGTGCTGTTCTCCAAACGGGTTTCAACAGCAGCAGCAGCCGAGATCCTGATCCACACAGTTCCTCTTGCAACGCCACAAACTGCATTTCACACGCTCAACAAAAAGGATTATACTTTTATGTAAAATGTTGATGAGCGGTTCATTCTGTGCCTCCTCAGCAGGAATGCCTCCAATTTATATAAAAAAAATGGTGCCAAGTCATCTTTTTTCAAATATAAATGTGGCCAAAGCTGTGTAGATTTGCATTGGTTTTAGGAAGTGTCTCCCTGTCCGACTCTCACCAAAGACAGAAACACTGCCCAAAGTCAAAGCTGTGTGTGAATAAAACGCACTTTTATTTAAAACATTGTAGTTTTTATGTGGACACTTCTTTATTTGCTCGCACAGAACACTCGCAATGAAACAGAAAAACTTCCTCCATGACATCACTGCTACACCCCCGAGTGACCTTGATGACCTTTATAAGGTTTAAGGTCTGGTCACTGAAAAAAAGGCCCAAAACCCATCACATCAGATTTTTCAGTTGTAGATTCATTTTGAAATGTTTTTATTTGCAACGGTTTTAATATTTATTTACTTTTTATATATCGTGCACTTGGTATTTTGATTAGCTCTGGAACACTTATTTATTTTTTTCGATTTGAATGCACTCTTGTCCTGTCTGACTTTATGGATGTCCAGACTCCAACTGCAAACCAATTTTCTCAAAGAGTAGAAATCTAAAGTGTCCCGAGTGAATAAATGTGACAGTGTATGGTTGTCTGTCTCTAAGTGTTAACCCTGCGACCAACTGGCCACTGTCGAGGGTGTACCCATGCCTCAGGCCCAAAGTTGCTGGGATAGGCTCCAGTCAACCGCGACACCTTAATGTGAATAAGCGGAATAAAATGAACATTACTTACTACTGTCACAGTTAAACTAATAAAACCTGACCCATGTGACAACACAGACGAACTTTCTCTGTAGTGTGAGTGTGCTCTAAGACCCAACTAAGACTAACTGATTTCCAGAAATAAACCAGGACTAAAACAGGATGAAACCAGAAGAAAGTTAATCTGAAATGACGATGTCTGTCTGCAAGGAGAGTGCAACATTTCACAAGAATTTTGAAATAATCCTTGATTAAACAACATAAAACCAAGTCACACACAAATGTAAGAATAGACCTTCTATGAATGTTTATGTGTGATCTTGACGAGGCTTTGGAAAGTGTTTTTTTTTTTAGTTTGTATGTCTTTGGTTATACAAAGAGACAAAGGTTTTCCATTTTTTCTAATTAACCATATTTGATATACATTGACCCATTTCACCTATCAGAAACTAAACCAAAACCAAAAGTGTGCTGCTGACAATAAGTTGTGTTCAAATGCCATATTCAAAGAGAACATATCAGCTTCATCTAATTTTAATGAACCAATCTTTTGAAAATCTGGAAGACCATGTGAAAAAACGTCATTTATTTTTCATCTTTTTGTCAAGTCGGTGATGAATATTTCAGCTCGTGTGGTTGGCCGCTGGATGGACACTTTGTTGAATTAGCCAGCAGCATGGGCCGGTCTCACGCGCGCTCCCCGTCGGGCCCTCGACCGGACACAGCTGGACCGGGACAGATGCACGGGATTCCTCTGGTGCAGCCCGGGATCAGGGCGTCCCGCAGAGTACGCCTCGATAAGTGTGCCATATGGTGCTCGACTGGACTGGGACCGAGCCACAGTTTCTTCTCTGAGAACACTGAGGTCACCAAGACACAGCACCGATAAATAAATAAACAGGACATTATATACATCACTGTGGATGAAATGTTACACATACAGCATCTGATGAAATCCACTTATCTTAAAAAATGTCTTCATCTGTAACTTAAAAGCACAACATAATCAGTAACAAGTTTTTTATGACACACGAGTTCTAAACATGCACTTACTGCACATATTGTATATTTCATGGACCCCAATGCTAAAGTAAAAAGTAAACATTGTAACAAAGAGCGATATATGCATGTCTTTGGGCATGTGTAGGTTAACTGGCAAAACTAAAGTGTCCCTAATGCCTGAATGTGAGAGTCAAATGTTGTCTATCAGTGTCTGTCTCTAAGTGTTAACCCTGCGACTAACTGCCCACTGTCCAGGGTGAACCCCGCCTCAGGCCCAAAGCTGCTGGGATAGGCTCCAGTCACCCTCAACGCCTAAGGACATACAGGACTAAACCTGAAGTATACTCAAGGCCAAACAACAAGCATCAACCAGACCGCAAACTAACCAAATAAGCAAGGTTTATTTATATAAGTCTGGCTTTTTTTGTTGTCTTTTCTGATCCATAAAACAGGCTCATTCTAAATCCGACTCAATCACCAGGAAACGTCTGCTGCAGCCGAGTCTGGTCTGGAACAGAGAGGCACTTTCCCGCATGACCCAAAGGAGTGAGCACCTCCGCCCGGGCACTACTCTTGGATTAATGAACTCTACTAACCATAAGGACCAGAATTTTTTTTAACCAACTGAAAAAGGATGAGATAGATCATAATCTAGGGTACTTGAGTGTTTGGGTTAAAGGGATGTTCAAAGCTATAGAAAGTCTAAATCTAAGACAAAGCCAATGTTAGGATTAAAACTAGAGCTACACATGAGGCTAAAAACACAAAATGCCTGGTTACCGAGGACAGGGTAGGGGGAATTCTCTTGCAGGACTACACTAGAGCTGAACCAGGACAAACCTTGGACCAAAGTCAAGTGAAAACCGTGACTTAATGAAATAAATCTTATTCTAAATTAAAAAAAGTACCAAAAATTAATAATAATAATAGTAAATAGACTAGTGCTACATTCAGGTCTACACAAAAGTCTAAACCCTGACCATAATCCAGAATTAAACACACAGTATTTACTGACAACAGGACACAAAGACATATATTATGACTGACTTTATTTCACTTTCCTTTTGCAATAAATTTCCCAAAAGTATCCAATGGAAACTCCATTAACCTCATCGCTCTAATGTCTCACCAGTTCTGAGTCTTGAGGCCCTGTGAGTTCTGTAAAAGGGAACTGAGCAGTGTATCCTCAGCCCGCGCTGCTTTGGCCACATTATCTTCTTCTCATGCAAACCCCCCTTTTACCCCCACCCTCCTCCCGCAGCAGGTCCCCGTGAAGCCGGGGACTCGGCGCTGGCCACAGCTGCTTCCCGTTTCTGCTAAATGACACAGCAGCCATCTGGACGCGCCTCTGCTCCAGCGGCCCCTGCGAGAGTCTCCAAACAGGCCTGGCCCTCAGAGCCTCGGCCCCGGGCTCATGCTCCACTGACTCCCCCCTCCGCTCTCCATGTCCCGGGCTCAGATCCTCAGAGGCACAACAAGATGGTCCGTGTCTTCAGGTCGGATGGACAAGAAACTCAAACCCAATGAGAATGAAACCAGGGCTAAGCCAGAACTAAAGGAGGGGCTGGACACGGGCCTGAATTCAGAAGATGTAAATGTGCTGTTTCTTCTCCAGTTGAACTAGAGACTGGTGTAGAGTCAACATGTTACTATTACTGTAGAAAACTAACAGCTGAAACGTCAAAGTTTAAGACATGATTTAAATCAACGTTCTTCACAGGAGGCGTCTGTCGTTGAGGAGACTTACAGCCGTACAAAACGTAAAATGGCGAAATCTATGCGTTTTATGTTTTTAAACTTGGCTGATATTTGTTTTCCCCGTTTGTTTAATCGGCCGTGACTTTCTACATTTGGTCCAAAAGTACAAACTATCATCATACGGACTTTCACAAATAAACCAGACCTTGGTTCAGTTTGGTCCAGACCGAGACCTAAGAGCAGCTGTTTGGTCTGCTGGTGCTTTCACAGAACAGGTTTATTTATAAGAAAAGACTAAACCTACAACAAAATCAATGACTAAATCTAGGACTAAACCAAACTAATATGTGTTCTAAACCAGGTCTAAACCAGGACTAAACCAGAGTCCTGTTCTTTTTACCAAATACACATTTAATTGTCTCTTTCCGTGCAGAAGCGTTTCCCCATTAACCTCAGAGCACTGCCTCTTTTATTTGTGAAAAATGCCAATCACTCTCTTGACAAGTCGGACTGAGCTGGGTTTTGAATGACACTAATTATCTCTGACAGTTTGAAAGGTTAAGACATTTAGACTTTACGTGAAAAGGCGAGACTCTTCTGGAGCTAAATATATCGGCCCAGTCTTGTCCTAATTTTCAGTATTTTCCGTGGACCTCACAGACAGTTCAGTGAAAGCACCAAAAAGAGACAATGGGTTTTCCATAAAATATCCCCAAGTATTTCTGAACGTAATTATGTGGTGATGTAATGAGTGTCTTTTAAAGAGTAACACCGGCCTCTTATTAAGATGTGTAGGGTTTTATAATGTTAAAATAATCCACATATGGACAAAATTAAATCTGGAATAAAGCAGAACGTAAACCTGGACTAAAAAATATAAAGAATAAATTAGGACCAAACTCTGTGACTAAAGACAGTCACTAAAACTAGTTTGAACTAAACCTAAGATTAAACAAGGCCAAAGCAGAAGTGACCAAGAGGTCTTTTTTGGTCAAACATTTGACCGACCCAACACTAGTTAGACTTGCAAAAAATGTTATGACTCAGACTAAACTAATACAACTAAACAAGGACTTAACCAGGATTAAGACAGACCTCACTTTTATTTTAAAGCAACCGAACAAGACAAGGACTAAACAGAACTAAGACAGGACTAACTGAAGTCCTAACTAAACTAAAAATGTCTAACCTCGAAATATGGTCGACCTCACTTTTGAGCTGAACTAAAGCTTTGGACTAAACCAGGGCTAAGCTGGACTAGCACATAATCAAATGACAACCATAAAATAAACCATGACAAATTTAAGATTAAACTAAGGACCAAACAAAAAATAAATCTGAACAAGACTAACAAGGACTAAACTAGACTAGGATTTGATCCCAACTAAAAAACAAGCCCCCAGACTAAACCAGAACATGTGTCCAAACCAAATGAAACCACTTCATTTTCTTTGTGCATATATAAAATATCTTTTATTGTTATTTCTGCACGAAGCTCCCACAAACAACTTCTGTGTGAAGTCCATCAGGACCCAATCAGAGCCAGTCTTCTACAAAGTCTGGCTAAAACTCAAAATGGCTTCCAGCAGCATCGGTTTACACTTTAATTACATTTAATACAGTTGAATAAAAAAGAAAAAAGTGTTTAGCCTTGACACCTACTCTACAGACAAACAGCAACCACTTTAATAAATAGGAAGGGCACAGGCAAATGGAAAAGCGTGTTATAAATAATGACCTCTTACAAAGACAAGAACTGACAGAGTGAGGAATTGGCTACATTAATTTCCATTGGTGGCTTTGCCTGCAGTGAAAACATTCATATTTACGCTTTAGTACAGATATCTTTTAATATTCTGAAACAAACAACAAAAAAAAAGGTTGCTGCCTTGTTTTTCCGAAAGAATAAACAGATTTTTACATTGTTTATAGGAAATAAAACCTTTTTTAAACAGAAGAAGAGTCAATGGCTGTGTCCAAAAGTCAACTCTTAATCCTAATTGTGCTTTACTGAAGAAATACATCATTGGCAATCATTATATGTTATATATGAAAACTTATCTAGGTGTTCATTGGTATAACCTTGATTTTCTCAACGCTCGATCTTGACCATTTAGGGACCAAGGGATGTACACGACTGAGGGGAGTGCTCAAGCACTTTAATGAGTCTCTCCCTGATTGGCATCATTTACACAACGTCTCACACAAACTACTTTCACTTTGAATCAAATGGAAATCCAATAATGTTTGTAAAAGTGATATTGCATACTCAAGCCTTTGTGGCTTTTTTCATTTTAATTTTTTTTATAGGACAGTAGACAGAAGCAAAGCGAGAGAGGGGACTAACATTGGGCAAATGACCTTAGCGGGAATCAAACCCAGGTCTCCCAAGTCTAGGGGAGTCAAGATCGTCACTTCTGATTTACAATTGCTAGTTTAACATATTCCTAACCATACATCTGCTCAGCTTCTTTTTAAATGTTTTTCTTAAGACAGTATTTGTGTTTTCTATTATTTATGGTCAAAGCTCTTTAATGTGAAATAGACTCATAATGAATATTGTTGATCTGTAAATATGGCAGACCCTGTTAGGACCGGATTAGTGTTTGATACAAATGGGAGAGGGACAACAAAATGAACATAGTGCACTACAGGACAAGGGAGGTTTCAGACACAGCCATTACTTCACTTAATCCAAGATTTTTCCTTACATCTGTGTACAATAATCATGCATCCTTTGTATAAAAACATCTTCAGCGAATAACAGTGTATTTACATAACATTTTTATTTGCGAGTTTTCATGTGCATAACTTCAGAGCATTGACAGTCAAGAGGAGTGGGCTGGGTTAACAGTGACCGAAGAGGAAACTCGTGCAGACATTTGATGAGTTCAGGGCTATTTAAATACTATTGCTATTGATTTGAAAAAGAATAACCATGCTTATAATCTGTCACATGTTGGGGATGAACACTGTCAAATCTTGACTGTAAATTCTCTAAAATAACAGTGATTGTATCAAAGTCTGACTGTAGGTAGTGTCTGTGGTGAACCTGACCAAAGGCCATATGGTCAGATGTTTTCTCTAATACGGATGCAACAAAAATTATAGTGACATAATAAGGTATCTAAACGAAAAAGCATGGTTAAACAGATTTATTTAATATTGATGGCAAATGAGTTATACACTTTAAATTGCACTTATCTGAAGCAATACTTTGTGTCAGGTGGTGTTCACCTGTGTGTGTTGGGCAATTCAAACTGTATAATCCTGACTAGCTCATAGATTAACTCTCACGTAATCATCTGAGTCACTTTTACTGGACATTAGCATTACTAGCTATCATCAATTGTCTTTTTTTTTTGCTTTCCAGCCTGAACCATATAGTAATATAGTAACAGGTTCCATAAGCAAAAAATGTGATCAAAATAGGAAGACAGTGAGTTTCCAAGGCTCTCTGTTTAACACAACGGCCACTCCTGTTAACTATCAAAGCATGAGACTATCTCCCTAATATTTCCCAGTGTATTTTCGGTTTGGGGAGAGGGTTCAATAGCGGTGCTCCCCTCTCGTAATATGAGACGAAAACTCGTATCGGTCCTGGCTCCGGTGCCCGCACAGGTTACACTCGAAGGGGTCTCTGAAACCGTGGCAGCCCATGTGGATGGTGTACATGACATGGTCCAGAAACAGGACTCTGCAGTGTTCACAGCGGTACGCCCTCACCTGCTCCCCATCCGACGTCACCACCTTAAACCCTTCAGACGCCAGCTCCAGCCCGACACGCATGGCCTCGTACTGCCTGTGGTGCTCCTCTTTGACCAGGGGCAGCACGCCGTTTCTCGCCCCAGACGTGATGTGGTTGGTCAGGTAGATGAGCCCCGCGGCGGCCCCCGTCGGGCGGTCCTCGTTGTTGCTCTCGGTGTCTGTGGAGTCCTGTCCGCTGTGACTGGGAGAACCGTCCTTCTCGCTAGATGCAGACTTGGATTTGGAGAGGAGAAGCAGGTTTTCGGCCGCGCTGTCCTTCGCTGACAGGTTGTGGGGAGTCCCGTGTGAGCCGTCGGGGGGAGGTTTGTGGAGAGGGAACATGGAGCCCAGGCCGACGTCTGATGCGGAGCCTGGAGAGGTCTGGACCAGGGGACGCAGAGACTCGGCTCCCAGGTAACTGATGGCACTGTTTATGGCCTGGTCGATAACGTGAGGCTGGATGAGCTCACCGGGGCCTCCATCGTACGAGAGGTCGGACAGACGCTTGTCGCCTAAAAACACAACAACAAAAGGGTCACTGTAACAAATAAAAGGTTGCTGACATGACATAATTATCCAAAGTCAAGAGTAGCACAAGAATAAGATGATGAAGGCAGTGGGTTCTCTCTCATGTTACACAGAACAGTCTTTGTACAGCTGTCACATTGACATCACATTAGTATTTTTCCCTTGGAGTGAAAAAAGTTCATAATCGTGTCATTTTATTATCTATCAGTAATCAGCGGCATGCACAACAGTTTGGAAAAGCAAATAGAGGCACTGGCTTGTAAGCTAAGTAAAGGGACATTACATATATCTAATACACATATATAGTTTTAAAACTACAGCTATAGAGCTCCCGGGACACTTCAGACCAGGTAATGTTCCAGAATATAATTCCTTGTTTTCTTTATTTTACATTTTTACACCTATAAACCTTGGATTTAGTGACTCTGACATTCTAATAGCTATATGGTAAAGTGCTAGACAGAGCTAATAGTTAATGTTGCTGTAGCTTTATGTGATAAGTCTTTACCAACATTTGCTTGGTGCATGATTATGGTCAGGGATATTGATTCTATTTGTTGTTTTGTTACATATACAACTTAAAAACTGTGGACGTGTATAATGAACTCTTATCCATTTAGACCGTAACATCAAAACCTAAAGGTAAGCATATTTTCTTTTTACACTTATAGTTTACAAGTCAAAATACACATGTCCACATCAGTTTTTTAATGTCCATGTCTGGACTCCTGTCTGCTTTTCCAAACGTAAAGATGCATTTTTGCCAAACAAAAGTAAATGTGTGCCATCTATGCATTTTACAATCTGTAGTATGATAAATTAGTGACAAGAGTATTGATGAGGAAACAGCCCTTACCCACAAACTTCTGTGGCATAGTGCTCTTACGTTTAGCTACATTATTAGCTAGTCTGTCTAGCACCAAGGCTCTGTCAGATCCAGTCTGGCTCAAGTCTTCCCTCTGCTCATTCTGGCTGCTCTCTTCCTTTACTACTGGAAAAGCAAGACACAAGAGCAGATTTCAGAGTTTAAACTGATATAATGCCTATCAATAACAGAGCACAGAATGGACGAGTCTGACAAATGTGAAGCTCTTGGTATAATGTCGCTCAAATGTATTTCTCAGCTTTAGCACAGACTTATCTCAAATTGAACTTTGAAAGTTTTATCATCTAGTCAGGGAAAGTAGTCCAGGTTGTAACACACACCTGCGTAGATGTTGTTCTGAAGCCCCATGCACTGGAGGTAATTGTGGCAGCGCTCCTTGTGCTCCTCCAATGAGCTGCGCTGCTTGTAGCTCCGCCCACAGTACGCACACTTATGAGGCTTTCCCACTGCAAAAGATAACACCACTTTAGTCAATGTGACACAGCTACATATTCAGGTGTAAGTGTAGATAAAGTACATAATAATACGGCTCCACTGTTGCTCCACACATGCACTAGCACTTACCTCCTTTAATCCTGTTGCTGTTAATGATATTTTCATATTGTGTTACTGGTGCTGTAAGCAGAGTGAACGGACCATGTAAAGGTCTCATACACTCAGAAGCTTATTTGTATGTGGTTTTTTACTGATTAGAAAAGTTGCACACATGTTGAGGATGTGATTCTGCTGCCATCCTCTAGAGCTGCTTTTATACCTAGAGGCTTTACTGGCCAAGCAAAAAGAGGATATGCAGATTGGGATTTAGAACGGTCTTTTTCACTGATAAAACCGGGAAGCATTGGAGCAAACTACCATTGAATTTAAAGATAATTTTCTGAGATAACTTAACATTTAAGTAAAATCATTTAAGGGTTTATTTACCGACTAATAAAGGTGGGTATTAACTTGTTACATTTACTCAATTACATCTACTTGAGTAATTTTTTAGGGAAACGTGTACTTTTCCTGAAACTTACTTTTTAAATTTTAACGAAAATGCCTACATTTTGGAGGACTAAAACATACTTTTACTCAAGTGAAGAAGTGTGTAGCATTGCCACCTTAAAGCCAGGTGGTTTAAATGAAATCTTTTAGTTTTGGTCTTTTCAATTCCTATTTTGTTATTTTTCTCAAGTAAAATTAACAGTATGTTCACTTGTGAACCAGTTCAGATTTCTTTACCCACAGCTTTCTTTTTATGTAGACCTAATACACCTTTTGCACATTTGAGAAGTCCCAAAACCTGGTCTGCACAATGTCCAGCTAAAACAGCTGCACTGGAGCTCTTTGGGTTGGAGTTGTTGACAAATTTAGAAAACCCATAACTTGCATTGCCAAAGGTAAAAAAGCCAATTTATTTATGTAAATTTATAAAAGTTTATTGTTTTTTTCCAAACAATTCACTGCTTTGCTTCTGCTTCTGCAAAAGACTTCTGTCTACTTCCCCACACAGGAGCCGTCAGTGTTCAGTATCCCAATAAAAACTGTGCGTCCTGACCTGAGTGAGTGCGCAGGTGTCCGGTCAGGGCGTCCCTCCTGCGACAGGCGTAGCTGCACAGGTGACACTTGAAGGGTTTCTCTCCCGAATGGAGTTTAATGTGTCGCAGCAGGTTTCCTTTTTGAGTAAAAGAGGCTCCACACTGACTGCACTGGAACGGACGCTCGCCTGAGGACAACACACACAGACGTTGATGCACAAGGGATTTTAAACAGGGAACAAAACTAAATAACCTGCAGCTTTTATGCATTTACTGCTATCAATATAAAACACTTTTGTTTTAGTGTAATAAAATGATGTGTCTCTCTCAAATTTGAATTGAATAAAATTATTGAAAGTTCTGTGACAAATTACAAAAAGGAAATGATGTGACATGTTATCTTAAATCTGCTAAAGTAATTAAAACCTGTTCAAAGTCAACTAAAACCCATTTAAAACCAAGTTAAACCTGCGCTTTCCCTGATGTCATTGTTTTAAGGATTATAGTGTAATGTAATATAAATGAAAGTAGAAGAATCTACAATTGTCCCGAACCCCGGAGCAAACCTATCCTGGAGTCGGACAGTGATCCAACCCCCCCCAACACTGACAGGGGGGCTTCACGGCAGAATGACTGACTCCATCTCCATCTAAAACTCGTTCAAATCCCACTAAAACCCATTCAAATCACACTAAAACCTGTTCAAATCTGACTAAAACTTGTTCAAATACATCTCTAACCTGTTCAAATCATTCTAAAACCTGTTCAAATACATCTCTAACCTGTTCAAATCCATCTGAAACCTGTTCAAATACATCTGAAACCTGTTCAAATACATCTCAAACATATTCAAATCCAACTAAAACCTGTTCAAATCCATCTAAAACCTGTTCAAATACATCTGAAACCTGTTCAAATCCATCTAAAACCTGTTCAAATACATCTCTAACCTGTTCAAATCCATCTAAAACCTGTTCAAATACATCTCTAACCTGTTCAAATACATCTAAAACCTGTGCAAATCCATCTAAAACCTGTTCAAATCTTACTAAAACTTGTTCAAATCCATCTAAAACCTGTTCAAATCCATCTGACACCTGTTCAAATACATCTCAAACATATTCAAATCCAACTAAAACCTGTTCAAATCCATCTAAAACCTGTTCAAATCCATCTGAAACCTGTTCAAATCCATCTGACACCTGTTCAAATCCATCTGAAACCTGTTCAAATCCATCTGACACCTGTTCAAATCTGACTAAAACCTATTCAAATCCATCTAACACCAGTTTAAATGTTTTAAAATCATCTCTTTACACCATTTGACATTTAAGGTCTATTTAAAATCTGCTTACATCCAACTAAAATGTATTAAAATCTTACTAAAACCTTCTTTAATCCATCTAAAACCTATTTAAATCTACCTATAACCTGCTTAAAAAGGCCTTGTCCCACTGTCTCTCACTTCCAGTGAGTAATGTATTGTGTGTATTGGGGTCACTGCTCTACAATTGTCCCGAGCTGGTCCCTGAGTCTGACAGTGATCCCACCACCGTCCCGGCTCCGACAGGGAGGCTTCACGGCAGACTGACTGACGCCCGTCTCTCCCTGCCGCTACCCCTGCCCCACCGTCGGCTGCCTCTGATCGAACAAGAGCCTTTCACCGCCTGCTCGCCCGCCCGCCTGCCAGCTCCGTAATGCACCATTGCCTGGGTCAATTTGCTTTGCGAATCTCATTTTTTCCTCTTCTTCGTCTCTAAAATAAGAGCGGCACATCACAATGCAAATTCAGCCTCATTTGAATAAAGCGGGGGGAGATACTTTGTGTTGAGAGCCAGTCTTCCTGATCAGCGCTCCTGGAATAAACCAATATCCAGTCTCTCCGAGTGTTGTGGCATTCTCCGAGAGCGCTTTAATACGGCTTTTTTTAAACAGCCCCCCCCATAAAATAAGAGTCACCAGTGAAGCAGCAAAAATATATAAAAGGGATATTCATTAAAAATGCATTTCGGGAGAGCAGAGACTCGCCACTGAATATTTCTATTTAAAACGCAGGCAGTTCATTATATCTTTTATTGTACTGTCTTTCGCATTTACATTGGTTTCCCTTTTCTCCATTTTGAGTTTCATTAGTTTCTGAGGCTTGACAGTTAAGTGCCTTTTCAGAAGTGTTCCTCACCACTGGTTTGGCTTCATTACAAAAGAAATATCAATTTTGATTTTTGAAAAACTTTTAATAGCCAGATAATTGTCACTTGGCAGAGATCCCATTTAATTGCTGCAGATATATCCTGTTTTCAAAAAACACCAAGGCTGGGTTGTAGCATTGGACAAAGTTTTCTGTTCTTTATAGAGTAATAATCTGAGAGTTAGGCATTGTTTGTTGGGTAATTTCAGACAAACAACAACAAATGATGATAGTCATTTCAGAGACTATTTCACGCACCAGGAGAAGGTCTACAAACAGTGCAAAGCAAAAAGGCCATTAAAACTAACGGGATTACAAATAACACATTTAACTCTAGGAATATTGTGGTTACCATAGTGACTTTCATGGGTTTATATTATGTAGTACTTTTGGGGATGTCCAGATTCTGTACAAGTGATAGATATTTGCTGATATCAGAGCCTCTTATGAACGATCATTCTCATTCTTTTCACACCAAATGTATTTGTGTGTCCGTGTTACGTCCTAATGGCACACACAGTCTAACTACGTTCAATATAGCTCAAAGATCTAATCCTATATCAATACAGCAACATATTTGTCATTTATGTTTGAAAGACCCAAGGTCCAAACACTTCAGCTAGCATAGTAAAAAAAACTAATAGGCCTGCATGTTACAGTTATGTTCTAAAGACAAAAATCTGCATGAGATTTTAGCATTACTAAAGACAGACATATTCAAGAGCTGAGAGATCCTGTTCACATTCTTCTCTACAAAGTGACGAAAACAAGCCACTGTGGCCCAGAAATTTGAGTTTGCTTCGTGCATATTACTCGTGCCAGTAATCAGTATCGGCTCATACTCAAGTACTCATTCTAGAAAGAAAGTGCTATCAAGACATCCATTTATAGGGTTTAAAGTAGTGTTTCACAAACAGTGGGATCAGGACTCAAAGGTGGGTCACTGTAGTTATTATTATTATTACATTTTCCATTTAATAAGCTTAAAATAAATCTACTCTGGAAAATGGTATAATATGAAGAAAAAAAAGACAATGAAATAAGAGGAATAAATAAAGACTTAAAATGACCAATTATGCTGATGATCAGGAAGTCTGATAATTAACTTTATCGCTGTAGACATTGTCAGCAGAAAACCTTTTTTTTTAAAAAAATCACGGCAACAGGCCTTTCTGGGTAGAGTTTGCTCTGGGTACTCTGGTTTACCCCACCAACTTCAAATACATGCTGGGCGCCCCCTGGTGGTGGCTGCCAAAAAGGAATTTCCCCACAAGGATAATAGAAAAAATAACACACAATATCTGTTTGAGGAAACTTTTGATAAATTTGACATTTTTGAAAAGGGCTGTTTTAGTAAAAGTAATTGGTAAATGAAAGTTAAACTGTGAGTGTAGTAAAAGGACTGACAGAGCCAGTAGTATCCGTTTTTAGGTCAAGGTGGGAAGTAAACACTGCAGAAAAAGCAACTGTCAAAATCGTGTTCTAGCTCAAATGTAGTGGACTAAACCTAGAACAGAATCAGGCCAAGACTAAATCTAAACTTGAACTAAACCAGGACTCAGCCAACGAGAAAACCCAGCAGTAAGCCCAAGACAAATCTCAGGTCATTTGAACCTACTAACTAAATGACTCTTCTAGGGCTAAATAAGAACTATTAGACCAAACCTAAAACTAAACCAGGACTCCTGCATCTCTTCTGAGGTCCTTTCAGAACAGGGGCCGTTGTCTAGTATTGCCTGTAAAAAGTGTTGTAGTGGTATTGGGCTACATAAATTTACAAATGTTTGTAATTTGGTGGAGGAGCCACTGTCTGTCCCTGTATCTCAGTGAAAATAGTGTGAGTGACTTTGCGAATGGCTTACCAGTGTGGCTTCGCTTGTGCACCATCAACACATTGGGGCCAATGCAAACTATCCCACAGATATCGCACTTGAGCTTCCCGTTGGGCAGACGGATACCGCCGGCCGCAGAGAAGGCCTTGGCTTCGGGGCTCTGCCGTGAGCCGTTCACTTTGGCCCCGGACGGATCAAGCACGCGCAAGTCCTCGGCACACTCCTCCTCCTCCTCCACGCCATTCATGTCACAGGCCAGCCCACTGTCATCGTCAGCGCGAGCCTCAACTTTAATGTTACAGGCTGCAAAAGAGGCAGGGCCACGGTTTAGAACACGAGCAGGAGATAAAGGACTCTATCAGTGTCAGATAAGATGGTCTCAGCATGCAACTAAGATTTCTACTTTGTCCATGGCATGAATAAATAACTGTTTTAAATGTTTAGTTGTTTAATGCTATCAAGTAAAAAAAATATTGTTCAGCCTTTGATTGTTTCGTCTCCTTCTAATTGAACAGATAAGTCACCCTTAATGGACTCCACTAATATGTTTCTGAGCATCAACTTTAATGTTAGAGGCTACAAACGAGGACTCTACTGGAGGCATGCTGTGGTTGTACTGACAAGCATCTTTTATTAATCTTACCCTCTCTGACCAACTGCAGTAAATTCTCTTATTTATCCAATGGTGTGTTAATTCTTATAATAGAAGTTTTAGGGACATTAAACGTTGTTGCTATAGCTTTTCATTTCACTGTGTCAACTTGAATATGGCCTACACAGGTTGATTTTATTCACGATGTGTATGTAGAATCAAATTACTTTTGGGACTGAGGTTCGGCAGACATAAATGACATAGAATGGGACTATTTTGCCGCCAAACCATTTGTTTTGAACCCACATAAACAGACGACAGTGTCTTAGGGATGTTTTACAATCACCTCAAATACAACTTAACCTTCACAGAGACCACACTAGTTACATATAAATAGTCTAAAATAGAAATATGATTCGGAGGACTGGACAAGCTCAGGACAATATGCACTTTTACGTCATTAGATGTAACACAAGACGGCAGTTTCATGCATAAACATATCTTTATGCCACAGAACTCTGAATTACACTTCACTACAGTTTCTCAAATCCCAGTTCTTCACCAAATAGAAACATAACATGCTCAGGCTCACATAGATGCATTAGGGCTTTCTTTAATATTGCATATGTTTTAAGGTTATGTGCTTTATCCAAATAGTTAGATTCAACTTTATGTTCAACTGTTTTCTTCTCCTAGGGTTATACTTTCTCTTTTATAAACTGCAGGAGGATTGCATGTTTGCTGCTGAAAGATGATGAAAGCAGCAGATCTTCTCACACCATTATCACACTTTGGTAAAAAAGAAATGATAAACAGGAAGTAGAGCGACAGGAAGCAGTGCGAAATGTAGGGACGACTGTCGTGTCTCTGAGAGCAACACCACACAGTGACAACCACTTTTACCATACTTTGTCCCATTTGTCTTCACTACAACATCGAGATAAACTGTAGATGATACAGGCAAACGTAGGGCCTATGTGCAAAAAAATATTATTTGCAATTTACACAAACGCATTTTTTATTTATTTATCAGCAGTATTTAGTTTTACATAAATGTCTATCTTGAGAAAGCTTAGGAAACAGTGGAAGAAGCCTGAGATCCATCACATGCCCAGAGAGGACAAACGGAGGACACGGAGCGGACAGTTATGCATGAAGGCTCAGGGTTTCAGATGCTCACAGGTTTTAGAAATGAGTGTATGAGGTGTGGAAGTGCAAACTGCAAAGTCACCACCACAAACCACACACTCCTGTTTAATAGATAAAGCAATGAAAAATAATTTGTTAAAAGACATATAACTTTCTACTATTATTTATTATTATCCCCATGTGGAAATTGACTGTCGGCAGCCACCACCAGGGGTTGGATGGGAGAAACCGGAGTACCCAGAGGAAACTGACCTGAGTCCGAGGAGAACATGCAAACTCTACCCAGAGAGGCTCCGTCTATGTCTCTGAACTGTTACAAAGGGGTATGGACCAAAAGGCTGTCATATTTAACATGTTTACTTTGGATGCCTTTACTGACTTTATTTATCTGTGCTTGGGACCTGAACAAATGTAAACTATCTTGGATTGACATTTCCAATTACTGTGTTAAAAAATGTAGATGTATTTACAAATGTTATATTGCATGCCCAGGCTTTCCGTCTCCTTTCGTGGTTCTCCCAAGGTTTCTCTTTTTCCCCCTAGTGTGTTTTAGTTTTTCTGTTTTTCCTCTGCCCTGATGGGGGGTCTAAGGACAGGGGCTGTAAAGTCCTCAATAACAGCTGTTGTCTTGATAATGGGCTATTCAAAAATAAATGTCTTGCTTAATTATTGCATACAGAGTGTAACTTATGTGAATAAGCTTCCTCAAAGTAATATCAGATAAGAGCTTTGGTCACACTCCTTTTTTTCCCCAGCAGCCCGTTTGAGAAACATGTAAGAGAAATGGCCGATATCTTGCAATTCCCACAGCCACCGCCGGCCTGTGGTCTGCACTTCTTCATGTCACCGCAGCGGCAGAAACAGGAGCCTGATTTCCTCATGTCACAGCCCTGTTTGCACAGCAAAGAGGAACAAGTTGAGTCAAGTGAACTGTAGGAATCTATGGAAAAGGGGAAGCTTTAGTAACAGGCACTGTCTAAAGTGAAATAGCAAGAATTATGGAGAAGTGACAGAAAGGGAAGCACGGGAAAGGAATTGTTAAACAGGCTGTAACTGAAACCTGTTTGTCTCAACTCTCGTTTTCAGAGAGCAAATGTAGGTTTTCCAGTGTTAAGCAGGACAACAATGAAAGGTCTTTTCCGATTAAAATCAAGATAAAGTCCGTCCTCTCTAGACACTAACGTATAAACTGATGAGACTTGTGGACTTTGCAGAAGAGAAAAGAGAAGTACTGTCCATGCCAGCAAAGGGAAGAGAAGGCATCATGCTTTATCATGCTTTTATAAAGCATGATGTTTGGTGCTCTAGGTGAGGAAACAAACTGGCACCAAACCCACCTTGTAAGGGTCTTTTAAAGGTTCGATTTGATAACATCAAGAACCTGTAGTTTTATTTAGTATCTTTACTTATGCTTATTGAATGATATTGGGACTTTAGTCTTGATTTAGGAAGCGAATGCACTAAACTGACAAAATACACACATTGCAATTCCAAAATGTGGGAGTGGCCACCTCTGATTTTGACGCAGGGGCGTAGACAACATTACAGAGAGTTTATGTAACTTTTTCTGAATTTCTCCTCAGGCTTAAATTGCCCGATAAAAGTATCATTCATTTATTTTATTTATTTTACAATTTTATGTCCCTACACCTCTGTCCTCACCAGTTTCCCTATATCCTACATTGTAGTAAAGTATACCACTCATTTAAAAGCACCACATTGCAGTTTTAATACTTTTTAGGCCCCTTGGTTCGATGTGCTCTAGTGCTGCAGCAGCTGCTCTAATAACATGTTGTTTTTGTCTTTGGCTTAACTTAAAATGATCCAAAACCCTGGTCTATCACTGCAGACTCCACTTTGCTGTTGGTATCAGAGAAAGTGCAGCCCAAAAAACTCTCAAAGGCCAAAGAGGGACTCTACTGGGTTCAAAGCACATACGCTGGTCTGCTGATATTAAGTGTCTATAAATAAGGGCTTTGTTGCTCAGGTTGTCAGGTTATCAGCCGCTCACATCAGACAGAAGGGAACCATGAACGGCCGGCTGCAGCACACTTCTCATGGATTTGGGGAAGTTGTGACTAAATCGGGAGAAGGAACCAGGCGACTGACTTTATGTGATGTTTTGTCACGGTCACACATCCTGATTTGTTTTTGGGAAGCAAGTGTCAGATTCACAAAGTGGACAAACAAAAAGGCTAGCAATAAAAATGAGGATCTAAGGTTAGAGTGAAGCATGTTATATATCGTTAGGGTTAAGCACAGATGTGAGTTAGTTACATTTACTCAAAAAGATTTACTTAAATAACATTTTGGAAAAGAGTATGCAATGAGTAAAGACAACTTCCCCTTGAGCACAAATAGAAATTAGTAAGACAAGCTTTAATATACTGTTCTTACTCTGAGTATGAACTAATAATGATAAAGTAGGATCGTAACAGGAGCAGTTTTAACAGTGTTGGCAGCAGCACTTCTTTACATAGGGTTCATTCACACTCACCATCTTTGGTGCGTTCTCTGTTTGACAGTGTGTGTGTGTGTGTGTGTGTGTGTGTGTGTGTGTGTGTGTGTGTGTGTGTGTGTGTGTGTGTATCTGTGTGTGTGTGTGTGTGTGTGTGTGTGTGTGAGTGTGTGTGTGTGTGTATCTGTGTGTGTGTGTGTGTGTGTGTGTGTGTGTGTGTGTGTGTATCTGTGTGTGTGTATCTGTGTGTGTGTGTGTGTGTGTGTGTGTGTGTGTGTGTGTGTGTGTGTGTGTGAGCAGAAAGAGTCCAAACATGGAGAAAGTGTTTGGTGCAGACTCATTTGAAAATAAAAAAATATAGAATTAGTGCATGAACTAGCTTTTTACTTGTTCAGTCACAACATATTAGAGAATATATTATTGTGCATTGACTTGGTTTTGTAATGTAAAGGATAAAACCTTTTAGACTAAGAGAACTCAAAGGAAATACTAGACAGTAGAAAAGTCTACATTTACTCAAAGGTGCACCCAGAGGTGCTGTTTGTTGCATAAAAGGCAAGGCGACTGGCTTTATTTGCAATTTATTTGTCTGAACTAAAATAAGCAGACTACAAGGTAACCCAGTTTTTGCAAGTAACTGAGAGCTTACATTGTATCTTAACTGAATACTTAATTACCCTATGTTATTCTATCGATATCTTCAGCATAGACTGTCACTGCTCCACTGTCGAAGAGAAACTGGTTCCTGTTACGAGCTGCTCTCGCTGCCTGAAAATAACTCAATGTGCAGAACAGTGGAACCACATGTGTTAAAACCGCACCAGCAACACGCTCCACGACACTTATAGGAACACTAAAAACAGCCTGCCCTCACTCGCAAACAGAGAAACTGGCTTTTCACAAAACGTAGCCTCTCCATGCTTTTCGGGAACTACAGACCGAAGAGGCATGCTTCTGGAAACACTCTGGGCACCATCTGATTCAGTAAAAAGGAAAGTACAGTGGAAAAGTCATTGTTAATATTATTGCAATAATGGAACATTAAAGGCTGAAAATAATGGGAAAACTTTGTACAAAAAGCAAACGTCAGAGTGTTTTTAGAGGCGACATTTAGAACCACTGAGTCTCAGGAAACAACCTGGTTTGAGGTTTTAGTGCTTTTTGATACTTTGAGGTCCCGGTCCTACATAAGCCCCTCCCCTTTACCTTTGATCGACAGAAACTGAGCAGCACATGATCTTGGTGGTAATTTTAATTTTTTTTTTATCTCAAAGGTAGTGATGCGTTCAAACAAGAAGCTTACACTTCCCTTGTTTTTGGGCCATGACTTTCTTACTCGAAATAGACGCACTTATGCACTTATGGTAATGTATTATAATGTATTGAGCCTGCTAAATGCTATAACGTGGACACAAATATGAACAGAAATGCTCCAAACAAGGGCTCAGAAATTTTCTTTTGAGCCCTTGAAAATGTTTTTTTGAGTTAAACTTCGATTAGAAGCTTTGCCTCCTACTTTTTATTTAGAAATCTTTTTGAGTGTGACTTTCTTCTCTTTTGGCTGGTTCTTCAGGAAAGTTTGGATTAAAGTCAATAACCTGAAGGCTGTGTCTGGACAAAAGATGGTTACTTAGATTGGGACGATTCGTTTTCACGCAGAACATGACTTTTCTCATGCCCTAAAATATGTTTTACAAAGTTGTGTCCTTTATGCAACACGATTGGTTTATAGGTCAGTCCGGCTGAATATTGTCACTTGTCTTTACTGACATCTTCAAATGCACCGTTAAACATTTGGACAGGGCTTCTGCTCGAGTCCAGATGATGTGAGACGAGCCTCTGACAATGTTGAAGTTTCTTTTCCTTTCTCGTTCTGCATATTTTCCTCTGAAATGACTAAAATACATTTTTTGCACACTTCCTGTTTATTACTATTTATTATTTGCTTGTGGAACAAATTGTGCTATATAAATTAAAGCTATTATTGAGGGAACAGTATCAGTTTTGGAAAGTGAACAGGAGAAGACTACAGCTCACCACAACAGAGCTTTATTATGTAGTGTTGTACAATTCTCAAATACAAAAATGTCACCAGAAAAGGATTAGGCTGAAATGATCCTATTCAATAAACACAATCAGTTTGTTGAACAATACAACATTGTCAAATGTTAACAGTTGCATCTATTTTTTTTTCTTACTAAGAACAGAATTTTTAAGGACAATCGTACATTGTGAAAGTGGAATGTCAGTATCATGTAAATGCAACTGTTATCGTAAAGTTGTTTTTTTTCTTTGTGATAAAAGCTGAAGACAGATACTAAATCCATGTTGTCTATTGAAGTTGATCATGAGTGGACAGTACTTTTTAGACAGTAACGGAACGGATGAAAAATAAATAATATCTATTTGTCTGGTTCTTTCAAAATAAAAGCTCTTGAATGATGACATATTAAAATATCTGTAGTAGATGTTGGACAATGTCTAAAAAAATAAATATTAATTTAGTGAGGAGAAAATGGGTGCACGTGGCAGAGTGGTTAGCACTCCTGCCTTACAACAAGAAGGTTGTGAGTTCAAAACCCAGCCGACTCAAATATTCTCGGCCGACTCCGGTCTTTCTGTGAGGAGTCTGCATCTCATCTCCTCTACGTGTTACCGTGGGTTCTCTCCAGGTACTCCGGCTTCCTCCCACCGTCCAAAAACATGTATGTACAGGTTAATCGGCAACTCTAAAGTGTCCCTAGTGAATGAATGTGAGAGTGAATGGTTGTTTGTCTCTGTCTCTAAATGTTAGCCCTGCGACTAACTGGCCACTGTCCAGGGTGTACCCCGCCTCAGGCCCACCTTAGGCTCCAGTCACCCGCTACCCCTAACGGGACAAAGCGATGGAAAATGAAAAAAAAAAATAAAAAATGAATGAGGAGAAAATGTCAAATATGGATGTCAGAATGGACCTTAACACTCTCTACTATTATTCAGAAGATGTTCTTAAAGTTATTAAAGTATTCTGTATTACAAACCTACACTGGCACACTTCAAATGCTAGCTCATGTTTTTTTTTTTTTTTCCAGCAGCTCTGACTGCGCAGGTGTGTGACTTTAGTGACTTTCTCTTTATCTCCCAAAGTGTTGAAACCGTCTTAAGGCAAGCTCTTCTGAGGAAACTCTTACACATCCTATTTCAGTTTCCTCTCGCTTTAATGTTTTAGAGCTGCTAATGTTCACCGTTACAATCTGGCTCAGTGGAAAGAACACTGACGAGATGGTGACGTTTTTTTTAGGTGTTAAAATATGTACAGAAGCTCGATTATTTCATTAACAACACGTTTTCTAAGGCTTTAACATTTGTCATAGGGTCAGAAACTATTTAAACTTGCTATAATGTATACACTATTTATTTTTTGTCCCAAATAAGCATAGTATACCTTTAGCACCCAGCTATTGAGATGTTATGAAGAAATATAGATCAGCTATTTTCTGGTTTCTCACAGATTTGGTTTGATATGGCTATGTTAAAGGGACAGTCCAGTATTTTTTTTAAAAGGGGATCTATGTTTCAGATGTTAAAATATGTAGTATCAAATTTTTACAGTAGCTCAAAGTTTAGTCTGTGTTTCTTTGCTCCTGTCTGCTTCTCCAAACAGGTAGTGTGGCACAATTATCTACTGCAGGGAATGAAATACCTATCTTCAAGTATCTATTAGACCCCCTTTTCCAAAATACAGAAAACTTAAACAGAGTATGAAGTTTAGAAAAGCCTTAATCAATCAGAAATGTACAAACTTTGCCTGAGCCACTCTAATCATGTGAGAAGTCTTGAGTTAATTTCCTCGACAGATGTTTGTCCCCTCCCAGGCCCCATCTTTATTTCACCATGATATTCCCTGGCTCGATGTTCACAAACTCAGAATCAAGGCCACATTAGTGATTCCTTAAGATTGGGCTCATTACTGACAAGCCATGGATCAAAGATCTGCTTTTTACCTTTTCTGCCAATGACCTAAATGCATCAGACTCAGACTGAAGGAGTTTGGAGTCACAAATATCTCCCACTGGATATAAATGAAATACGTTTTGAATACATGTTTAGGGTTTTAAACACATTTTGTTTTAGATAATGCCATGCCTTTGAGTGTTTCACTTTATCTCTGTTGCTTTGGAAATGTGCTCTGGTCAGTACTTCCTGTTTTATTAAGGGCTACATGGATTTGTTAATTGGGCTGTATATATATATGTTGGATGTATTTATTTTAGTAGGGTTAAATAATTGTCTATTTGGAAGCACTATTTAAAAACTAGCATTAATTGTCAATAATTTGGAGGAATAACTGGTTTGTGGCAAAGGGAGAAGAAATATATCTGTGAGAAACAATCTCACATACAAGTCATTTAAAGTAACTCTTTTGGATCCAACCCTCACTTGTCCTATGATCCATTATTTATGTAGTCTACAGAATTAAACGCAGTTTCAAAGGTATATTCCAGCGTTTGGTAGAAAAGGTTAAAGAAAAGGCACCTGGATTTAATTTTAAAAGAGAAGACGTTTTGTCTCTTATTCCAAGATACTTTTTCAGTTGCTTCCACCTTTTCTTCAAGACGACCTGGATGAATGAGAACCTTTCCAGAAATGTTGTTTGTGGTACTCTTCAACCAAGTCACACTGTGATTTGAGCAGCTAACATAAATACACGAGCAAAAAACACTATTTTAAATAACAGACACATGTAATGAATGTCTTTTATAGAAATACAACACATAGAGCTTTCCTACAGTATATGATTATTTTTTTCAAACTGACTTTGTACTGTACTGGGGCAGTATTTCTCCCTCCACACACCCAGAACCACAAGAAGAACATTTCATGAAAAAAAGGAGTAACTACAAAGAAAGAAAGCTCGACAAAGAGATTTTTGGAGTCTGGGCAGTTAAACACAGACTGTGGGCTACAACTTCATTATTGTCAAATCTGCTTTCAGTGTTTCCCGTGGCATAGAGTGTATGTGATCTACTGTTCTTCACTGTTAAGTTGAAATCCTGTGTATAACATGAACTAAACTCTGACTAAGCCTATGGACAACAATCAAGAGTCTTCACCAGTGTTTTATCAAAGCCAGTTTAACCTCTTCACACAGTCAAGAAGCTCACCAGCCTCACTGTAGCAAATGTAATCTTCAGTGTTAAATATGTTCTTGTTAAATACTACGTCCTATGTTCACTATTTGGCGGCTGTATCATTGTTGCTCTTTCTCTAATTAATGACTTTCAAACAATTTACCCCCTATTAACTCCAATCATGGTCCGTGTGCTAAGGCTTACTGGGATTTACTGCCTCAGAGGATTTGCTCATAATCATTACAGAGTTGTGTGTGAGTGTGTTTTTGTCTCGTACCTTTGTCCGCTCTGTGGTTTTGTTGGTGGGCGGAGCCTGACGACAGGTCTTCTGGGACGGCCATGGGCTCCTCTGGTTCCTCTGTGGCTTCGTTCGCAGGTGGGCTGTCCTGACCTGGAGAGACACAACAGCTCATCAAGCGCCAAGTCGATATGAAAGATGAGAGAACTTTGTATCAGAAAAGGAAGTCCTGAAGTAAAATGTGAATTTGTTTAAAAGAAGGGTCAGAAGAGGTCAAGCAAACACTTGTTAAACATTGCCAACATTTATCTGTGTTTGATTTGCCATTTTCTGTATTTCTTTTTCCTTCTTTGAGCTGTTCCTTTGTAAAATAAGTGTTGTTGACATCAGGGTTGACCTTTTTTTCTGAAGCGAGCTGTGATTGGTCAAACTCCCGCTGTGAGCTGATCATTCTACTTAAATTCCTTTTAAATACTTCATTATAAAACCTAGATGACGTCTTAAAGTCTCATTTTCTCACAGATGATTCCTGATACAATAAGCTGTAGGAGATTAAACTGTCAAACTAAATACAAAAGAAAATAAAGTCTGAATCTCAATTAATGTGTGAATGAGGCTTAAGCGAAGAACTCCACAAGAAAGTCTTTAAACTGGAATTACACACCGGTTTGTTTTATAGTTTTAATCTTGGGTTTGTCTAAATTGTGAAACTCGTTTATGAGTTTGTTTTGTGTCACAACACACACACACCACGACATTACATTAAATTTGGGAGATAGAGTTGTTCAAAGCTGTTTGTTGAAGCTATTGTACCTACTTTGTGAACTCTGCGTGGCTCAATCACGAGGCGTCTCTTACCTGGCATCGGGGCCATCTCCTGGGCCTCCTCAGTCTCCATGCGGTGCAGGTACTCTAATGGGACAGAGATGGAAACCGATGTAAGTTTAATCAAGTACGGAGCCACAAAACAACATAATAAAAAGGGCCCGATTGGAGGAAGCGTCTCGTTGTGACCTCGCCGACTTCAGTCCTGTCACAGCCGCACACTCGCACTGGCCCCCACACTGCATTACAAAGAATTACAGACATTTTCATTACGAGTCTGACAGAGCGACTGGGCCAGAGAGTGGCTTGTGCCCGCGCCGTTACACCAACGTTGTACAGGGAACGGGCTTTCACACCACATTTGTTATTTATTGTTAATTTCCTGCCACGTAATCATCCAAAAATGCAAACTGACTGCAGCAAAATTAAGCAGAAAATTAACTGGCCCAAGGTCACGGAGGATGCGGGCGATCGCTGTGCCCCGGATGATTGGCGCTCGTGTTCGCTCTAATTTACTGAGCATGCATCGCTGAGCCTGAGCGCGTCCTGAGCGCGGACGCACTCAATGGCACGATGAGAAACAAAAAAAAAAGAGAGGACACGAG
This sequence comes from Neodontobutis hainanensis, assembly GCA_024349245.1. Taxonomy (NCBI): domain Eukaryota; kingdom Metazoa; phylum Chordata; class Actinopteri; order Gobiiformes; family Odontobutidae; genus Neodontobutis; species Neodontobutis hainanensis. The sequence continues at coordinate 15,003,841 of JALDNG010000016.1, forward strand.
AAGGATAGAGATAAGATGGAGAAGAGGAGAAGAGAGAGGGCCACTGAAGGAGAGACAGACAGAACCAGAGCCAGGGACAGTTTAATGTTTAATGTAGCTATTATTATTTTTGTTAATATTTAGAGATCCTTTAGTATGGACTTTTACTGGTCAATTTCATTAGAAACATATGGTTTCTAATGATACACACAAAAAGAATGACCTCTGTGCAGTGTAAATAGTGAGTTATTATCTAACTTTGAAAAGGTAAAATTAGATCGTGTAGGTGTGAGTCCTGATGATGCATTCCCTGAAGGTAACACAAGTGGGTCTAATGCTAACAAGAAATGCTATGTCACTTCTATGACTATGCAACAGAATAAATGGATGGAAAATAGAAAGGAAACACTAGGCAATTTGGAAGTTTTACAAATGTTTTCACTATAATCCTAGTGGTTATAATTAAATTGTGTTATTCACTTCCTGTGGAATTTGTTGGGGTTTTCAATTGTGAGACACTTAAAAGAACTCAAAGACATCATGTTTTAAAAGTACGAGGCATAGTCTGGGATGAAACTGAAAGCTGATAATAAAGAGACATAATCCTGCAGCTTCTTTCCCACTTAAACTTTCACACTGACAAACTTCAGCCTCTTGTTTAAGTAGATGTCTTTGCAGGAGTCCAGCGGCCAGAGCTGAATATCTGAGGAGTCACCAGCGCTCGTGGCCCCATTAATAATGAATGGCCCCGAAGCCTGCAGCAGATGGGCCTCACCGCCTCGGCCCCGGCGAAGCCACTTCAAGGAGCCCTCGTGGGTCGCTGCCCGGTCCAAGCCGCCACACAGGGAGAAGTAAAACTCCCGAAAATAGCCCAACAAGCCCCAGGGAGAAGGGGAACCTAGGCCTTCCTGTTTCACTGACAGATGGCTCCTCACACTTGGAACAAACGGTGGGAAGACGCGGGGCCCTGTGTCGCAACGCAGGCTTTTTCTGAGGAGTCGAGAGAAGAGCCGCTGACACCAGGACGAGGAGGGGTGGAGTAGGACTGGGCCAGAGGGCGAGGATTGACACAACATCCTTTACATGAGGATCAATATCAAAATTAAATGTGTGAACTTTTTGCCTTTATGTGAGAGACAGTAGATAACAGTGTTGTAGAAGTCGAGTCTTAAACCTACAGTGTGGGACGTTTTTTTCTTTTAATTGCATAAAATGTTTAATTGTCTGATCTTGTATTGAGTAAGATCTGTCTGGTGCAGTGTGTGAAGACTTTTGAGGCGGCTGTTGTTATTGATATTGAGCAATACAAAAATATCTGTGAAAAAGCCTTTAAGACCTTCTCTAAACTTCACCTACATCTGTTTATGCACATAAACTGTAAAGAGGGAAGGAGTTTTTGGGCTAGTATAAAACTAAAACAACCTTTTATAGGTTTTAGTCTTGTCTTAGACTCAAAAGCTTTTTTTTTCTTGTCTCTAAATCTTGGAAAGGTCTTGGAATTTTAGTTAAAGATTGAGCCAGACATTATTCTTGCGATTGGTTCAAAACTATGTTTAAACCTCATTCAACCAAACACTAAACTAAACAAAGACTTGGTCTAAGACTGCACTAGTCTAGTCTAGGTATTAGGATTTTGCCAAGATAACTTTTCTCGTGCCAGACACTGGTCTTGGTCTCAGTTCTGACTTGGTCTTAGTAAATGTCAAATCAGGGAAGAAAGAAACGCAGCAGGACAAAACTGTGTCAAATTTCAACCTGAGACATTTATATTTTAAAATTAAAAACATAAAACATAATTTTAGAGTTGCCCCATGTTTTTTTTACCAGAACAAGTTCACGTATTTCAAAAAGAGAGCTTCTCTAATGTAGACATTGTCAGATGTCTTGTTTTTAAAAACCTCTAAACTTTAACTGAGCAGTTTTGTTTTTCTTTTATCACCTTCATTTGCACTAAAATATGTCCAAACAGCATTGAACAGTATGAAAACCCACACTGCAGTGAAGAAAAGCACTCGGACCTGAGGTTTAGCGCTGCAACTGACAAGTTATAGTTGGTCAACAAAGATAACTCTCAGTTGTCCTGATGTTGTACAGCCCTGTTATTAACTAAGACTAATCACCAAAAAAATGACCCTTGACCAAAACAAGTGGATCACAAACTCTTTTAGAAATATAACTTTTAGCCCAGTCTTAGGCCGAGTCCAATCCATAAACTTTACATGATGACTAGAAATATCTAAACATTACAATTGTTATTGGTTCTTTAGCTCATTCTCAAATCCTCTGTGACATTTCAGAGCCTTCGTGCAGAGTTTGTTGGTGCAGATGATTCGTCGAGCTCAGACGAGGGTGTTGTGTGTCAGCGTCTGGAGGCAGAGGCAGGAGGCGGGGGGTATATTCTCCTGTGCTCTTTATGGGGGCAGATGGTGAGAGGGGAAACACTGATGGTGTCCGTGGGAGGGGGCTCTGTCAGAAATATATATATATATTTTTATACACAGCAGTGGGTTTCTACACAGAGCCACAAAAAGTCTTGCGTCGGCGTCGTTTGTGGAGAGAAAGGTGCCAACTGAAAATTCAGGAAGGAGATAGTATCACTGAGTTCACTGCACATGTTCGAGGCCTGTTGGAACTGAATGACTTTACTGAGGCCTATTTTCCTCTCCTACATCGAACACAGAGACAGATGATGGAAAAAGCTGTATTTCACCCTCATTTTGAGTTTCTAAAGCACAAAAACTCTCAATTGCTAAATATTAGTCGCGTAAAAGTCGACTGGATTCATTGACTCATGTTGGAACGCTGAGTGTTTAAGAATCCAAACAATGACAAAATTGCAACATCCATTTCATGCACTAGCTTTATACCAATAATATTTTCACATGTACCTTCCCAGCAAACGTTCTGCTGCAATTCCTGTTCTGGGTACAACATTAATACTTTTCCCTTTGACTTCACACCTGCAAAACACAAAGTCAAAGTGGCCAGTCATAGTGAATGTGCTCTGATCCGCCCACTTTTGACAGGTTGGTTTTAATGTCTGTTCCTGGGTTTAAACTTTGAAGTATACAGTGTCGAACAGAGTGTGCGCCAAACACATCAATGATCTGTTTGTTTAGACGTTTGTGGGCTATGTGCTGTTCACATTTGAGTCTAACCAGGTCAGAGTTCAGAGCCACGTTTCGGAGGGGTCTGTGTGCAGACCATGATCATGATGCATGAGTCTGTACGCTCCAGCAGCAGGCACAGAGATGCACCAAGATAATGTGCACAACCTGGTGATAACAGTTCTTCCGTATCATTTCAAAACTTTTCAAGATGCAAATGTATGTTAAGAATAGAACAGAATATCACTTGCTCTCTCGTACATATAGAATTAACTTTAAAATGATAGTCCTGACATCAAGAGCCTTTCATGGGCAGGCTCCTCCCTCATTCTCTGACCTCATCCAACCCTACAGCTCCGCTCGCAGGCTGAGATCTGCTGATGGTTTACTCGTTTTAAAACCCACAGAGACAGATCTTTTCAAACTGTTGCTCCCAGACTCTGGAACAAACAACCTTTTTTTTTTTTGGACGCTTTAAAAATTAGCATAAGACATCTAGCATTCCAGCCAAAATAGGCCCAGGGTCGCTATGACTGACTTTGTTATGATGTACATTTTATAATTTTTCTGTAATTTATTTGTGACTGCTGTCTGAGAAAGGTGCGACACAAATACATTTTATTTAGTTCAGAACCTGTTATAGAGTCTTCCAGCTGTGACTTTAGTGACCTTCCCCTTTGACTTTACACCATGGAAACATCTCAAACTGTATATTTAAAAAACAATACGGTCACTATTTTTATCTCTGCTAATCCATACAGTGTTATTTATTACTGTAAAAATAAAGGAGTATTTACAGAAGCTACTGACATGTAATACTATGTATTTTTCAACATTATTTATCTGTAAAATTTAAGTTTTTATTTGTTTTTCCTCTGTTCTTATCTGTTCAGTGTATTTCCTACTTTTATAAAGGCATCTTATTTAGCTTTTACCGGTATTTACTGTTGCCATTCGACTGTATTTTACTATATTTCAGACTTGTTTAACAGTTTATGATGTAGAGAGTACATGATACATGGATGAAATAAATATAAGTTTAAACTATATTTTACAAAAAATGAAAGAGCAAGTAGTTTGTGGAGTGTTATGGAGATAAAAAGCAACTTCCAGCTAAATGAATAGGATAATACAAGGATAGGAGAAGAAAGAAAAATCTAAAATGTGGGATGGCCTGTTGCCAGGAATTGTGTGTCAAAGTTTATCACTTTACGAAGCAGAGGCAGGTGGAATAATTCAAATGGATGCGACTGACTGATTGGAAAAGTTTAGGTGAAAGAGTAAAAAAGGCAGGAAGAGGCTTGTGGCTTTGTTGGCAGCTCTGTCGCTGCTCCTCCTCGATGCCGTGTGTGTTCGAGTGTGTTTGTGTGTGTGTTCCAGTGTGTTCGAGTGTGTTTGTGTGTGTTTGTGTGTGTTTGTGTGTGTTCCAGTGTGTTTGTGTGTGTTCCAGTGTGTTCGAGTGTGTTTGTGTGTGTTCGAGTGTGTTTGTGTGTGTGTTCCAGTGTGTTTGTGTGTGTTCCAGTGTGTTTGTGTGTGTGTGTGTGTGTTCGAGTGTGTTTGTGTGTGTGTTCCAGTGTGTTTGTGTGTGTTCCAGTGTGTTTGTGTGTGTTTGTGTGTGTTCCAGTGTGTTCGAGTGTGTTCGAGTGTGTTTGTGTGTGTTCCAGTGTGTTTGTGTGTGTTCCAGTGTGTTCGAGTGTGTGTGTGTGTGTTCGAGTGTGTTCGAGTGTGTTTGTGTGTGTTCCAGTGTGTTCCAGTGTGTTCGAGTGTGTTTGTGTGTGTGTTCCAGTGTGTTTGTGTGTGTTCCAGTGTGTTTGTGTGTGTGTGTGTGTGTTCGAGTGTGTTTGTGTGTGTGTTCCAGTGTGTTTGTGTGTGTTCCAGTGTGTTTGTGTGTGTTTGTGTGTGTTCCAGTGTGTTCGAGTGTGTTTGTGTGTGTGTTCCAGTGTGTTTGTGTGTGTTCCAGTGTGTTTGTGTGTGTTTGTGTGTGTTCCAGTGTGTTCGAGTGTGTTCGAGTGTGTTTGTGTGTGTTCCAGTGTGTTCGAGTGTGTGTGTGTGTGTGTTCGAGTGTGTTCGAGTGTGTTTGTGTGTGTTCCAGTGTGTTCGAGTGTGTTCGAGTGTGTTTGTGTGTGTTCCAGTGTGTTTGTGTGTGTTCCAGTGTGTTCGAGTGTGTTTGTGTGTGTGTTCCAGTGTGTTTGTGTGTGTTCCAGTGTGTTTGTGTGTGTGTGTGTGTGTGTGTTCGAGTGTGTTCAGGTCAATGTGTTTGTGTGTGTTCCAGTGTGTTCCAGTGTGTTTGTGTGTGTTCCAGTGTGTTTGTGTGTGTGTGTGTGTGTGTTCGAGTGTGTTCGAGTGTGTTTGTGTGTGTTCCAGTGTGTTTGAGTGTGTTTGTGTGTGTGTTCGAGTGTGTTCGAGTGTGTTTGTGTGTGTTCCAGTGTGTTCGAGTGTGTTTGTGTGTGTTCGAGTGTGTTTGTGTGTGTGTTCCAGTGTGTTTGTGTGTGTTCCAGTGTGTTTGTGTGTGTGTGTGTGTGTGTTCGAGTGTGTTTGTGTGTGTGTTCCAGTGTGTTTGTGTGTGTTCCAGTGTGTTTGTGTGTGTGTGTGTGTGTGTGTTCGAGTGTGTTCGAGTGTGTTTGTGTGTGTTCCAGTGTGTTCGAGTGTGTTCGAGTGTGTTTGTGTGTGTTCCAGTGTGTTTGTGTGTGTTCCAGTGTGTTCGAGTGTGTTTGTGTGTGTGTTCCAGTGTGTTTGTGTGTGTTCCAGTGTGTTTGTGTGTGTGTGTGTGTGTGTGTTCGAGTGTGTTCAGGTTAATGTGTTTGTGTGTGTTCCAGTGTGTTCCAGTGTGTTTGTGTGTGTGTGTGTGTGTGTGTGTGTGTGTTCGAGTGTGTTCAGATCAATGTGTTTGTGTGTGTGTGTGTGTGTTCGAGTGTGTTTGTGTGTGTGTGTGTGTTTGTGTGTGTGTTCGAGTGTGTTCAGGTCAATGTGTTTGTGTGTGTGTGTGTTCGAGTGTGTTTGTGTGTGTGTGTGTGTGTGTTCGAGTGTGTTTGTGTGTGTGTGTGTGTGTGTGTGTGTCGAGTGTGTTTGTGTGTGTGTTCTAGTGTGTTTGTGTGTGTGTGTGTGTGTGTGTTCTAGTGTGTTTGTGTGTGTGTGGTTGTTCGAGTGTGTTTGTGTGTGTGTTTGTATGTGTTTGTGTGTGTTTGTGTGTGTTCCAGTGAATATGTTTGTGTGTGTTTGTGTGTGTTTGTGTGTGTTTGTGTGTGTTTGTGTGTGTTTGTGTGTGTTTGTGTGTGTTTGTGTGTGTTCCAGTGAATATGTTTGTGTGTGTTTGTGTGTGTTTGTGTGTGTTTGTGTGTGTTTGTGTGTGTTTGTGTGTGTTTGTGTGTGTTTGTGTGTGTTCCAGTGAATATGTTTGTGTGTGTTTGTGTGTGTTTGTGTGTGTTTGTGTGTGTTTGTGTGTGTTCCAGTGAATATGTTTGTGTGTGCTGAGGATGGGGGAGGATTAGTGAGGTGCTAAAGGGCGGAGATAAAAAACGGTTAACAGATACGGAGGACCACACCAGAGCAGCGCGGCCTGGAGACATTCACGAAGGACACATGTATTAAAATAAATAAATACTGGATATTGAGATACATCAGAAACAAATCCTAACATTTAAAATAAAATAATGTTCAAACGGTGCTTTTTTTGTCTTCTGGTTGTAGTTTGTGAAAAAGAGATGAATTAGCTCAAGTTTTGTTAAAAATAGGTTTATTGCACTTTTGGGGCACTGTGCTGGTCCTATAATCGGTAGGTTGTCGGTTCAAACCCTGCTCTCCTCACAGTTCATGAATGTGTGAGTGTGTTTGGTGATGGTCAGAGAGGCCGTGGGCACAAAATGGCTGCCACGCATCAGTTTGGTCTGCTCCGTGGCAGCTGTGGTGCAGACATAGCTTACATACACCTCCAGTGTGTGACTGTGGAGTGAATGAATAATGTGAGTGCTTTGAGTCAGCGCAATCACAATTTAATGCATAATTATTATTATTATTATTATTATTATTATTATTATTATTATTATTATTATTATTATTATGGTTTTACTTTAATGGACTTACGTAAAAATGTTGAAATCTTGCAAAATTATTACAAATTATTTGGGTTATATGATAAATTAAATCTGAAAATAACTAATTACATTTTTTTTTTTAAATAAAGATTTAAATGCAATGTAATGACAGCCATGAATGTTAATGGTTATACAAATTAAATAAAAGTGAGCGGCTGTCAGTCAGAGTCATGTCCTCAGGGAAACTTCTATAAAAGCTTATGTTTTCCATAAATATGTATAACTTTTACTTAATTGAGGTAAAAACTCATTAAAAGAGGGCTCTATGGACAAAAAGTCAATTATAATTCTGATAGAGAATAGTCATAAACGCAATATTGTTCACTTTTTACTTCAGAATTTTGTTAGCTTCAATTTATTTTGATGGTTCTCTGACACAAAACAACAGCAGTGATCCACAATATGACTGGTTTAAATACAATTTAAAATAACCACTGCAGTCTTTTATTCCGTTTAGTGCTGGCAGTCCCAAACACTGGTCACAAAAAGTCTAAAAATATTTGTGAAAGTTGATTAATAACACTGGTTTAGTGGGCATATCTTCTGAAACGTCACATTGTTTTTTTTGGATTGTGGTCAGATTCTTCTTCTATTGAACTGTGTTTTGGGAGTTTAATGTGCTGTTGTGGTCACTGTGGTCACCACACCTCCCACCGTCTCAGATCTTCATCCTCACTGCCCTCATCATCTTTCACATCTCACACAAACGCTTAATAAACCCACTCGTGTCTGAAACTTAACAAAATAACTCGTGTAAAGGCCACTTTAAAGCTCCTCTGTCATTTCTGACAACCTCACGACCAACTTTAGGCCTTTGACTGAAACACCGCCCACTTTGTGTTCGGAACTTTTACTTACTGCACCATTTTAGACCACACTTGCTTTTATTGTAACTGCTTCCAATATTTCTCGTCAAGGCCACTTTCATTGTGCTTTATGTTGACGCTCTGGGGGCCATCCTTACTTTTCATTTATGCTCATCTTACTAAGTGAGTTCATTTATATAACGCAAAAAGAAAAAAACAGAGTACATTAGTTATAGTTGTTTAAACTTAAAAACAGTTCTAATCCATTTTACACTAATAACGTACCGTAATGAAGAGTCACCATGTGTCGAAACTAACCCAGTCGTGTGTCATCAACATTCACAAACTTCAGAATCACATTTCTTTTCTAAACTGAATTAATGCTGTACAATCTCCTGGTGTCATTTATTCCATACATCACTAAAATGATCTAACATCTCGATCTTACTTGATCTCCTTTTTTTTTTTACTCGTGTGTGTTTTCTCTTTTCTCTCTAATACAGGACAGTTTGAAAGGACGAGAACATAAATGACTTATTCAACTTAAATGTAAATTAAACACTAGGGGTCTTGAAGTTACTTTTAACATACATTTATGCAATTTAAATACTAAAAAAAAAATAACTATAGACTCGTTGAAGCAAAGCATATTTCTTTTACACAGTGCTTTTACCTTTAAATACATTTTGTCATAAACATTTGCCGCCGAAATCCTACCAAACGGAACTAAACCCGATCGACTTGAGCCTGTCTTATCCGTCGTGTCAAAGGGTCAGACTCCAGTTCTGTCTCGACATTTGCATGTGCCACACTCGACTTCTCGGCGCCTCAGACCATCATTTTAATAACTGTCTGTCTTCCTCTCTGCCTCCGCTGACGAGAAAACACCAGGTCTGTGCCACTGCCCACTTTCACACACACTCTTCTTTTTTTTTTCTTTTTTTTGCCTTCAGCTCGACACATTTAGGGAAACTGAACTTTGTCACCTCAGTATTTTGGGCCGATTCTTTGAACTTAAGACGGTTTTATTCCAAGAAGCTTTTTGCCGACGTGGACTCTAAAGGTTTTATGGTTTCATTTTTTCATCTGAATGTAATGATTGGGTGTTAAATGTTGACTTTATTTCTATTTCTTTATATTGTATTCTTCCTTGTTTCTCAATCAGATTAAGTTTTCTTCTTTAGGTTTAGGTTTTTAATGTATTAACATCATTTCAGTCAGAAATCCATGTTTGCCTTGTTTTAAAATTGTAATTTTAATTGTCTTTTGTGTTTAAATGTGTATTGAGCTCTTTGCAACTAGTTTATTTTCTATTATTTATTTATTTTTGCTGCAAATTGCAAATAAACTGAAATGAAAACCGACCACAGGATTCACAAATAAAGCAGAGACAAGTGAAATGTGTAAGAAACTAGTAACAGTTACAATTACGTGTGTTCATTTGTTATTACAGATGTTAAAGTTATCGTCACTGTTGTTTTTACATCACGACACTTTTAAAGACCTGTGTATAGTCCTGCAGTTTTTATCATTTTATGGCTTTAAACTAATTATTTTAATTAATAACTTGAATCAAGCATCCATTTATCTGTCGATGAATTTTTATAGAAAGAGTATCTAAAACATGAGGCTGATATTTACAAAATGAATTGTTATGAAGTTTGTGTGAAGACAGGCTCCTACAAAATAAAATTGTATGAGACACGGCTGCACCTCGGGTTAATAATATTTTGTCAATTAAACTATTTTTAAACTAAATACTCCCTGAGACTGAGACAGAGTGACATAAAAGGCAACACAATCTGGAGTTATTCAATCAAAGCTGAATGAAATAAATAAGAATCTTTCATGAGTTTAATGAAAAGTGACTCTGGGGTTTTGGAAAATCAACTGTTCTGTGTGAAGTTTGTCCCACAATCTGGATTCATAGAAAAGGTTAGTTACAGCTTTAGTTGAATTAATTCTAAAGAGACTCAAAGTGAAACTAAGTTAATAATAAGTGTCACACTTTTAAGAAGAAATTACTAAGAGGTCTGATGACATTTCAGGAAAACCTGTTAATCTGGGCGTTATAAGAAGAGAAAGTTATAGAAATGTAGAATGTACTGAAAAGTCTTATCTAAATGTATTTTAAAAATCACTAGTAAATCAAAATGCTGCAGAAAATACCACAAAATAAATCAAAGATGAATGGAATTAATAAGACATGATGGAGAATTGTAGATATGCTTGTGTATTTAATTAAATAAATATCTGTTTTAAGGTAAATACATTTGTAAGAAATATTACAGATGTGTGGGAATGCACGAGAACTGGTCTAAAAAGAAGGGCTTATGTCTGAAAAAAATGTGTTTAGATAAAATCGTATGTGTAAAGTTGTGTTGTGACTCATTTAGTTTCAAAAATGTGACTTTCCCTAAAAGTCCATGTCTTCATCTTAAATGTAAAGTAATAAAGAAAGTCAAATAGTAATTTTTTTAAGACTGGGTCAGGTTTCAGTGGCAGGAGCGAAGTTAAAATCTCTCCTCAATACATCATCATTAGGTTTGTCAGAGTCAAAGTGAGTCCTATTTTTCAGAGACAAAAGAGGAAGTGGTGAAGTTCTGGCTGCGCGTAAAAAGCCATTCGAGTTCCTCAGCCTGAATCGACTTCGTGTCGTTATTTCTGGGCGTTGATAACAAATTTCAGAGTCAGTCAGCAGTGTAAAGTTTCAGCCGAGTCCTGCCTCCGTTTGACAATTCATTTCTAACAAAAAGAGAGCGAGATCCTCAAACTAAACTGGGATTAACGGAATTAACCGTGTTTTCTGTGAAGAGTTGCTTCAAAGTGAGCAGTGTTTCCTGTTTAACGCACTTCTGTCGAAGTTTTAGAGCCACGAAGAGTTATAACAAAAGTGATACTGGCATAAAATGGTAAAAAAAAATGAGTTGCCTTTTTACGTTGCCCTGAAGTGATGTTAGAGCGCGGGGAGGGCGCGCGTTTGCCGCAACAAGTGTCAAAGCAGCGCGTTAAATGGATCAAATGAGTGAAAACGAAGAGAAAACGCTTAAATAAAACGTCAACTTGAAAACATGAGGTTAGGATTTTATTAAGAATTAAGAGTAACAGTGAAAAAAACTTGTTTAAATTCTCCCAAATAGAAAAAGACAAACGGAAAAGGTGGTTGGATACAGTATAAAACTTTCCCATAATCTTAGTCAAAAGTAATGCGTAAAGTGGTGATAAATTGATTTGTGGAGAAAAGCAAATGTTTTAGTTTGAGCCTTTCGTTGTGTCTGAGCTAAAGTTTCGCGCGTGAAGAGGATCTGACGCTGTGTGCACCTGCCTTGAAACTACAGGACACACTTTTTCCAGTCAAATCTTTCCCCAAAGCCAAGCGCGAGCACTCCCGGGACTTTAAAAAAGTCTACTGAATAAGTGTTGATCCTAAACACGGGTTGGTGAGTGGTTTAAGCAGCGCGTTACCTGCTATTCCTTGAGTTTGCAGTATGAAGTTCTTCCAGCTGTCCCCGGCTCCATGTGCGGCAGGTCTCAGCGCGGCAGCGGCCCCTTGGAGCTGCGCCCGGAGTCCCTCCCCTCTCCACTGCACTTCCTCGTTCCAGCCCAGCATCGCGGCGTCTGTGAGCCACGCCGAGGCTTTTAGCTCGCTTTTATTCCACGGGCCCGCGCGCACCGGGAGCCCGTGGCACCCGCGCCGCGCCGTGCCGTGCCAATGAGAGCTGACACCCAGCAGAGCATCACTGGCAGCCATGCATGAGATGGGATGAGGCGCGCGGTGGAGAGGACCGTTCATTGATTATTTATTTCATTCAGACAGAAAAAAAAAGAAAAGGCAGTGAGAGGGGGCTGCTCAGCGGCCTTCTGTCACCTGCTCTGGCCCCAAACTAATCACCCCACTCCATCTCCCATCAAAGAGGATTTAACATGTCACTCCAAACACCAACATAAGCACAAGAGGATACTGTATTCATGTTCCTCCATCACTCCCAGGGATTGGAAAAGGTCTCGGATACACTGGGAATGAGTAGGACAAAAACAGGACAAAACCAATCTCCTGATCTAAACCAGGTCTAAACAAAAAGTAAAATAGCACAGACGCAGGAGAGAAGATCCAGGACCGGGACTGAATTTAAGAACCAACCAAAAGAGTAAGGCTTTGAAAACTAAGACCAAACCATGACCGTCTACAGACTAAACTAAAACTAAACCTCAAACTAGACCCAGGACTAAACCCAGGTCTAAATTCATAAATTACACCTGAATAAACCCTATAGAGACTAATACAGGACTCAAACCAAAATAAATGTATAAACCAGAACAAAACCATCTATAATGTTGAATTATTCTTGAGTTTATGTCATTCAGTGTCATTCTAATCTATCCCAAATCTAAAAATCAATCTTCCCGGTAATAATGACATCAAATCCATTGTGAAGTATTAAAAAAATGATGCCAAGAAATATAAATGTGCATTAATATTGATGGGAATGATAAATGAATCATGACTTACAGCTCCTCTTTGGCCAAAATGTCTCACTTATTAAATGTGCCGTGTAATTACATGTGTGTCAAAACCCAACGCTTACTTGAGATGTTTTTATGTGTGACACTTGAACTAAACTCAACATTTCATATTATCTTTTATCACTTTAAAATAACACTCAATGCATTTGTCTATCTTGGGGAAAAAAGAACATTTAAATTTTTAGTTACCAGACTGCCCTCAGAGGACAAACTGAGCACCGCTGGTGGAGAAGCACACATTTGTTTAATACCCAATTTTGATTAAAGTAAAAAAAAAACAAAGTGACATATTTTCAATGGCTTTGTTAATCATCAACAGCGTGTCCCTACAGGGCTTCCTTAGCCGTTCACAGGCTCTGTTAAATCAGCTCTATGTAGGTTTCAGGATATGCGCCCCCAAAAGGCCACCGGGTGCTTTATTTTTGTGGCTGTTCTCCGTCATCCTGGTCACATAAACTAAATAAAGGACTGGAATACAACATTAAAAACTTGTGTTTGGAAGTTTCCTATTTTGACAATGCGAGTTCGGAGAAGAAATGGAACTGGATGCCACATGTCAGGGAAGTAAAAAAATAAAAAATATGTAGGTAGTGTCTGTTAAATTTCCATAAGATGTGCTTAAGTATGCTCCCGGTTTGTTGCTGGTGACAGTTGTTCCCAGTGTCCCACAGGCCTCAGACAGACCCTGCTTATCTCAGGAGCGGCTGAGGCTGGAGTGCTGAGTCACATTTGGAGGGAGGCTGTGCTTATCTCCCCCAAGCACCGTGTTCAGGCAGTTGATTACAAAAGGAGGAACTCTGCGGGAACGACCTGTGTCTTCACAAGCAGCGTTTGGGATTGCACCAGTGACTTCCCCAAAGTTCAAACCTGTGAGTCTGTGAGAGCGCCGGGACTCTCTGTGAACCGTTCGGATGTTGTCAAAGAAACGTCCGGTGAAATGTGAGACTCCTGAAAAGGGAACTGTTTTTGTGGATTTGTGGGTGACCCAGTGCTATCAGTCGAAGCCAGTGTGTCCCCTCACAGCTGTGTTCTTCTCCAGATACTGTCCCACTCCCAGTGACACAGCAGCTTCGCCCACTGCTCACAGCACTCTGTGAACGCTGCATATGGTCTTTAAGTTACATGCCAGAATAAAGCTATTAGTTATTTGTTTTAGATAATCCTCACAAATTAACGTGATGGACCAAAGGCATCCAATGATTTGTGTGGCTCTAGTATTTAAAGCACTTTCTTTGGAGGTTTAAGTCAAAGTGTTATGGTGAAGAAAAGTTACATAATGCATCATTAAATACATTTTGGAAAACTAAACCTGTCGCTTTAATCTACTCAAAAGTCAAAGATAATGTGCGTCCATAGTTTCAGTTCTCCCATTAAAGAGTTACAAGGATAGAGCATTAGACCCTTTTTAACAATCTTAGAGCTGTCTTTTACGCCGACTGCAATACATTTTTAATGGTAGTATTAGCATTAGCCACCAAAAATGGCAACTTGTGCAAAAAACTAGATGGTTTAGGCAAATGTCCCCAACAGAGACATGTGTCAGAGCCTGAGAACATCAAAGACTAGCTCCGTGTTAAGCTGAGTTTTTGTTTTGTTTGGTTTTCCACCTCTGCTTCTCTTTCCGTTAACCAATGTATGTGTTGGATATTTTAGATTTCAGGTTATACTGTACTCTTTAAGATGTTAGCACAGTTTTGTTCTTGTTAAAATCTTCCCAACGCAGGCCAATGTGGTGCAGGACAGCAATTATTCCATCATTATTTGAGGAAAGTTTATGATCCATGTCTCAGAAAAACTTTATTTAAATTTAGTTTTAGTTTGCTATCTCTCTCATTTACATGGAAATAAATTGAAAGGTCTACTCAACAAGCATTTGTTTTGTTTTTTTTGGAAATACATTGATATGGTCCGTTTTTATGTTGTAGTGGTTAAAGTACTTTTCCTCCTTTTTTTTTTAACAAGTTGTAGTGCCTGAGTTGAGACATTTTTATTTATTTCATGCATAGATGTGTCACATTACTATCATTTTTATGTACAGCTGAACAATACTTAAAAAACAAATACCCAATGAGCTACTAACATCTTAATAAAAATAAACACTAATAACAATAAAAAATTCCACCTACACACAGCATTTACATTTGTTGTCTGTGTTATTAGTCCAATAAATGTTTAGTCTAATCCATGTATTAAGCACAACATGTAATAATGACTGCATATAAATGTAATATAAGTAAAAGAGTTAATATAATTCCTGTTCGAGCTGAGATCCTCGGCTGAAGCCCGGCTCCTTCAGGTTCAAACCCGGACCTGGAGCCGTGTCGCTGTAATTAATATCATTACAGCAACGTCTCAAAACATCATCAGGCTGTGGCCGCTCCAGCTCCGAACAATGGCCCGGGGCCTGCTGCTTATTTCATGGATCTTTAAGCAGTATTCAGCGCCTCACATCTGGAAAGCAGCAGCAGCATGTAACCCTTAATTGGTTTCAACACCTTAATAAGTCCGAGACGTTCAACGCTGATAATCACATTAAATAGTCCAATTTATCTAAAAAGTCAATTGCGGAAACTGAAAAACTCTCTTTCTTTATAGGATTGCATTATGCTGCGAGGATGTCGGGGTAAATTAAATTCCCTTGTGCGAACTAAAGCATCAATTTCCTTATGGTAATTATCTTCTGGAATAGACGTGTCACTAGAAGGAGTCAGGCATGCTTGACATTTAGCCTTTTTATGGAGCGGCGGCGAGTAAAAATTAAGATGAAGGGAAAGGGGAAATTAATCTGAGGCCCCCGAGCAGCCATTGAGAGATCCAGCAGGATAGTGGCTCTCCGAATCAATCACGGTGTTTGTGAAGACGCGTTTTTGAAAAGGAGCCGCTCTGATGAGATGCAGACCACCGGCCGGAAAATCAGAGAAGAAGGAGGGAGGGGGGAAGGCTTTAGAGCAAAAAGAGTAATGATGGCTGTGAAAAGATACAGTTTTATTAGGCTTGTACAATGGCTGAGGATAATAGCAGCTGGAAATGACTGAGCGGAGAATATAATTGTGATAGTCTATCCTAAGTTATAATCAGTTAAAGAAGAGGCTGAATGAGGGGGGGTTGTTTTTTTTAATGGATTACAATTAAACACATCACACTTCCTACAGCCTGTGAGCACCTACGGTAGCTCTGCAGGGACATACATACATGAAATAAATTTTAGAAAGAAAAATCAATTTTGTAAATATAAGCCAATACAGTATGTTTAAGTTGTTTATAGTTTTCACCATTTTATAAATAAAATTATATGGATATGTATACTTTACTATACCTCAAACCCCTTTATTATTGCTTTTATTTTTATTTAATACATTTTATAGTATAATTTCTTAGTCAATATATTTTTACATAATTTATCTGTTTTTAGCTTATTTTGTCCTAATTTTAATAAATTGTCAATATAGAGTATTTTTCTTTTTACAGGCATTTTGTAAACACTTATTTAGCAAATTTTATAAATTAGTTTTTGTTGTTATATTGACGAATGGGAATCTGTTTGTTGTATTATGTGCTAAATATTTCTAAAAAAAATTAGTTCCAGTTTTGTTCCATTAAGTCATAATTGAGTGAATCATTGCTTCTTCTGTCCATATTCTTTTATAAACAGACTTTTGGTGTTCCCTATTATTGTCATAATTGTCATCGTATAACGTAACGGAGACTGCTATAAAACTAAACCAATGAACAAACTGTTGTAAATACTCTTTGATAGCATTAAAGTTTCTTTCTGAGTTTATATTGTTGAAATGATCATCTTCAGTGTAGATGTTACAGTTCATACTGACGGATGAGAAAAACATATTGTCATAGTCCATTTTATTTGCCAAGTTACATTCTTGGCGGCTTCACGAGCTTCTTGCTGTGAGGCAGGAGTGCTAACCACTGTGCACCACATGAACACAAGAGGCTCCTGCTCCCTGGTCAATCATGGTGGCTTTTGGCAGTTGTGTAATACATCATAGCACCACAGATAATAATCACTAAACTTTACAATGGTTTAACACAACATATGTTGATCCATATCTTAGTTTCAAATGACTGAGTAACCTAAGTTTATGGACTGTGCAGATGATTTAGATGAACATTGCTCCACTGCGACTGAAGTTTGTGGTTTGCCACTCGTCGCTCGGAGCTGTTGGGCTGATATCAGGCCAAAGGAAGACTGTGCACTGAAGATTGGTGGGATTTACTCAAATGCAAAGGAAATGATGATAAACTCGAACAAATCTCTGAAATGTGACAACAGGCATTGCACATAGTATGTTGCTCTAAAACTAAATGGACTTCATGCTCGAGTGAAATCCTTGTAGAAGATCTAAAGGAAATAAAGATGTGAGAAACAGGAAAAGCAGCTCATCCCTATTTCCTGTGTTAGCGTGAAGCTGCTCTAACCACAGACCTTAGATTTAGCTGAGCATACACTTCATAATAATGTCAGTCGCCTTCAAAGACAGACCCTGTTCTTACTTTAAACAGTATGAACAGCACAGGGCACAGTGGCTGATGGAAAATTTAGAAATTTATACGTGGTTCTCATTGATTCCTATTGAAAAAACATTACTTTTTTTAACTGTCATGTGTGGACTTACTGGGCCTCACTACTGCTAAGTCATTCCCTTATAGACAACACTTTTTGACATTCACAATTGTTCTTTTCTTATCTGGAAAACATTTGTCTGGCAACATGCTGATGTGAACCCACTCTCAGACTGACGATAGACTCGCTGTTTGAATATAAGTGCTTCATAAAACCTCTTAAATTCCTGCTTTTGTTTGACGTGTCCATGGTGCAGAGCTGCGAAGATTAACAATAGGTGCAATATACAGAACACTACTGAGATCTGTGTTTGGAGAAGTCGTCATGTGATCAAATATAACACCATCAGAGTTAGTTTCATTCCTTTATTTATTTATTTGCCCATGACCATGTACACATTATGGAGCACAAACATATCAAAGAATACTAGAAACTGGATTTATTTAGGATTAACATAGACAGGTGGTCCAAGTAAAACCTTGGCAAATACCCTTTTCACTCATTTGTCATTTTCACAAAGTACTGGCTGATGAAACTTTGCAAACAGTGGGAAAAAGTCAAAACTGAAAAAGAAGAAAGTTTGACAATTGACAAAAGCAGTAAGTTAGAGAACAACATTCTGAAGTTCAGAGGAAAGGCAGGGACGACAAGACAAGAGCAATATACTTAGTAGTATAGCACACAGTTCATCCATCCATCTTCCGGGGCCGGGTCGTGGGGAGAGCAGTCAAAGCAGAGACGCCCAGACTTTCCTCTCCCCAGACACTTCCTCCAGCTCCTCCGGGGCAACACTAAGAGTTAAACCTTTGCAGTCTAATATTTTACAAAGTCAAGCAGTAACAATATTGAAAAGCTACTTACTCTATGCTCCATACGTTCCCCCGCTTCGTCCCTCTCTTTGCCCTTCGTTTGAGAAACACATTTTCAGAGTGAGGAAGTCAGTCAGTCAGAGCGCCAGTGTTTAAGAGGACAATGCACGCGCTCACAACCCAGAGTTTGAAAACCACTCATCTAAATCAGGGAAATTATGATAATGGGCCTTCTCATTATTCTCCAACTCTCTCCGAATCAGTCACTGACATCACATCATTATAGACGTATTCATACAAACAGATTGGATGGAATAAAAAAATAAAAAAAGGGAGCTGTGCCTTCAAAACTTTCTGAGGTGCTTCGTCTAACGGGTCCCGGTGCGTGTGGACGAGGAGGACTTGAGGAAGGGGTTGCAGGGGTGAGTCGTCGTCACCAATCGAGACAGAGGTGCAGAGTGTCCAAAAGAAGCTCCACGTGTCCTGTGAAAAAATAAAAATAAAAAAGATGAATGTTGAGATAAATGTAAATGCTCCACAGTAAATCATTTATAGGTGTAGTGCAGTATTCCCCCCCCCCCAAAAAAAATAAATAAATTTGATTGCATGATTCCTCGCAGTAAGTTTTCTGACAGTTTGGAGAAGCAGACAGGAGCAACGCGTGACTTTTCTCTGGCTCCATTAACAGCCATGATGAAAGCCTGTGTTGTTGCTCCTGTTGACTTCTCCAAACTACTTTTATTCAAAGCGACTTACATTGAGCTTACCAGTGTTACAGCCAATTACGAGTGTTACAGCCACTGGCGGCAAGGTGGGTTACGTGTCTTGCACAAGGACACAACGACACTATGAACTTTGGGTAGAGTGGGAATTGAACCACCTACCTTCCGGTTGAAGGACGACCACTGTACCTGTGGACAATGTTTACAGGAAGGGCTTTACTACAGGTGAGGTTTTATTGGAGGTGCAGGGATAGACAGAGGTTACTATGAGCTGCAGCTGGATTCTTGCAACCTCGGAAAAATCCATCTTGAACTGCTCCAAGAAAAGTATTCACGTTTAAAGCCTGGCTTTACTGGTTTGTTGTGTTCAATGAGGTGTCAGCTCTGACGGGTCTGGGCGGGTTTAAGGTTTGAAGATGTAGCGACCGTTTTACTTTAAACAACATGGAGCTGCTCAGATCGGATAAAACTGTGGTTGATTAATCCAATCACCTCCAGGTTTTCATTTAATGTACCTGCCCTTTTGCAAACGCTTTCAACAGGAGCCTCCAGATGGTCTGTGGAGCAGACTTTCTGGCTTGTGAGGTTAAGGAAGAGCGTATTATAACAACTGAGGCTTGAATCTCTGTTAGAATAAAATAACATGAAGCTATTTAACCAGGAAAGTCTCACTAAGACTGGTCTCTTTGCAGGAGAGTCCTAGCCCACAGGGGACATATTATCCATGTTTTTGGTGACAGGGATCAATATAAATGATACTGACTAGCCTGTCCAGCCTTCCTGAATCTAGACGAAGAATTAATGTGGTCACTGTGGAGTTTGATTTCCAGGAGGAGAAACAAATAGACATAGATTAACCAACCTCTAAATCAGAGTTCAGGACAGTACCAACATATACAGATTAAACCTTCTCCGGACTGACGAAAAAACTAATACAACCGACAATCAACAGAAAGAATACTTTAAAAAAATGGTAAATGGTAAAGATGTATATATATATATCCCCCCTTTTTGTGTTATTTGTCTTTTTATTTATTCTATATGTCTGTGAGTCATTTAAATAATAATAAAAATGGTAAGAGAAAGAACCATTTTAGAAAATTGTTTGATTGGTCAGGTATGAATGAGTTTGATGAAAGGTGTTTTTCTTGGTTCCCTGACTGAAAACATCTGTTAATCTGGTAACTTGTTTCTGTTAGGTTTGTCCCAGACCTCTGCTGTGGCTCACGTCTCCCTCTAGAGGTACATTGTGATATAACATGGCACCAAAGACCACACAACTATCCCCAAACTAAACACAACTGACATATTTGACTTATCACCAATACTTCCATTTGTTCTATTGCCGGTTTTTATATTTGTCTTTTGTCTTTTTGTATTTAAAAGTAAAAATACACACAGTTGATTGATGTGCCAGCGCTGACAGATCCACAGTCTGACCGTTGGAGCAGACAGTTAATCAATCCTGATACTTGTCTAGTTTCTGTTTTGGGGGGGAAAATATATGGGAGGCCGGTGTAATCAGCAGAGGAAACAGATCTCGCAGCGTGTTGGAAAGCAGGAAAATGGATCTGGGTTGTGAAAAACCACCGTTACCACGAGCTGCTCTGGATACAGCCATCTGGAGACGTCTGCTCCAAAAGCCGGTAGAGTTTTCTCAGATGGGGCCCAGCTAGGAAACAGGTTTACACTCAAAAACAGACGCTTAAAAACACCAGGGACGCACGCCAGAGACAAGGGACGGTTTTTATATCAACAATATCTCCCAAAAATATCACCGGCCTGATAAGTAACCATGGGTTATCAACGTTAAGCCGTGTTTCCTGTGAGCACTACGTAAAGGTGGAAAAAGTACTCAATATTCTTGAGTAAGAGTAAGATAAGTTTAAAGATTACTTAGAAAGACCACTTGAATCACAATAATGTCACTGCTATAGGATTAAAAGTGTAACCTTCTTGCATTGAGGTGACAAGAAAATGCACTTTTAGTAGATTACAATGCATTTACACGATGTTTAATGAGACAGAGATAACCCTCTCAAAGGGATCTATGCTGACAGGACTCGTGTTGCTCCAGTGGACATTTCTTTGTAAAGATAGATGCATTATTGTTACGTGTGTTAAATGTCATTGTGCCCTTAAATTAACCTCTGTGTCATTTTCCTCCATGACTTGCTTTCCCAGATGTCTGTCTCTGGGAATGACATGTTTTTTTTTTTTTTATGCATGTTTTTAACATTTCCAATTACAAAGAGCAGACCACGAGTTTGAGCCCGAGTCATCAACTCAAAGTAAAAGCTCAGACTAGTCATCTTCCCAATCATCACATGTGACTAGTACATGTAAAACTGTCCTTTATAAACCGTTAACCAATGTTTAAATAATAAAAATCCATCACACAGATTCTATAACTTAAATTAAAGACATATGTTAATTAGATATAATTAGAAATGACTCAACATGATATATTAAAAGCTGAGTCCAATTTAAGCTCTGGATTTGTTTAACTGTGGCACTGGTCTGTGGAGTGCGTTAGAGCGCCCTCCAGTGGACACTTGTGATAAATGCAAAATGAGTCAACTCTATGCAAAGCCAATTTACAGTTTCTTACTAGTATGAATAGAAAGACTTAGTAAATATAATGTGGTTATCTACACTCACCCGGAACTGGACCCATCTGGGATTTTCACAGGAGCTGCAGCAGAGTCTGTGTAGAGTCCTTTACCGGTGTAACCAGGAATAGTGGTCCGACTGGGAAAATACAGAAATATAGAAGAGTTATAGATTATGTGAAACAAATAAAAAATAAATAAATAAGAAAAATCCTAAATAATTTCATTACAAATAGTGAATAAGAGTATTCCCCAGAATATAGCTTTGTTCTAAGACCGGGTTTGAACGGTTTGGTCTTGATTTGCTCTAAAGATTAGAATATCAGTCTATTCATCTGGAGCTGGTATCCACGAGTTGTAGAGCTACTTCTACCTCAGAGTCAGATCTAAAAGCATGCAGAACCTATAAGGCAGTACCCTGCAGAGTCGTGCCGAGGTTGTGAGTTAGAGTTAGAGTTAGTTGCTAAAGTAATAATCTCGGTCGTGCTGATGAGTTTGTGTGAAAGAAATATGATTCACCTGCTCTCCAGATTAATACATGGTCTATATTTGGGGCAAACGATAAAGTGACCATTTAAAGTAAACTTTTGTTATTGTGCTTTTGAACCAGAGAACCAGACTAATTCCCAGGGATGACGGGAAAAGGACAAGCGATGTGTTCCAGGAACTCTGCACAATACACAGTGTGCTGTGTGTCTCACCGGGAGGTCGCTGTGTACGGCGGCTGGACGCTCCTCTTCAGAGTCAGAGGACAGAAGGGTTCATCCACGTTGTCAATGTTGTCCATGTTCTCGGAGCCGATTGTACCACTGCATTTAAAGAAACATTATGGATTTCAGGAGCCGGGAGTCAGAAAAGAAAACGTGGAGTTACTCACGTGTACAAAGGGATCTGCCCTGACCTCGGACACATACTGCAGCTGAAAATGAAGTTCTTGTGTTAAACTATTGGGTTTCATTTTGATGACAGATTAATAATGAACTTACAAAGATATGGGTTTTCTGACGTCTTGTTGCGACCGAAGCTGCTGCCTGTTCCACTCGGCTCCAATCGACTTGAAGAGAAAAAGAGATCAGCACTATTTCTCAACATGTTAGTGAAATACCAGTAAAAATACATAATGCAGAGTACAAGTAATTAAGTAAAAGTGTATTTAAATAAACCGTTGTAGTGGCCACTGGTTTCTGACTCAAAAAACACACACAAGTAATCCAGTTCAGTCTATTCAATTAAGATTTAAAATGTTTAGCAAAAGAAAAAACAAAAAAACAAAACAAAAAACAAAACACACATATCCAAGCAATATGGCTCTTAAGTCCTTATCCTCCGGTGATCGCACTTACAGGACTTTGTGTTGATGTTGTCAGAGAAGAAAGGAGTAGGAAGAAGTATAAAACTTTAAATCCTTATTAAATCTGTTACATCATTAAAAAGAAACTATGACATACAAGGATCTGGTAGAAATTTGAGGAGGTTTAGTCTCTTTTTCAGAAATACGTGGAGGGCCTTCCCCTTCATTTGTTGATCTGGTTCAATAATACGACTGTATTTATGAATGCTATTTGCAATTGTATACAAATGACAATAAAAAAAATGTCTAAAATACCAACAATAAAAGCTGATTTTTTTTAAACATATGTTACTGATCCAAACATAATAGTTATGTGGACAAAAAAACCTGTGGCTTGTCCTGATTTAAAAACGCAGAGACCAAACTCGTTTTAGAAGCATCTATTTTTTACTAAAGCCTTCTACAGCTCATCTATATCTATGAGGTTTTGAAAATGCACTATATTTTCCTGATTTCAAGCTACTGCTGTCTAAAAAGGATTTAAAGTAACTAAAGTAGTATATTTCTCATTGGTAGTCAGCCTTGGAGTTTGTTTGTATTGGTTTCTTTGCAGGCCTCACCTGCCACAGCTGAGGCCTGCTGTGGCAGCGTCGAGTCCAAGGTCGCTCGCTCACTGCGTCAGCCATTTTCTCCAGAGTCGTGCCCGGAGCCTCCAAGCGACGAGGCAGCTTTGTGTCCCACTGAAGCTCCTCGTAGCTCCTGCAAACACACACCAGCTTTACAGAACGATACAGGGACGTTAATTCATTCACACGACTCCCAAACGTGGCTCGAGCTCAATCCACAAACAGCCGTTTAGAGAGAAAGCAGTGCCTTCGACAGCTTATTAAACGAGAAGCTAATTGTTACCCGAGGCTTTAAGCAAAGTTCATTTATGTGATTATATTGAACAGCTATTAATAACAAAGACTCACTGTTCCCTGATGAAACAAAACATCAATAACTTCTGAAATCTGAAACTAAGAGCCATATTCACTAAGCGGCTAATTTACAAAAGTGAGCAACATCTATAATCAGTGACAAAGCAATGTTATGTTAAGGACAAACTTTGTAAAGGAGACTGTAGAAGAATAAGCTCCATTGAGACCTTTTGAAAGCATTAGAGCCTTGCATGATCAAATGAAAAGTGTAATAACCCACACAAAACACTTGATGCTGAAGCTGGTAAATAACATGCTTAAAAGGCTCAAAATGGATAATAATAACTCTTCTGACGTTTATCGTGGAAGTGTTCTTGTGTTGTTTCTCCTGAACCTGAGATAAATGAAGACATTCTCTTTTTTAAATGTGTACGTTTTGATCATTTTTGAGTCATAAGCCTTAGTAAATCAGTTTTATGTATTTTATATATACAGTGGCGATTGCTATCTTTTTATAGTCTTCTCCTGCTTTGAGCGTCAACTATTTTCACTTTCAGTTTTCTAGACGGCTGCTCAGAAGAACCCATGGTGCTGATTGTTGGAGCAAAGGTCAGATGAGTCTGGGCTTTAAAACCTTTGAGACTGACATCACCTGGTCCATCCAGACGATGATAGAGAACAATCCATGACACTTTCAGGTCCTATCTTCCCAAAGGGGGCAGTACAAGGTATTAACTCTGCAGGTGCCCAAACTTTTGCAGACACCATTTCTTTTGTTTTCTGTTATATTGAAAGTGTAATTGATGGAAATAAAAGCTAACTTTTTTGACTTAATTATGTCTAATCTGTCATTTGATGCCTTTTGGAGATTTTTCCATTTTTTCTTGGCGTCTTTATGCACATTAATACAAATTCTTACTTGACATGAGCAGTTTAGACATTGAAAAAAATTACTTTTTTGCAATGAAATGCAATTCTTGTAAAAGGAATGGTCCAATCTGGTTGCTTTTACCCCAGAAAGAAAGATCAACAAACTAAACGTGCTGAATAAATATCATTACCATAGCTCATTTCTTAACTGAGTATTGAGCAATGTTGCACCCGCCCGCTCTTCTCTAAATAACGCTGTCTTGTCTTGACACTTATACAAATGGTGTTAGAGTATTTAAAGTCATGTAAAGTCATGCACCTATATAATGTACGTTTGTGTCGGCGCGGCCTTGGCCCTGTCAAAGCAGTGAGTTTATTCTGACCTTTGTGTCGCAGACGTGTATCTGTAGTGTCGGACTGCCTCTGTGACGTCTGGAGAAACCGCCGCCTGAGGAGAAACAAACTCACCAAACAATGAGGGCGTTTTTTCAGTTTCCCTTTCCTTAGTCAAGTTTTCTGTATTGTATTGTGTTTTGTGTTTTTTAAAAAATGGGTCATGTGATTCTTTAAAAAGAACTCGTTGTAATAAAAGAAGTTCAAAATAAAATATTAGTTATGAGAATTATCCGCAGCAAAGCAACATGTTTGACACAGGCAACATTTTTCCTGCTGTAGTTATAAGAATAAAAAGATAAATAAGAAAAAGATGACTAATGACTAATCAGCTACATTTTATTAAAAATCTTTAACTTAACAAAAATCTATATTAAAGATTCTAACATCACATCAAATTCGTCACATTTTTTAAAAGTTTCTTGTGAACAAAAGTCCCCAGCCCCTCCTGCAGCACATCTTCTGTTGTGTCCTTGTGTCATTATTTAGTTAAGTACAGTGTGCAAAGCAGGTCAAACCAGGACTAAAGCACTGTTTAATGCTTCTGTGAACTGTGTGTGATTTTTGCCAGATACAACTTTGTGCTTTTTGTTTACAATACGAAGAATATAAAGTCTATTCTATTCACAGAAAGATGACTATCAATAAAAACCAAAGACACTGTAAAAACCGCTCACCACTAGATGGAGTTGTGAGCTACTGCAACATTTAGTTTTCAGTCCAAAAACAAACAAATGCAGCGCAGTCATGTTATTACAGCATTATCTCTTACAAATGTGTGTCTGAGTATGGGTGAAATGTTTTGTAAAATGAAAATTTAAAACTTGAAACACAAACAGACATTTTCAAAGCAATCAGTTCCTTCCATATTTTCACCGAGCTTAAGTAGAAGCAACAATCAGGCCGGTATTTGCTAAACAACACTCGTCTTTCTGCTCCAGAGCTGTTGCGTATGAAAGTCATTATTGGCTCAATTACCCGCCTGAGAAAGAAAATAACCCACACAATGTCAGCAGCTGTGATGTGACCTGGGGCTGGTTATGGACAGCTATATTGTTTTTATACTTTACTTTTATTATTGTGGGTGCTAATTTTATTTACACAGGACCTAGAGTTAATGATGATGTTTGCTGGACACAAGTCTATTCTGTGTTTTACTTTCTATGAGCCTCCAGTTGTTTAAGATGGAACAGAAAGTGAATGTGAGTATTTTTTAGAAGGTTTATAAGAGAAAAGTCCGATCTTTATTAAATTGAAATGCATCATAATATATAATACAGTGGTTACCAAAATTATTAAAAGACCTGACAGACCTGAAAATGTGTAGTTTTTTTGTCTCTAAAACATGATTTAATAAAGAGATAATAGAGGCCATACTTCTTCATGGTCGACTAATTTATTAAAATGGAATAATCACAGTTTTTATCTCTATATTGAAAATCATCCTTCCCTGTAACATGCCCAAATTCTTTCAGAGCAATATAAAAGAATTTTTGTGATATGATTCCATAAATGGGCTGTACTTGTGACTACAATATATTTCTATTCCTGAAAAAAGCAGTTTCCCTTTCCCTTATGTCTGCCTCGAAACAGAGCAGTGTCTCTCATGCTTTGATCCCACAGGTGTATCACCCACCTGCTGGTCTCCAGGTTTGTCAGGGACACCGCTGCACACGGCCTGGGTCACATGATGGGACAGGACCTCCTCTGGATTGTCTGAAAAACAACAAGAAAACAGGTAAAACATGGTTTGATAAAATGATTTGTAAGTAAGTAAGTCACAAAGTTAGCTGTGGTTATAGAGCTTTGGTGGAAAGGTTATAAGTGTTTCTAATATTGTTTTCAAATCAAAATAAATATATAATCAAATATAATGCAGCCTAATGTATTAACTTATAACAAGCTGCTTGTTATTAAACCTAATTTCTTCACAGTAAATTGTATCCACTGGAAACAAAAACACAAAATATATCTTTAGTTAATAATTCCTTTAAGACGTATAGCTTGAGTTTTTCTTATAGGCCTTGTTTTCACCGTTGATCGTGGCCCTCAGAGCTGAGGGGTGAACCCTCCTGGAGTTCCAGTCCTTGTCCCGGGACAGGTCCAGACTGAGGCTCACAGGCCGTGGCGCTGTCCTGGCTCTGTCTCTTAAATCTCTCAAACCCGGTGGGACCCACAGATCAGAGGCCACACGGGGCAAAGACACAAACGGCTGTCGCCCCCTCCCCCCCAGGGTCACCCCCAGGGTCACCACGGCTCCGGCGCTGAGCTGCCCGCTGCAGGGGTCCACCAGAGGGATGTCCACTCGTAACGGGGCCCGAGCGGAGCCTCCACTGTGTGTCTGCGAGTCTCTGGGAAAACCGTGGCGCAGACTGTGGTTGAGACGCTTGATTACAGCCAACTCTGAAGAGAAAGGCTTGAAGGGATCCAAAACCGCTGCCATTTTTCCTGAAGACAGCGTGTTTTGGCCGAGAACAGAGCTCTCCTGCAGCGACTGAAACACTGAGCTGTTGCCCAGTGACTGTCTGCTCTGTTTAGATCACATTTCCATGAGCATCACATGACACACAAGGTAAGAGTGAGTTTGAGTTACACTGATCAGCCGGAACATTATGACCATCTGGTTACACTAAAACAGCTCATTATGTTGGACGTACAGCTCCTGTCTGAACCCTGTCATACATCTACTACTTTAGAACTTCACCACTTTATTAGTATTTACATTCATTCTGTTTGGCTATTCCTGTTTATTTGTCAGTTTCTTGTATAAAGCCCGTGTTTACAGCCCAGTGGGAACACAACGTGTCTTTAGAGCCTACACCAAACCAAACTGTGCTTTACCGACCAATACAACTCAATAGTAAGTGGCTCATTTTAACCTACTCATTTTTGGTGGTCATTATGGCCAGACTACTTAAGCAGGCTATTGCAAAGGCTAAAATAAGAGCTAATAACAATCGAATGATATATTTGTGAACAACATTCAGCAGTCATTCAGCCCGAGGGAGAATTCACAAAGCATAATGTTTCCTTGTGTACAACTCCTCATTTATCAGAATACCCAGATGAAAATGTTTTGTCAGTCATCAGCGGTGACTGGTGTCCCTGGGAAAATGCTCCAAATAATGTGATTCAGAAAAAATAGCAAAGTGCAAGTGTAGACTCAGGTTAAAGTGACCCTCGAGAGACCACAATACATCAGCTCCTGTTGTGTTAGGAATATTTATTATCACAAACCTAAGTCATCAAGATAGTTATATGTTTTTTTTTGTTTTTTTACTGTACATAATAAAAAATATGCCAAGAATTGTACTTTGGTACTTTATAAGAAAATCTTCGGCATTCACATTGTTTTCTTGACTAAAAAAAGTACTTCTGTAAAAAGTAATCCCAAGAACAGGTTGAAGCACACCTCAGCCCTGAAAATATGCTGTTTAATATTATTAGACTAACATTACAGTAAAATCCTCATTAGGCTGCGGTCTGCTGTCCACATGAGGGCAATGGCAGAGCGTTTCTTATGATATTGATATGTTAATCTATGTTAATGCTGGGTTAATGATGAGTGAGAGGCATCGACTTACGCAGCAAAGATGAGTCACGCTGTCTGAGAAAGCTTCACGAATCCCACACAGAGCCTTCGTAGACAACATTTGAGACGCTTTGTTGGGAAACATTCATGCATGAGGCCCATTGTGAGAAAGTCATTAACTCTGACATCGATAAACATAAAAATAGACATTATGAGAATTAAGAATTGTATTTTCAGAAGACAGTCTACCCAAATGAAGTCAGTTTCAGCCTTCAAGTGACAATGTAACATGTTTTTCCACTTTGTTATTAAAATTTGATGAAGTTAAAAGGATACATGGTTGAAAAAGTAAATTTTAACTTCATATTTTGCAGAAGGATAGTTTTCCTTTCACAGATATTAGTCATTGAAATGTGACTCAGGTCATCTCACAGTTACATTAAAGAGTCCCGTTAAGTCAAACTTCAGTTACAGAGTTACAAACTGATTTGGCATTAGTTTTTATTTGATGATAAGACATTTATTAAGAGTTAATAAACACTGGTGGAAACACAACTTATAGAAAGAAAAACATGCAGAAAGTAATTAATCCCATGACATTACGCTGTTCGAGGTTAATCACTCAGTTTTATGATTTTAAAAATGGCATATTTTGAGAAATTAAATTCTACAGTTTCATAACTTTTACAAAACAGTGACGTGATGCACGCTGTTCCTGTGAGTGAACACTAGATGGAGATAACGAGCCTTTGACTGAACAGAAACCTCATTGTGCTCCTTCTTTTGAATTAAATGACACCACAGCCAAACAGTCCCGGCTGTAACATTATGATGATATATTACAAACAAAAACATAACAAAAAAACAACACAATTATGGAACAAATAGGTGACCATCTACCCTCCAGTGAAAACCAGAGCAACAGCTCCTTTTTTCTCCATGTACACAGTAAAGACAGTGTCCTTTTGTAAAGCCAAAATTGATTTTTTTTAACTTTGAATGAAAGTTGTGGTTAAATGTTGACAGTAAACTTAATGAAAAATTATGCAAATGACAACAAAGAAAGAGTTTTTACAAAAATGGTGTAACCGAGTTAATGCAGCATCTTGAAAGAGCTGTCTCATATTCACTGAAGCACAAACGCTGAATACTATAGGAGCCTCGGTGCGTATTAATTAGTTTGTGCTTGGGTTGGCCGGTTGTAATGTGCAAATGTAAATACACACTGTAGCTGACAAACATGCTCCGCTGCTGCTGTTGGGATAAAAATAAAGAGGTGGCATTTCACTTTGGAGGAGGATTCATGTGAAAGTGTCAGCGTCCGTGATGGTAATGCTGGCTGATAGATGATTTTTACTCGGGCTGTCATTAGCAAAATGTAAACACCCGAGAGCTGTTGAAAAGGATGTGTTAAAAATAGCCTAATTAGAGTTATTGTCATAAGTGAGTGCCCGCTCCCACACAATGTGCCCTCACAAAAACGCACACTCGTGAGATCTCATGTGGAATTCATCAGGAAAGAGGATTTATGTAAGATTAAAATCTTTAATATTCTGAAATATCCCACTAATATCAACCCACTCACTGTTAAATCAAAGGTATCTTGGTGACATTTTCAGCAAAACAAAGAAATGATGAATATAAATGTAACAGTGGCAAAAGAAAAGGGCATTTTATTTTCTGGATATGCATTCAACATATTCCAGTATATGTTTTCTTTTAATTAAAAAGCTGAGGGGTGTTTCTGTGGTTCACCTGGATCTGTTTCCTCCAGGTCATTATTCCTGTGTCCTTTCTGTCTCTGACAACCGTACAACAACCTCTTTAATCTGCACCTGCACACACACACACACACATACACACACACATACATACACACACACACACACACACACACACACATACACACACACACACACATACACACACATACACACACACATACATACACACACACACACACACACACACATACATACACACACACACACACACACACACACACACACACACACACACACATACACACATACACACACACATACACACACACACACACACACATACACACACACACACACATACACACATACACACATACACACATACACACACACACACACAGACAGACACACAGACACACACACACAGACACAGACACACACACACACACAGACAGACACACAGACACACACACACAGACACACAGACACACACAGACACACACACACAGACACACACAGACACACACACACAGACACACACACACACACACACACACACACACACACACACACAGGGGAGCAAGAAAGAGAAAACAAGAAAAATTGTGATTTCAAAATAAAACAGAACAAAAAAACAACATAACTGACAGGAGAAAGCATGCCACTCTGTCTCTGGGTCTTGTAATGATGAAAAGTTTTTGGGACTGTAAAATCCACAGTGTCTTGCCTCTTAAAGCTCTATGGGCAGCTCAAAATTCAACAACACATGACAAACTGTTCAGACTAAAGTTATTTGTTGTCAAGACAATAGCCCAGACAATACCTAAATAACTAACACATAATGTTGACAAATGTCTGGGGTAAAAAGCAACATCTTTATCCTGGATGCATCTGTGAGGTTTTTTGTCTCTCAGTTTGCAATCAACATCTGTAACGCACACCTCTTAAGGCTGATTTATGCTTCTGCGTAGGGTGCGCGTCGAAGGTACGGCGTAGCATACGCAGTGACGTGTACCCTACGCCGTACCCTACGCCGTACCCTACGCCGTACCCTACGCCGTACCCTACGCTGTACCCTATGCCGTACCCTACGCCGTACCCTACGCTGTACCCTACGCTGTACCCTACGCTGTACCCTATGCCGTACCCTACGCCGTACCCTACGCTGTACCCTACGCTGTACCCTACGCCGTACCCTACGCCGTACCCTACGCTGTACCCTACGCTGTACCCTACGCCGTACCCTACGCTGTACCCTACGCTGTACCCTACGCCGTACCCTAGGCCGTAGCCTGACGCGCACCTCCTCCAAAATGTAACTACGCGTTGCGACGACGCGGACCGCAAGATCTGTGATTGGTCGGCTTGGTGGTATCACGTTTCCTCCTACGCATTTCCGGAATGATCTTCTGCACTCTGGACCGCCCGCCATTTTTAAATTTCGAAATTCAGTGAAGAGCCAACATGGAAATGGATTAAGTTACCGGGCGATTAATTGAAGAAGTGAGGAAATACAGCCATCTCCAACGTGGGTTTAGATGTAGCGGAGTGCATGAAGAGATGGAAGAACTCTCAAGAGTCTCTGTAAAAAAACTCCCCACAAGGAGCGGGGATCCAGGAGGGAAAAAAATCCCAGCGTTTTATATATTCCTATCTTGGCTGGCACCTCATGTCAAACATCGGCTTACGGAGTCAAACTTTGACGATAAGGTAAATAATGCACGTCCTTTGATGTACCTCTATTGTGTTTCAGTTAGCTAACTTAACTAGCAATGCTACCACATGGGTATTTTATTTTTGCAAAAATAATATACCTGTGAGTCCAAAAGCATGTGTAATAGGTTGTAATTATGTGTAATGGGTTGTATTTATGTAATATAATAGATTGTAATTTTATTTGGCTTACAGAAAATACAAATGCAACAATTTAGCATTTGCAATGTATGAATATGCAGTGATTATAGCTCTATCTATCTATGATTTAACAATGAATGCATCATCTTTTATGTATAACTTATACTATTTGCTATTTCTTTCATATTTACAGGATGGGACTGATACCAGCTCAAACTCCACTGGTTTATCGGATGTGACACCACCAGCCCCCATCACCAGCCGTCTCTTCTGTCCCAGCAGTCATCTCTTCTGTCCCAGCAGCCATCTCTTCTGTCCCCCAGCCATCTCTTCTGTCCCAGCAGTCATCTCTTCTGTCCCCCAGCCATCTCTTCTGTCCCCCAGCCATCTCTTCTGTCCCAGCAGTCATCTCTTCTGTCCCCCAGCCATCTCTTCTGTCCCCCAGCCATCTCTTCTGTCCCCCAGTCATCTCTTCTGTCCCCGCAGCCATCTCTTCTGTCCCCGCAGTCATCTCTTCTGTCCCAGCAGCCATCTCTTCTGTCCCCAGCCATCTCTTCTGTCCCCAGTCATCTCTTCTGTCCCCAGCCATCTCTTCTGTCCCCAGCCATCTCTTCTGTCCCCAGTCATCTCTTCTGTCCCAGCAGTCATCTCTTCTGTCCCCGCAGTCATCTCTTCTGTCCCCGCAGTCATCTCTTCTGTCCCCGCAGTCATCTCTTCTGTCCCAGCAGTCATCTCTTCTGTCCCAGCAGTCATCTCTTCTGTCCCCGCAGTCATCTCTTCTGTCCCAGCAGTCATCTCTTCTGTCCCCGCAGTCATCTCTTCTGTCCCCGCAGTCATCTCTTCTGTCCCCAGCCATCTCTTCTGTCCCCGCAGTCATCTCTTCTGTCCCAGCAGTCATCTCTTCTGTCCCGCAGTCATCTCTTCTGTCCCCGCAGTCATCTCTTCTGTCCCCCAGCCATCTCTTCTGTCCCCGCAGTCATCTCTTCTGTCCCAGCAGTCATCTCTTCTGTCCCCCAGCCATCTCTTCTGTCCCAGCAGTCATCTCTTCTGTCCCCCAGCCATCTCTTCTGTCCCCCAGCCATCTCTTCTGTCCCCGCAGTCATCTCTTCTGTCCCCAGCCATCTCTTCTGTCCCAGCAGTCATCTCTTCTGTCCCCAGCCATCTCTTCTGTCCCCAGCCATCTCTTCTGTCCCCAGTCATCTCTTCTGTCCCCAGTCATCTCTTCTGTCCCCAGCCATCTCTTCTGTCCCAGCAGTCATCTCTTCTGTCCCCAGTCATCTCTTCTGTCCCCAGCCATCTCTTCTGTCCCAGCAGTCATCTCTTCTGTCCCCAGCCATCTCTTCTGTCCCAGCAGCCATCTCTTCTGTCCCCAGCCATCTCTTCTGTCCCCAGCCATCTCTTCTGTCCCAGCAGTCATCTCTTCTGTCCCCAGCCATCTCTTCTGTCCCAGCAGTCATCTCTTCTGTCCCCCAGCCATCTCTTCTGTCCCCCAGCCATCTCTTCTGTCCCCCAGTCATCTCTTCTGTCCCAGCAGTCATCTCTTCTGTCCCCGCAGCCATCTCTTCTGTCCCCCAGTCATCTCTTCTGTCCCCCAGTCCAAGAATGTCACAAAAAAGGAAGAGAAAAGAAAAAGATGACTGGGTCCAAGTGCAGGTTGCTCGGTTGGAGGAACGGCGGGTGGAGCTCAACAGAGACTGTGTCAAGGCCATGATGAGAGCGACCGGTTTGGACAAACTGTTGCAGATCTGCTGCGGAGGGTGTCGGAGGACCACAGAGCGCAGGCAATGCATATAGAAATGCACTGTATCTGCAGTTTGCACTTTTGCTTTTTTTTTGTTATTTTTTTGTATATAGTTTGCACTTCAGCTTTTTTATTGTCTGTTCACACCAATTCATGCAGGTTATACTGTAGTTTGCATCCTTTGTGAAGTTTCTCTTTTACATCTATTTTGATAATAATTGTAGATCATTGCACATTAATACATTGCACTGTCATGCCCATATTTGTATGTACTTTAAACTGTTTATTAAAAAAAATACTGCCGTTTCAAAAAATGTGCGAAGGTTATTGCAAATAAACATTAACTAATAGTAGCACATGTGTCTGTTTGATCTTTTGCATCTATATTTAATTTACAATTCAAGACCGTTGCACCTGTTTTTTTACTATCTTTTGCATCAAACAATTTTTGTATATAATTTGTTTGAACCAATTATGTTGGTTCCTGTTGTATGCATATTTTATGTTAAAGGTTACAGTAAATTAAGATCTATTTGCATCTATTTAATGTAAACAATTATAGACCATTGCACCTTTACATGTTGCATTATCTTATACATAGTTCGACCATTTGTATGTATAGTACAAACTTAAAAAAAATAAAATATCCCTCATGTCATTTATTGGTGCATTATATTTTACACCAATACAAGTTACACACCAGGTTGACCACGACACACACTGTTGTTTTGCGATGGCACACATATGGCACAATTCCGTGGAGTGACTGAAATGTCGTTTCAAACACAGTGGAACCCGCTCGCGTCAACTAGCGTTTCGGCGGTGTACTGCAGAGCAAAACAGACATACGCAGAGGCATAAATGACTTGATTGACCTTCAGTGTTAATTGAAACGCTTGAAAATATATTGTTTGAAGTAGATAAAAAGGTAAGAATGTGGTTGTATTTGAAGTGAGAATGAAAAGAAATACATCAGGAAACATTCAGAAAGTTAAAATGTGGTTATGTCCCGGAAAAGCTCGTTTTTATTTCCCAAATGAAATTCTTGAGTCTATTCCTTTCAGACCCTTCACAGCAGCCAGGCTTTGTGCCAGCTCATCTTACAAAACCTCGCAGTCTAATGCATTTCCACTGAAAATAAATTGTGTTGAGATCTGAAAAGGCGACTGGAACCAAACTATAAAAAAAAAGGTTAGTTTTACATAGACTTGAGATTTTATATTGAAAAGGCAGGAAACGGTTCGATCTAAAGTGCTCATAGCTAAAGTAATTAAGTTGTGAAACTAGTTTTGGCTTTATAACAATGTCTAAAACAACACAGTCTTTTGAAAACGAACATGTGGGATGTAGCCTTGAAGAACAGCATGAGTTGAACCGTCCTCTGTCACATGTTGCATCATTTAAAACACATTACACTCGATTTATTGTCATCTAGAGTCAGATCCATTTCAAAGCAGCGCTGCGAACACAGACTGTCACTCATGTGCTCTCATCTATCTCTTTAATTTCCCTGCATACTCGTGATGAAGTGTGCTCCGTGACGATATTTCAGCACTGTCTCTCCGCTTTTTGGACCATCCATTGTGCGCCGCCTGTGGGCATATCTCGTTCCCGACCCCGGCCTGTCTGCTCTCCTCGAGGAGCCAGCATGGGTCACCCCCAGCAGACTTGTCTGATTAACAAAAATAATGCCCTGCCCAGAGCTAGAGCACGCCATATTGTCTTCATCCAGCTGCTCAATGGTGACTTTGGTTTGATGACCTGCTACTTCAGTAAGTCAACCCAATTTATGATTGTTTTTTTATCTTACTCATGCCCAGAAAGCACAAATGAAATGGTTCTAACTAAATTGAACAATAATTTACAAAACCCTCAACTTATATAGGAGACCTAGGTTTGTACCAACAGAAAGTCCGGGTCCTAATGTGATTAAGTTAGCTTTTTTATATATATAGTCAGAAGAAAAAAGTGGTTTGGATTAAAATGAATTTGTAAATTACCTACTTTATTGTATTATGCAGACATTTTCTATAAAACACTAGCTGTTCTGTGAATAACTAACCTTTTGGTCGAAATACAGTAAGTCTTATTGTATAACAAACAACTATATAATCTAATCCCTCTGACTAGTTTTCCATCTCTTAAATCAAATGGTCAGAGTAAGTTTTAAACAGGTTTTAGTCAGATTTTAAACAGGTTTAAGATTATAAAGCTGCTGCTGGTGGTTTTCTCTGAAGCTGAGGGACACAGAAAATCTTACCTTGGGCCATGATTGGTCCCTGGGCCGTACTTTAGACATGCCTGGTTGTACGTGTTTAAAGGCAATGTATTTGGGCAGCATCGAACCCCTCCCTTGCAACAGCCTGTGAGCACCTATGGTTGTCCTACAGGAACATGCTTTAGTCTATGAACAAACCCAATGGAAACAGATCAAACAGTGACCTTACTTTAAAAAAAGGTTTGAAAATATCCTTCATGCAAAAATGAGAGTTCAAAGACATGAATGTGCTTCTCCTCTTGAGGCGCTCAGTTTGTCCACTCTGGGCAGAAGAAAAAGCAGAAAGCAGTATTGCTCTTTATGTTTTGATTTATATTGACATTTTATAATGTAAATATACATTTATTTTATATTGCATCTATGACATAATACACCCAAAATACCTTAAGCCTGTATACGTCTGTAATGGAAACATAATGTTTTTGTTCTTTACAAGTTTAGGCAGACGTTACATTGAGTCATTAAATCTGGAAGATAAAATGTTGCAGAAAGTAGAAGTGCGCCTCGAAGCCAGCCACAACAATGCCTTTTAATCCAGCGCAACAGTTTCTCTCAGATGAATGCAGTCAAATTAGTGCTGCTCAGCTCTATTGTGGCGCCGGGCCCCGGCACCATGGGCGAGATGTGAGATTTCAATCATTTCTGAGAACGGCAGAGGAGAGTCTGGAGAGTGGCAGACAAGCTGACTAATAACAAGGTTCAGTAACAAGGGCCTGATGCTAATGACTCCTCACTCCAGAAATATCTGCAAAATACAAAAGGCTGTATCCCGACTGCAGCAACGAAAATAGAATAATTGGAAGACAAAGCATTGGGGGAATATACAGTGATTTATAGTGGGATTTCTAATATGGGAATCATTAATGGAGCCCAAATGCTATAAATCATGTGGACCACTGGACTCTCTCAGCAAATGCATGAATGTACAATCAGCACAGCTCTCACGAGGCGGCTGCCATGTACTTTTGTTCTATTAAGAGACATTTTTTAAAGAGATTACGTATTCTTATGAACTCAATGGACAGCTGAGGAGAAGTGATCAGGAAGCACACCACAATCAAATAATTCAGTTTGAGACAGACTAACGCCACACAGTGA
The DNA here is from genome assembly GCA_024349245.1 of Neodontobutis hainanensis. Classification (NCBI taxonomy): domain Eukaryota; kingdom Metazoa; phylum Chordata; class Actinopteri; order Gobiiformes; family Odontobutidae; genus Neodontobutis; species Neodontobutis hainanensis. The sequence goes on from JALDNG010000016.1 coordinate 15,040,774, forward strand.
TAAAAAATATATATTGCAGACTTTCTAGGATGGCTTTTCTTCTTCATTCTTCTGTAAAGTGGTAGTGGTCGAATGTATTGAGGCCACAGACAACAAAAAGCTTTCTGATGCGTACTACAGTTGAGTCCACTGTGACAGTAGCCGTGCATTACTGGTGTCTGCTGCGTAAGCAAGAGTGTTTCTGTTTATTCACTGTTTCCAGTTTGGTCGGGAATTAAGGTAATGCACTAAAAGAAGCTCCATAATCTGAAGGTAAAACTTTCTAGATAAAGCTGTGCTGGTGGAGGCTGTAATGGAAGCAGGGTGTGTGTTGTTGTGGCAGCTCTTAAATGACTCACAATAGGCTGTTATTTATGCATTTAAGACAAATTCATTCATAAATAGAAGAGCAGTGGCAGGATAAAGTAAACTATTGACAGAGAGCAACAAAAGTCCTGAAATAAGTCCAATACAAAGTGTTTGAGTGACAGCTGCTGTGTGATATTATGTGATGCATTTGACTTGGAGGAAATTATAGTAATTTAGTTAGTTCCCATGAATTGACTTGAACAAGTATTGACTTAGTATTGTGTCGTGTAAAACCTAAAACCAAATCCAAACACTGCAGAATCTGACTGGGAAATCGGCGACCATCGAACATTTGCACATGATTACACGGTCTTTATTAGCTCCGAATCACAAGGCGTAGAAAACATAGCACTAAGTTAATTCCATGCATTTCAAAGCCAGCCAAGCCGAACTGTCTTTAAATCTGAAATGCCAGCGCAGAGATCTTTTATTCCTCAAAACTGTTTTAAATAAAACAGCATTACCACATAGCTTACCTCTTTGCATTCACAGTTGATCGTGTCCAGTTGGGTCAATGTGAGACTTTCAATCATTGTGCCTTGATGTGAGTTTTCACTTTACATATGCAGCACTTGGTCTAAAGCAGAAGTTAGTTTTGACAGTAAGTAAGGCCAGTCACTGTCCATTGAATGAAAATTGGACAGGAATCTTCCTCGAGGTTAGAAATGTTAAAACATTAGACCTATCATTACTGATAGCCAGAGTAATACCATTCCCATCCATTCAGAGAAAATGAGGCAATTTTTGTTCTGCCATTTTCCTGTCGTGCTTTCATCCAAAGCAACAAACAGGTATGGAGCCACAAAAACATTGGGTGATTTCTGTCTGATGATTCATTTTCCTCCATCAGATGACTCACAGATGTATACTTTAGAGATCTGCTATGGTTTTAGGACAAAAGACAAGTCAGACCTCGTCCCAGGTGTCCTCCAAATCTGAAGGAATAGAAGTCAACGTTTAGTTCCTTTTGTGTGATTGTGTTACTGCTGCGTCTGTTGTTTGTTGAATGAAAAGCAGAGTTTTGAAGGGTCACAGTGGGTTTGAATCATTCACATCAACCCTTTTTGGTTCACTTTAATCACACTCACACACTTGTTTCCTCAGAAAGTCTGGTTCGTTTGGGGAGGTGTGATCAGTGCGGCTCAAAGAAGCTTTGTTTTGCTTTAAAACATGGTTCTCGGTCCATTTCCAACTGAACCCTGGTCTGGTGCGATTAAACTGAGAAGGAAAGACCACTTAACGTTGAACCAAAGGCAGGAGGTTAACCAAATCACTGTTTATTAATAAAAAAATTAAAAAGAGACTATAAATAAACATTCAATGAGAAAATGTAGAAAAAAATTGTGTTAAAGTGGGCAACTGCTTTTAATAAAATGTGTTATATATACACAACTAGAGCTGGCTGATATTGTTCTTATAAACTTCATACTTTGGTAATTATATGATAAAATAGAGATGTGGGCCAACAGATGAGCCAGGATTCTTCTCCTTCTTTTGTGTGCGCAGTGTGAAAGAGAACCAGACCAATTGAAATTCCTGTAATGGGTACACCAGACTGTTAAGTGTGAAGTCTCATAGAATAAAATGGAGCTTTGACATTTTCAGACACTAGAGAAAATGCTCTAGACTTGATACAGTGTCTAAAATATACCGTATATGGTTCAGATACTTACTACACAATCACTGCCTGCTCTTCACCAGTCACTGGAAACCATGCTTTTTCAGAGACAAAGGCTGAAGACCTTGAATGCATCTCGGCCTCTTATTGTCCACAGCATCATAGACCTTAAACTATTTACAAAGATAAGAATGAAGCCTGGTCACTCAGCACTAATGCACAAACCACAGCAGCAGCTCCGATACCACAATTAATGTTGTTTAGTTCCTTCGTACAGCAGGTTCTGGAGTGTATTTTGTTGACTGGTCGCTAATTGCCTTCAAATCCATATGATACAGAAAAGTCTCCTTTGGACAAAAGTAATAATACCATTAAAGCTGCAGCTTAATTTAGTGTTCTGATTTCCTCTCTTTGTGAATCCAGTTTAATGAGCGTTAAAGGAAATAAAAGCAAAAAGGAATTGTCCACTGTGTATTTTCTCACCAAACACAAGTCTGTATTGTCTTTGCTTCTGAAATGTCATATTGTCATATTTTATGTATGATTTGCAAAAAAAAAAAAGTTAAATAGCAACTGAAAATACTTGCTAAGGTTGTCTTCATGTTAGAGGTACAGGCGGTTGGTTTTGTCGTCATCTTGTGGTAAAACGTCAGACTGCAGTTCCACAGCTAACACCCCTCTTTTCTCCAGCCTGTGAGCACCTATGGTAGCCTTGTAGGGACATGCTGACATAAATGTAAATTGATGTAAACGTCATAATAAGTTAATTTGTATGTACAATACAACTCATTGATGATTAACCCTATAATGTTGACTTTAAACATGCTCCTAAAGGTCTTATGAGTAGTGTGTGTCTAGAGTTAATTGTGTGTAAATGTGCTGTATGTATAAATATGTGCATGTTAATGTTTTTTTTATATAAATACTACATGTTGTTTTCTCACACATCCTTTATGCTGTCTTTATGTTTAATGTCTTATTTACACAAAAGCCGTGAGTCGCCCGCAGACACATACCCACTGTACTGTACGCACCATAACTCATAAAAGTCAACCCCGAGTGTCCTTATACACCCCTTTGTAAACATGATATACTCCCTTATTCACGCCCTAACACACCGGCATCAACTTATTTACAGAGATTTATGAGTTATTATAAATAGTACAATAAGTCAGTTTTGCCTAATTGTTCTGAAATAACGAGTTAATGCATGTAAAGTGAAAAAAATAATACATGCCAGACTATTATCATCCATTTCCTGTTTCAAAGATGGATTTCTGGGACACGTATTTATGACAAAGACAACAAGACAAAACGTTTGTCAAATACAAAGACAAAAAAATGTGCTTGTATTTCATCCAGAGATGTGTGGGTCCTGTCGCTGCAGGTGTAACGTTTGTGATTTAAAACCAAAGCATGTTACTGTTAGATAAGACACAAGCAAAGGTTACCCATAAAAAACATATTAAAGGCTTTATTTTGTTTTTCATAGACTTCTAAATAATCTATATACAGTTGTGCTCATAAGTTTACATTTCCTGGCAGAATCTGTGAAGTTTTCTGAGTTTCAGAGAATATGAATGATAGCACAATTTTTTTCTGTCATTCAAAGTCAGTGGTTTGATAAAGCCATTAATTGTCAAACAACTGTGTTTACTCTTTTTAAATAATACTGACAACAGAAAATGCCTAAATGACCCTCATCAAAAGTTATATACCCTGGAGATTTTGGCCTGATCACATGCAGGAGGCGACACAAACCATCCTCACCTGTGACCTGTTTGTAATCAGTGTGTGGATAAAAGGTCTGTGAGGTTCTGGGCTCCTGACAGAGCCTTGCATCTTTCGTCCAGTGCTGCACTAATGTTTCTGTCTGAGTCATGGGAAAAGCAAAAGAATTGTCAAATAATCTGTGGGAAAGAATAATTGAACTGTATAAAACAGGAAAGGGATATCAAAATATATTTAAGGAATTGAGAATGCCAATCAGCAGTGTTCAAACTCTAATAAAGAAGTGGAAAATGAAAAGCTCAAGTAGACCACCAAAAATTTCATCCACAACTGCCAGGAAAGTTTTTGTAGGAAAAACCCACAAATAACTTCAGCTGAAAGACAGGACTCAAGATGCACAATAAGGAGGCACTTGATGAAAAATGGGCTGCAAGTCAACGGAAGAAAGCCATTACACCACAAATGCTACAAAGAATCCCAATTACAATACATCAAACATCAGAGACATGCCTCAACACTTCTGGAACAAGGTCATTTGGAGTGACACAAATTATACTTTTTGGCCACAACCATAAACATCACATTTTGAGAAGAGTCAACAAGGACTTTGATGAAAGGTACAAACATGTGAAACATGGAGGTGGAGCTGATGCTTTGGGGATGAGCTACAAAGGCACAGGAAAAGATTAATACAGCATGTTATCAGAAAATACTGGAGGAGAATTGGCACTCATCAGCCCTAAATCTGCACATGGGACGTACTTGAACGTTCAAACATTACAACAATCCAAAGCACAAGGCCGAGTCGACCTGTCATTGGCTACAGCAGCAGACAGTGAAGGTTCTTCAAGTCATTTAAGTCAAAGTGACAAAAGTTTTTCTGTTATCATTCATATAAAAAAAAACAATAAGAATCACATTATGCCAACTGTATATCACCCATTTTTTGTTAAATATGATTTTTGTGGCTGTAAATGAAACTTTTGTGCATCTTGGAAACACCAAATGGGAAAATGCAGGGTTGCCATGTTTTCAAAAAGTGTCCGAAGGCTTTATTATAACGCTGCTTCAGCTCTGCACTTGTCACACTCGGTTAGTTCAATGAAGTAATGAATCTGCTGCTGTACATTTTTCATAAGGGGAGGTGGGAGTGAAAAATCTGCTATTTATAATGCATTTAATATGGATGTTTTTCCACACAAGCCCCCGTAAAGCAGACCAGCGGCAATTGTGATGCGACATGGGCACCGTGTTTAATGTTAACATTGCCCAGGGGAGAGTCAGCATAATGCACTGTCACTGTCGGAGAGGAATCTGCTGCTTATACGACACAAGCAGCTGTAGATCACACTGTGAAGACGAGGCCAAACAGAACTGGTGGGAAACTCCTTGCTATGAGTCACATTTAGCAGAACAAAAAGTCACTACTTCTATTTGTATTGAATAACTTCAAGAACACTTTTTGAAGGCACTGATCACATAAATCTAAATTTCATACCTTTTTTTTATATGCTTCGTCCTGTGATTCTTTTTTTTTTTTTTTTTCCATGGTAATCTCTCCAAACAGTTTGCTGTGTCGGTCATTGGCGAGTCATTTATGCTCCATGTGGCCTTTTATGCTACATTCTGGCGTTTGTAAATCAGTCACCCAGCTTCTAGTGTGATTTATTATGTACACACCACAAAGCACCCACTGCCACTGTCTCGACCCATCTGGAGCACCTCTGTTCCAACTCCCCGAAGCATTTAAAAAGGGTCTCATGTCCAACATGGGATTCAGAATTTTTTAAATTTAGAAATCAGTTTATAGCTTTCAGCATAGCCACTTGTTTGTTTTTTTTTATTTTTTAAAACAGTGATAATTTTATGAAAAGACATTTCTTCCTCTCAGGTTAAACATTATTTCTATCCACATAAGAACATTTGAACCACTACAAACAAATGTTTACTCCAGATAATAACAAAAGTGTATTGCTAGTTTGTTGTGTTTCAGTGGTTCTCCCTGAGGTTTCTCCTCTTCCCCCATGTTTTTTTTTTTTCCTTACCCTGAAGGAGACTATAATGGGGTGTTTGGATATTGACTTATACAAAAATAAATATCTTGTCTGTATAACGTAAAAAGTTCAATAACGTAAAGCATGCCCACTTCAAATTTAGTGCAGTTCAAGAAGAAAATACTCTAATGTTCTAACCATGGATATGCACAGGCTCATTACAGAAAACAACGTGGGTGAATAGAGCAGCAACATCAATGGATTAGTTTTCCCAGTCTACATAAAAATTATATTAATTCAGTTTAATCAATGGCTGCATCATCACAAGAGAAACACCCTCCGACTCCCAGCTGCAGTGTCAGATTATTTTATTTTGTAGAAAGAGGTTGAAATGTGACCGCAGATGTCTATAGGCGGCGTTACAGGAGAAGCCCACCTATGATTTTCAATTACAAATAAGACGATGCATTAGGTAAAGACGTGGCGAGGGTAATGGACTTTCTCTGTTACTCTTCTAAAATGGACTTGTCCCAGGAGACCAGCGTTTTCCATTATTAAACCCCGAACACACATCGCCCACCTCTGCTGTTTTCCATCCGCTCAAAGCAGAGTGAAATTACCTGTTTCCGAAACCTAAACACAGAGAAGAAGCCTTACAGAGTGGTCGGCAAAGCTCTGAACTCCCATTTCCTGCCTGCCGCGTTTCAGGCTTTTCATGAGAGAAAAACAACAGGTCTGTGCACGCTTCTGAAATGGACAAAAAAAATGGAAAGTATTCACAAACTTTCTACATGTTGCTTACATTAAACTAAAGTAATGGTTATTTTTTTGGCAATCCAGTTGACAACTTGAACAAAATTATGAGTTCCTATTTTTGAAGTTGAGGTAGGATGTAAAGATGATCACTTTTTTTTTTTTGGAAAGCGTAAGTTAAGCCAAAGCTGAGATGCTTGTACCAGACTATAGTTTAAGAGCTAATTTCCATCTGTAGTCCTATACTGTACATGTTTTTGGTGGTGGGGAAACCGGAGTACCCGGAGGAAACCTACGCAGACACAGGGAGAACGTCTTTGGGAGTATTCAAACTTTTCTTAAAGTAGCACCGTGTCATATTGAGGCCAGAAATATACAGTACAGGTGTGTGTATATACAGGTTTTATCTATAAGAAAGTTGGGACAAAACACCTTCCAGAAAGGTTGACAAAATTAAATTTTTTTGTGTTCATCATCTTGTTCTAGAGACATAAATAAGGGGCTTTTGATCTGGGAAGTAATATTGGAAAAAGTATGTTACAGACCCAACATATGGTTTCCCTCTTTGTCATATCACTGTATTTTGAAGAACATGGACCATCCCCTGCACTGGGCTTTTGAAAGTCCAGAGCGCTCCAGTGGACGTCTAAGATCAGTCCGCTGCAGATCAGTTTATGAATATAAATATAAGTCTAAATCGATTAATTTGAAGAGACCCAAACACTGAGTTTCTCCTTGTAGTTAGATTGAATAGAATACAGAAGTGTATTTTCAATAAACATTGCTATATCAGATTTAAATGAGACTTCTGGAGAGTGCAGCTTCACTTTAAACATTTTAGTATTATGGCAAATAACATGATTGGATGCAAACAAGTTCAAAACATACGACACTCGCTCTGTTGAAATGTGGTAAAAAGTGGTCAAATAAGAAATTGTGAATTGAACCTGTATGATTTATGGTCAATACAATATGTTTAATCATGGAAGCTGTCGGACAAATAAAATCTCAGTTTGTGCAAGTCTAAGGGGACCCAACATATCGCTGTAAATGTGGACTAAATTAGCTTTTAATTTCCCAGGTTGGACTTTAGTTGAACAGGTTTTAGTGAAGTAGTGTTGGTTATATAGTTTTTTTTTTTAAGAAAGGTGCTAAGATACAGATACATATATTGGGAGATGGGGACAAAGTGGAGCCATGGAGAGAGTCCGTACCTGATGCATTGGGCAGTGGTTAGTATTCCTGCTTCGTAGCATAAGGACCTTGCTGTGAAGAGGAATGCTAATGTCTGATCTCCTCTGTTTCTGCAGAGGTTTCCTCCAGGTACAGTTTCCCCTACGTTTTAAAACATGTACGATATGTCCACTAAGGGGCTAGGACTCACAGTGGGACGTTCCTGAGTTAATAAAAAGGTCAAAGTTTGAGAGGGTTTAAAGGCAGAAGGAGGAAAGCAAAATGAGCAGAGGCCAAACATCGAAGTGAAATGTCTTAGAAGTGTTTGGTGTAGGCTCATGTCAAGTTTAAAAGAAAAATGAATAAAACCAGTTCATTCAGTTCCATTTTGTGTAACCTCACGAGCAAATTAAACCCTCATCCACACACTCATCACTGACAGACGTCTAGTGTGTCCCTCAGGAAGACTTTTCTGTCATTTGATCTACTGCTGAAAACACCACTGAACGAAAAAAGTACCAGGACCTTTTACGAGTGAACAAACAAGATGAGTCATTTTCTGTTTTGGTTCAAACTCAGAAAATGAAACTCGCGGACATTATCATGTAATTATGTCCTCATGGTTTAAGGGAAAATTGAGCTGCAAAAGAAAAGCTAATGCATTCACTGACCATTATTAGAAGGTATCAGGTTTGAGTGATGAATTAATAAAAGCAAAGGAAACCCAAAGATGGGTGTCGTGGAGGAAAACAAACACTTGGTATGCTGTGGGGGCCGAGACAAAAGCCGCTTCCTTTATGATAACCTAACAATCTGCGGTACAATCTTCAGCCTGACGGCAACTTATGCAGATGCGTCTGAGTAGAAAAGTGCCGCGTTGAATTGAACCTCGGCGTAAAGTGCTCAGCAGGCAGGTCACATTGTTATTGGCCGCCTGTTGGTGAGGATGAGATGCTGAAAACACACTCCAGGCCTTATCCCTCACCTGACTGGCCCCTAACGCTCTGTGATGGATAGGGCCAGATTAAAGACGTGACAGTTCATCCAAGTTGTGTCATTTAGAGAAGATAAAGGGTTAGCTTTTTCAAGGGCTCCCATTATGTCTTCATGAAAAGTAATACAAAGGAATGCAGCGGTTCAAGTGCTTGTCTTTCTTTATGATGGCATCATGCACTTCTTAAAAAAATTAATTAAACTGGAATAAAAGTGGAAAGTACCAAACTATTTTTCATTTTCACACATGGTTGACATGACGTTTGTCGACTTGGGAAACATTTAATACCAAGAAAGCCATTATTGTTGAAAAGCTCATTTAGTTATTAAGGAGCTTGCTCATTTTAGCTAGACATAAATTAATCAGTTTTCCACAACAATAGTGGTCAGTTTGGTACATTTTATGTTTGAGCCCCACAACATAATTTATGTGTGTGTTCCACTGTAGGAGACTTCAGATTTTCTAAAACCTCATCTATCAGTGCTCTTTTCATAGACTGTGCGCTCTGAGGACCAGGAAAATCAGTAGCTCAGGTCGGTTTGGTTCATGGAAATGTACATATGAGCAGCCACACAGAAAAAGGACTCAAAATTCTCACAGGTAAGTTCAAAGTTTAATCAAATAGCAGAGGTGTCCAAAATCGACAGGCAAAAAAAAACTGACAAGAAAAATGGCTATACTGCTACAAAGCCTCTCTCATGGAACCCCTTAAAAGGTCCTCGAAAGGGCGCCAGCAAACAGCGATATACTTCCGTCCACCGGAGGGCAGGCTCCAAAAGCGGAAATATAAGGAGAAACCCAATGGCAGCTTTACAAGTGTAAAAAAAAAAAAAAAAAAAAATCATGTTTCCAGCCTGGTACAAAAGATGGCTCCTTCTCTAGAGCTAAGCTTTTTATTACATGACAACTCTTGTTTAATACGTCTGTTTATGCTATCTGAAAACTATGGTTTTACTGTGAAGTAATACCAAAAAGCCAGAATGTAACCCAGATTTTATTCCCCTGTGGTTACGAGAATATCGGTGAATAGGGGACCAATGGGCAGAAAATGTCCATTATACAGTCATTGGTGTATACACACACGAGGGAGGTGAGGCAATCACACAGACCAGGAAGTGACGTGACCAGAAACAAGACACAAGGTGAGTAACCAAAATAAAACAGAAAATGACTAAGTGAAGGAAAAAAACACGAGCTTAAGGGCTGGACATGACAGTAAGAGACTTGCCTTATGAGTGTTGGTCCTGGAGAGTTTCTGTTTCTATATGATATAAAACATATTTAGACTTGGATACGTTGCCAAAGGTAGAGAGTAGATTCTGGTGTGCAGTGATGTGAGAGACTGGAGGTACAGTATCTGTTATTATTTGGACTAAAGCACAAAGTATTGAATGGGCAAATCCACTCCACAGCTTGTGTATTTGCTCCAATGACAGTTTTGAAGAGCCTCACCTCAAAGATGTCTGTGGAGGTTCTCAGTCATCCAGGACCTCTTGAAGAAAGGACAAAACAAAGGCATCTGCAAACCTACGTCCAGATGCCTTTGTTTAACCTTTTCTTAACTCAAACACTAAACTCATGAGAAGAGAAGTTTTTTTGGAACATTTAGCAGACTTTACCCAGTAATGGCTCTTTATGCACTTGTCAGAAGTGGATAATGACATTGGGTTTTGTTTTGGTCGGAACATCCATCACTGGTGCCAACAGGAACGAGGAGATGACAGCTGAAGGAAATGAATATTTAATGTCACATTTGCTGCATTTATTGCCATTTCTGTGTCAGAGCACAGAGCTTTTAACTGGGATCACTTTAAATAAAAGAAGCCTTGTTATCTGCCGTCTCTCAGCTTAATATGGGCCCGTTATCAGCAGCGTGGTTCATTAGCAGATTTCCAATTCCACTTTCATTGAGCTCTGGCCTCCGAGTCGTGCTGTGAGAATACAGAGCAGTGAAATCCCTCCGTCTGCTTCACCAGTGGCGCCGGTATTGCTCTGAAATCCACTGTTCCCAACATTAATTTCAGTCGACAGCTGCTAAATGCTGGTTAAAAAAGCTTTGAGGATTCTATTTGCACCTTTTGAAATCTTTTCGAGGCACATCAGCGCAAATCCATTAAAGCTGCCCTTAAATCTCCCGACAGTTCCTCCGAGCCACATGTAACGTTCTCATGTGGTTTCGACGGCCCTTGATCAAACTGAGCCAATCACTTCATGACCGAGACTCTCACCACGCTTCAGATTGTCCTTTTATAGATTTTGGTATTATATCTGGAGCCCTCCTCGTCTGCCATTACACAGACATTTCACATTTTCAATCTCACCTCAGTGACTCGCCTCGACTCCAGATGAAGGTGACACTGTGTCCAATTGTCTCTCCAAACGTGTCGAGGAATACCAGCCAAAGAGATGCTTTTATGACCTCGAAGAGGGAGTTAAAGTGAAGTTCTGAGTGTCTTAATTGCAAGTTAAGAGAAAGTTTATGGATCTCACTGAAGGGAATTTTTTAAACAGCAAAGAGGTTAATTAAAAACAATGGTGTCTCAAAGATTAATGTTGGTATTTCCAGGGTTTTCTAACGCATGCTTCGGGACGTGTGTCGAGAAATCTGTTTGGTGACGTGTGTGTGGATGCTTGCGTCGTTTAGGGCGAGTGACGTTGCTGATGACATTTTGAAACCTCGCTGGTTCAGAAAGTATAAACCTGCTGCAGAAACCCATGCACTGCCCCTGAAGTTGTTAAAACACCGCAACAAACAATTGTTTCCCTGTGGGGAGCAACACCAAAGGAAACTAAACACATTTACTTTATTTATCTAAGTAATAGTGAACAATACATGAAATGCACTTTTTAAGATTGCTGCACTGGTGTAGGACAGTCTTGAGTGTGTAACATATTGATAAAATGACCTAATACATCCTACTGTGACCAGCAGGGGGTTTATGTGAATGAAGCCTCGAGAAATGAACCTTTTTGTGAACTATTTGGGTGGAAGGCTGCAAGGCGTCATCTGGCCTTCACTAATGCTCTCAGCAGCACACCAGGAGCCCATGTTACCTCCTCAGTACCTGGCTGCTCTTTCAGCCCCTCCTACAGGGCTTTCATATTTCATAAAAAAAACTGATTTTAAAAATGCGATAATATTTTTATCTACTTTGTACATATCATAAATGCTAGTTGCATAAAAAGACAATGGTTAAGGTAGTTTTCAAAAAAAGGAGATTGTAGGCAACTTGAAAAACTATTAAAGAGTGCTGATTTAACTGTAGCGGTGAGTTTAGAGAGTCTGGTTAAAGCAATGGAGCAGCAGACACACAACAGGACGAATGCTGTACTGAACAACATGGACTGTCCGAGAGAGTCCGTCTGCGATCAGTGAGCCTCAGGACAAAACAACAAAAAACTGTACAGTCAATCAGTCTGTGGCAGAAAAAGAACTTAAATTAACTCATTTGAAGAGGCCTAAAAACTGAATTCAGCCTCCACAGTTAAATAATCCAACTACATTCATCATTAATAAAAAATCTGCCATTAATAAGAATGACATAATAATTAAAACAATATATTTGAATTAAGATGGGTTCACATACAGCCTCATATCCAGGGTTTTACTTTTATTTTTCTGACTAAACTTTTGGATTGTTAGTGAAAAATCAAACCTGTATTTTTAAAGTTTAGACCAAACATGGCTGTGAAGAAAACTAACCCATCAATAAAATGCAAAGATGGCCGTGCTTCAAAATATTCAGTGTTGCTTGTGTTCACACACTTTGTTTTTCTGCAGAGCATCATGATTAAATCAGAGCATGAGAAGAGCCCTAACACTTTCAAATGCTCAATAAAACTTTAGAAACTTTTGAAACTGTATTCGTGGCTATGCATCAATTTTGAGGCTTGTGAATATTCAATCTGTTCTGGGGCATGTGCAGATAAAAAAGATAGATCATGGTTATATGTGATGAACATAAACACTTTTCAAGTCACGTTTTCCACAGAAGACTGTTCTGTTGAGATGCTGTTTTTAAAAGGAAACATTTTTTGTCTGCTTTCTTTAGGAGTGACAGCTGAAGGCAGCAAATGGTCCCAGACAGGAATCGAGCACGTCAGCCGTAACAAACACACACACCTCCAGATCGAGTTTACAGGACGATCAGAATAAGACTCTTACAGGCAACACCACATTACTACATATTTACCGATGTCACAATATGTTCATATGTTGCATGTTTAAGTGCCATGATCCAATGTCTAGCAACTTGTCTGAAACATCTTACTCCTAGTTTAACTTATATAGGTTTCAATTTCTGATAAAGTAAAAGAAGAAGAGGAAAAACAGCCTGAACCCAAGGGCTCGTTTCTGTTGAGCAAACTTCAATCTATTTATTGATCATCGTCTGCCTGTCTGAACTCTTCTGTTAGCTTTGTTTTCTTGAACTCCATGTTTAGTGCCACTTGTTTTCATTCGAGGAAGAAGAGTTAATGAATGTGTCAAATGCTCATGTCATGAATGGTCACAATCACTATAATCTGTCAAATGGAGAGTTTAATTTGTCATAATTGGCATTAAACACTATTTTTCAGATTTAAAATGATCTAATTTTGCAGTGTTGACATCAAATTGATCTTGCCCTTGTCTGAAGAGTCAAAAACAAAAGTTTTTTGGGGAAAAAGCAGTTTTATTACTGTTTTGTAAATTTTGATATGACCACCATCCTACCCTTTATTTTACATTTGTTCTACCTTCTCAGCCAAAGTTGCTCAATCTAACAAACCCTACCCTCTCCAAACCACCGTCACTACATTAGCTACAGCCGATCAAAACCTCGAGGCATCTGAAACGTAGAGAGATGTGTCTTCAAAAGACAATCCACATCTCCAGGAGTCACACACGTTTTATTCTTTCATGGAAGTTTGGTAATTAGGAACAAGATCAGTGAAGACACCAGAGTCAATGAACTTTTCATGTCTCATTAATAAAACTGTTTCTCATAGATTAGCGAACTATGTTGTGACAGGGCAAGCTGCCATTAGCAAAACCTTGCATAATTAAGTATTACAACTGATAATGCACAGTACAGGGGTGTGTTTAAACCTCACTTTAAGATAGAGTTGGCGTTGGATGCCTGTTGCTTGAATAAAACATTGCATTTGCATTTGCAAGTTCAGAAACCTGGGAATAAACAGGACACATTCTTTTTTCACTACAGTCTTGCAGCAGTATGATCCAGCCTCTGACACTGTAACGATGCAATAAAAAATCATTTTAAATATAATATTCAAGCAGTCAGTACATTGTCATCAAAAGAGCTCAAAAAAGTGGAGCCTTAAAACCTCTAAACCTCTGGACTATTACACCGAACAGAAATGTAAAATGTCACTAGAGCAATTAGGAGAAGCAGACTTGTGCCACATGGGCCGTCTTTTTTCAGCCATTACCTGTCGAACATGTTCATTAAAGGCGTCCAAACTCCTGCTGATGAACTTCTGAGGCCTGGAGCTGTCGGAGCAGCGTGTGGTTTTATCAAAAAACTTTCCAGCGTTCATTTTCCGATAACAGAGAAGCTCGATTGCTATAAATGTATAATGAGTTTCATCACCTACTGTAATATGCACCATCTCATCTCACGGCAGCACTGTGCATTTGTCCAGAACCGGGCAGAGGCCTAATTACGTAGTTACCACTTTGGGGAAACTGGACTAATCTCGTGAGGCTTCCTTCAACAGATGTGGCCAATTAATGTCCTGTCTTTGAAGGAAGACCAGTTTAGATGCGTGTTATTCTGGGAATTTCATCTCAAAGTAAAAGAGGCTTGTGTCGGATGAAGCTGGTTAATCACGTCTTTCTTCTTCAGGAGCAGCTTTTCCCTGAATTGCCAGTCCACGGTTGATTGTGAATGTTAACGACCAGGATGGAGCAGATACGGGTGAAGGATAATGTCTCTGGTTGGAGTCATTACCTCAGTGACATCCACAGCAGGTGCACGGCATTGGGAAGTGGGATTACAGAGGGTTTTTTAAATGAAATAATACACTGCACAGGATAGATGTGACTGTGACTTATCGACGTATTAGATCAGGGAACATCACGATGAGCTCTTCATTTTATAAACAAGGGCTCCGAGGATTTTCATTAATATTTCGTGTTTCCAGCAATCCCCAAAAGAAAGGATAATGTCTCCAGCACAAAAATACAGATTTCTCTAATAGACCTACTCATTTCTGGGGATTTTATGAGCATTTTCTCATTAGAACGATGATAGTGAGGTTTGTGGATGTTTTAGATGATGAAAGCTCAACACTAGGCACAATGACTAGATATGTGGAAGCTCTATCACATATGTTACACATTTATTGTTGTTGAACACGTGTAATATTAAGTCCACTTTTATTTAGCACATTTCAAGTTCTGCACACAACAATACAATTGTAAATCCAATAAAATAATACTTTTACTTAAAAAAATCCACAATAAAAAATAAATGATATAAAATAATAAAAGACCTTAGAGGACCGCACAACTTGATTCGTGTTTTAAGCCAAAGAATAAAAGTGAGGTTTGATGAGATTTAAAAGTTTCAACTGTGGAAGCCATTTTATTGTGAAGGGGCAGGGCTTTCCAAAGTAAAATTCAAAAATAGCTAGATATAGTCATTGCAATATTCTAATAAGTAATGAGACCTAATCCTTTTTAACAATATTGTGCATCTCATGAAGTTCTTTTAAATAAACACTGCTCCAACAGTGTTTCCCAAACAGAGTCGGGGATCGGAGGTCAGTCCATGAGCGTTTAATTCAACCACACCCCTCAAACCCGCCTCTTCCTGTCGTAGGCCTATAAATAGCATCTGGCGTCATACTTTCATTGTTCTTGTGTCCCGTGCCCCACCCTCCTTTACTGCCCCCTCTCTCGGGGGGTTCAGGGGGTGAATAAGCTCGATGCCCGACAGCTCGTCAGTCTACTTCACACTCTTGTCTTTTAATTCCTAATCGGCCAGGATGTTGAGGTTGTAGTCCGATAACCGTTAACGCTCTAATAAAAATGCCCCAAAACAAACGACTCTTATGGAACTCCTGAAAAGGTTCAGGAGTAAGGGCGCCACTATACAGCAATATACAGCGATATACCTCCGTCCACCAGAGGGCCGGCTCCAAAAACGGAAATATAAAGAGAAACAAAATGGCGACTTTACAAGTGTAAAAATCCTGTTTACAGCCTGGTACAAAGGATTAGCTTCGGTCTCTAGAGCAAACCTAACAACTAGTTCTACCACATTTGCAGCGACAGACAACAACAAAAAATGCAAATGCAAAGTGATAAAATAAATGTATTTTTATTTAATGATGTCGGCTCATTTAACAACAAAGCATGTCCTTCCAAAAGAACTGCACAGTGGAGTAAAACCTGGCTCATTGGGAACTTTAATGCACAAACACGTATCCTCTAAATGAATGAGTAGTGTCCCGTCATCAACACAGAGGAGTTAAAGCTTTTCCGGAGCCTAATAGATCTGTGGCACGACTCCCTGCTGCTCTGTGAACGTAAGCGGTACATGAGTTTAGACCTATTTACCTGGATCCTGCCGGCCGCCTGACAGGCACGCCTCGCTGCTGGAGATGCTGCGCTGTTGTCTGGCAACCCTCTCAGATCAAAGACATGTTTTTTTTCTTCTTTTCTTGCAGTGTGTCCGGTGCATTGTAAAGGGCGATGCAGAAATAGAAAAAAAAGAGTCGAGGGGCTAATGTAAAAGTTAAAAGGGAAAATACAGCGAGTCCAGGATGTGTGTTTGTGACAGATGTGCCGATAATTCATGGTGTAGTAGAGCTTGCATTATTACTTTATCATTATTAATCATTATAAATGCTTGTCTCAATATGATTTCGGGAAATAACGAAAGAAATATTGTCATCTAATACGACATTTCTTTTAGAGTTTTATTTTCTTATGACACATCACAAAACACAGAAAATATTATGGTAAAATGTTATTCTAAAACAATTGTAGCTTATTCATCTTTTCCAAAAAAGTATTTGGGAAAGTGGAATTGGGTAAATCAGGAACAAAAGCATCTGTGTCTGTTTAGCCGAGCCGACCTTCAGTGATTATAACCTGCGTTTGAATTATTAATGTTGATTTCTGATGCGCCGGCCTCAGGGCCCCGTGGCTCGGACCAGCGTTCATTAAACTCAAAGCACAATCAAAGATGAAAAACACAATGCAAGTCAAACATGGTTAATTTAGAGTTTAAATATTCAAAGCTCATTAAGATCAGTGGAGTGTTGTAGTCAGGCCCAGACCAAAAATCAAACCGAGACAATGTTTCCTGCATTAACTGTAATGCACTAAAAACTTCAAAACAGCTTTTACTAATGTAATGATGTATACATTCACTGTGGTGTCTGCTAACAATATCTCATCTATGCTTTTATAGATCTTTATTAAAGCTGGTCACAATGAGACACAGATCCACTAAACATAGATTTGTGTTCAACGTTGTCTTGCCAGAGGTTATAATGGACACTTCAACTGTTTGTAGGTAACATGAATGTGTACATTTTGGCAAGGGAACTGGTTCTCATATTAATTTTGATGACATAAAACAAAAATAATAAACCTTTTTTTTAAATAGGAACTTTGCAGGATATTTATTAACACAACAGCTTTGGAGTCATTGTGATGGCTTAATGCCTTATTTTGTGGTGGATGGGGTCTGTCCTAACCCCACCTATCGTCTCTTAGCAGAAACACTACCCATGCCGGCGTCTCACGGGAGTCTCGAGTCTGTTGCTTAATGACACTACATACTGTACATAAACTGTACATAAACAGTCAACCAGTCAGTCTCAGTCATTCGTCATGGAATAGAAGCAAAAGCAGAGAAAACCATCGCTCATGGTCAAACAGGGGCTCGACGCCAGTGAGTTTTTACGACGGAGGCTGTAGGGGGAGCTCTGTAAAACAAAAACAACAAAGAAACTTCCAGACCTCTAAAGTGTCGCTTTAACGACTGCCTGATACTCCAACTATACACCACCAGTCAAAGGTTTGGACACACTTTCTCATTAGTGTGTCCTAACCTTTGACTGGTGGTGTACTGGAATATGAGACTGTGTGAGTTTTGTCAAAAGCTACCGTTCACATGAGATCACATCTGTCCAAAATGTTACATCAAGGAAAATACAACCAAAGGCCAATGATAAATTTGCAGCAGCATTGGACTCTTTTAGTCCTTTAGTGCTGTGGTTCCCAAAAATTGTGTCGGGACCCAAAGGTGGGTCTTGGTGAATTTTCTTTTAGTCTCAATAAAAATATATATAAAAAAAAATATAATAATTTTTAGTTGGATTTGAACAGGTTTTAGTTTGTTTTCCACAGGTTTTTGATAGATTTAATCAGGTTTTCGATAGATTTATGAATTGGTTACAGTCTAAAATAATTGGCAAAAACAGATAAACATAATTAAAGGCATTTATTGTCCAGCTGTTCAAGACTGAGCCCAGAATAGTCGCCTATAGTTTCAGATACAGCTCATGTTAGAACCAAGACCAAGTGCCTACATCAATAACCCCTAAAATCAGATGAGTATTACAATAGTGTGGCTCACTTTCCTTGTATTTGAGCGATCACAGAGACACTGAGTGAAACTCCACCTGACAACTTATTAAATATTTAGAGTATGGCATAAGCAGTTCTTATTGTGAAACTTCAAAAAGAAAAATGCTTACATAAAAGAAGTGCTACTGTTCAAGTTTGGCACATTCATGGGATTTGTGAAATAGGAAGTGTCAAATAATTTAGTCCAAAGTAAGAAAAATGGGTTGGACGTGCCACGGCAGCATTATCAACTTTCGAAAATGCAAAAACACACAAAACAGATAAATGATCTCTTCAGCAAGACACAGAAAGTTGAAAGTACCGTTTACAGAGCACATCTTGGCATTTATTTAAAACATAATCACACGAGAGAGATACAAAAAAAGCACTTGAAATCAAAACACGTTTGAACATCCAAAAGAGATCAAATGAGGAAACAGTCACATGGTCTTTTTACGGTCTTGTGTTGTGTCTGAGTCTGTGTTAAAGCGTCCTGCACAGCTTTACATCGGTGTAAAATGGAGTCCAGGCTGCACTTTGGTGGATTGACTGGTGTTGAAGGAGGCTCTTGCACACTTTTTCCACCGAGGTAGTTCAGAGCTGGGCCAGGGCTGGTGCTTACGCTACATTAATGGAGTCTTCGGAAATTTAGTTTATGAATGACTGTTTTGTGTATTTATACGCCAGACAGCGCCTCTTGCCCTGTCCACACAGAAGTGGTTCTGAAAAAATAGCTTTTTCCTCTTATTCACATGAAAACGAAATACAGATTTTACGTTTGTTGAGTGTATTTGCTCAATAAAAGTTTTATGAACGCATTTCTGCTTCAAAACCTTCAAAAATCTGTTCAACACATATTTGACTGAAATGTTTTCAGCTTATTGTGCTATTTTAATTGTTGAGATGGCTTTGATAGCATTAACTTTAAAATAAGACAAATCCATCTGATTAAGTTGATTTTAATAATGTGTTCTTTATATTTAATAAAAGCCTTTTTCAGTCAGTTTGTTCTTGGCTATTTGTCTAGAAAAGATTAAATTGAATAAAGGTGTGGGTTGGCAGTGAAGCGTCATCGCTCAGGTCCAATCTGACAGGACATCATTTCCCATCATGCACTCAGACCTTATTGTCCACGCAGGCAAGCGCAGTTGTGAAAATGCAACTGCGGCTGCACAGGTAACTTCAGAGTAATTCGGCGGCTCATCTAGAACGCACCTATTGAAACAACTCCTAACGTTATCTGATATTGACATAATTATATCCTCCCCTAGTGGCCTGGAGGACTTGTGACAGTGTTTGCAGTCGTGTTGTGTTGGATGATAATGGGAATAATCATCAACCACAAAAGAGTGACATGGATTTGTTTGAGAAGCTACTTATTATTGTTGGCAAATGTTAATAAAATAGCTTTTCAAATATAGCAATTATTGTTAAATGCTAATGTTTGATTTTGCAAACTAATGGAAAGACCATGAACACAACAAATACAAAAGGCTTCCAACTTGGACCATCTGAGGAGCACAAGAACACAGCTCTCTAACTCTGCAAATTATTTTCTCTCAACAACAGAAGTGGCCTCGACAGAAAATACCATTTGGTGTTTGGTGGCACTACCACGTTCCTGGACTGAGACTGACAACACTTATGCCACGGGAATCTTGTAAACTGAATATATACATCAATAAATGTCATAATTCTGTCACACTTCATTGGCTTTTTGGTCTGTGACAAAAAAACGAATACGGAGCAGCTGTAGCACCAGCCCAGAACCAGACCTCAGTTCTTGGTGGAAAAGGAAGTGTCTGACATGTTGTCGCCTCCAAAGACAGCTGTGTGTTTTCTTTACATTCTGTTGTTTTTATTGACCTCTGGACACGGTTTCACAAAAGTGTCTAACACCGATCTTTCCTCTGACGCAGGAAGATGATGTCATAAGCTCCATGTCATGTTAAAGATTTAGCTGATGATTGAATTAAAATCAATCAAAAACAAAGAATACTTATTTTTCTGCTGATCAATACAAAGTTCTTTACGACAATATTTCTGGTTGCATTAGTGCTTTTGCGTCAGTCTTCCTAAATGCTGATCTTTTAAACTTTTCTAATTTACTGTCAATAAGGGAAAAAAACTTTTGTGACACCAGCCCTGGTCCAGTACATTGTTTATTAAAATACAGAGGCTATAAAAAATATCCTCTCACTAGTTCAGCATGAACGACTGCTTTATTTGTGTGTGTTTTATTATATTAAATAATTGAATACATAGATAAATAGATATTCTGTAGAGGATTATAAATCTTCATAAAAGCCTTTTCTCTGA
Organism: Neodontobutis hainanensis; assembly: GCA_024349245.1. Lineage (NCBI taxonomy): Eukaryota > Metazoa > Chordata > Actinopteri > Gobiiformes > Odontobutidae > Neodontobutis > Neodontobutis hainanensis. The sequence continues at coordinate 15,061,293 of JALDNG010000016.1, forward strand.
CTCTAGACGGACTAGAAAAGCTGAAATGCTGCAGGGTCGTTGTTGGGCCCTGGCGTCCAGCGAAAGGCCGAGAGTTTCAGGGTTCCCACCGCTTCCTGGAGATGATTTTCAAGGCCTTTTATCAGGAGAGAAACAGAGATCTACAGTTCTCGCTATGACAGCCGTAAAAAAGGTACAAAACAAAAAAAACATGACATCAAAAAAATTTGAAAGTGTCTCATTTTAAAGTGCTGTAATTGAAATTTCACGAGCTAATGTACCAGGATAATGTGGTTTGTGGTCGAACTACTGCTGCAGGTAAATGAGTTAGTGGGACTGGAGCTGGACTAGACCTGTGCACTTTGCCACAGAGTGCAGCAGGAGATGAGGGAAAAAAACAAAACAAGCAAATAGTAATTTCCTCAAAAAGCTTGATTTGACTTGGGTCACAGTGACAATGACCGAAGTCCAGGTCTAATCAGTGTTTGCTGTTAAGTTAAATGGTTTTGATCTAAAAGTGTGGTTTAAACTTGTATAAATAAGATAATATAAAATTATAGTACTTAATGTATTTCACTGTGTATGTCACTAGTTGGTCCAGTTATATTGAGTAACCTTCATGAACTAAATAGATTATTTCTAAATTCATCCGACATAATTGTACTAGATTTGTTGATTGACAACGGCATGTCCCTTTAGGGCTACCGTAGGTGCTTATATACTGTGTAAAGGAGAGGCACAAGGTGTGAAGTTTCTATGTGCTCTTCTGCCACAAGATGCTGACAAAAACTAGACTGTGCACCTTTAAAACGAGACAAAACAATTTCCTAATGAACTAAGCACTGCTAAAAAAAGAAGCTAAATTGTACCGAAAAGAACAAAACCTCACTATCTACCAAACGTAACCCTTACAAAAACAGTTAGTTGTACTTTCTCCCCCTTTTTTCCAAGTCTGAGAGGGTTTCAGTCGGTTTTCCAGGATGCGTGGGAACCCTGTAGAGTACATGCGTCTTGGCTGGTTGTGCCGGCGCCAAGTCCCAGTCTCTAGCTGCGTTGGCACTCGTTTGTGCTGCAGGTGGCCTGGCGCTCGATCTGCCATGTGCCCTCCTCGCATGTGCAGTAGCAGATCGTAGTCATCTATCTTCACCTCGCGGCCGGCTGGGATCACTGCTGTGTCTGCGTAACAGTTCGGCCCTGGAAGGTGAAGAAGAAAAAGTCAGGCAGAGAGCTGTGAACAGTGTGGAGTGGGGATGCATTCAAATAAATCCACAGCTGCAGTCGGGTTTGAATGGATTATAAAAGAACTGCAATTAACACTGGATTCAAGCCTTCACTTTTCAATAAACAAGGCTAATCAATCTGTGAGGCATTTGATTAGTAATAATTACACTGAAAGGGAAAGAAACTGTCATTTTGTCTAACTCACGGTCAGTTCTTGCATCGATGATGGCATTTGTCATTAACCAAGGCTGTACTGGAAAGCAGTAGATTCTTTACTTCAATTAAGTGTGTCCAATAAAAACATACTGATCCAGTTATATACAGTCACAGACACAGGAGAATCTCCAAGTCAACTTTGTTTATGTTATGTTTGTTAATGTCAACTTTGTGTGTTTAAAAATGGGACTCATATACATAAACCCGTTCTGGTGTTAAATTTGAACACTATGGAAGTGTTAGAAAACAGCTTTGAACATCAATGAGTGAACACATGAGTGAGATTGACAGAGACCAGTCAGAGTTCACTCTGTCATGACCCGTAGGAGTTCATTCATTCATTCATTTTCTTAGTCCGGGGTTTACAGGTGACTGGAGCCTATCCCAGCAGCTTTGGGCCTGGGGCGGGTACACCCTGGACAGTGGCCAGTTAGTCGCAGGGCTGGTATTGTAACCCTAATTTTATGTCAAATATATATAACATCCTTTGTTTTATTAGAGAAATCTTGACTATAAACTGGAAGTACAAAATATGACACTTGTTTCCTTTAACACGGTGCATTGTTGTGTTAAATGTAGAGTTTTAATTAATTTTATTTTATTTTTCATAGAATTTGTGACACATAAGATTGTTGTAAGACATTGTTCACATGTATTAGATGTTATATTGTGTTTGGCATTTAAAGAGAGACTAAACCAAGACTCTCAGCATTTTGTTTCAATTATTTTCTAAAATTAAAATGATTTGCTCAAGGCATCAGACACTTGTGTGATTTGACTTCTACATAAAAAACAGTAAACAGAGCGTTGGCTGAAGGGAGGCAAAAGTGCAGTAATGTTAAGGCTTTTTTCAAACCAAGGTGACAGCTCAATGTGTAACATCTACAAAACGCTGTTCAATGTTCAAAGGATGTACTTTGGGAACATCTCATTTGGTTTTAGCTTTACTCTTTTCAAATCCTACAACATGCCTAAAATCAGCATTACAGCAACAATAGTGTGCAAATACTTAAAGGAATAGTTCAATATCTTAAATCCCCTAAAACCCAAATAAAGAAAAAGACAATGACATCAACCTTTGATACATTCACATATTCAACTGTGGCTTTCAGTTTCAGCTCAAAGAGCATGGTAAAAGTAGAAATTTTGTCTTTTTTATGTATTTTCTCTTTTGAGTTGTAAGAAAGCAGTTCATAATTTGAAATTTTGACCAATTAATTACAGGTTTTGTTTGGACCAATTTCTTTTTTCCTCTGTAATCATTGCGCACTGTAGAAATCTGTTTTTGGGGCTCGAGTGCTGTTGGTTAGCAGCACCACTGTGGCCTCTTGACTCTCCATAAGAACCATATCTGTCCGTGTCCTTGTTTAGACCAGTGCTCTTTCAGGTTTAGTCCTGTTCAGTCTTGGCTGTAGTGCTGGTTAAGGTCTGATTTTGTTTTAGACCTGTTTCATCTTGTTCTGGGTACAGGACATTTATAATGGTTTAGTGTCAGTCCTATTTTTGTCCCTGGTTTAAATCTGGTTTGACCTTAGTCATAATTTAGTTCCTGGTTTAATCTGGATGTGGTCAAGGCTTTAATATTAGATTTAGTTTTGCTTAAATCTTGAGTCCAAACCAAAAAGCGATGGTCCTTAAACGTACTGTGTATACAATACTAAATCAGCCTATTAATACTTTAAATACGTAATGCAAATGTATACATTGATCTGAATTAAGGTCTTTAGAGGTCTATATCTGGCTTGCAGTCCTGAAAGTCCTGCCTCCAGCTTTAAAACTATCCCTAAACCGTTTTTATTTCCCATTAATTACAAAACTACTCCTAACATTTACAATACTATCCTACAACAGACTCTACACACAAGCCCTGAGGCCTTTACACACTTTGTTTGTCTTTGAAACACATTATGTTTATAATAAATATTCTGTCGTCGGAAGTGAAGCTGCTGGTAGACAGTGGGAGGCCATACCATAAATAAGTAAAGCTTTTGAATAATTAATGTGTTAATTATACTTACAATTACCCTAAAGTATGAATGATGTAATATTTACACTCACAACTTTGATGGATTTTCTTAACTGTGAGATGTTCGGTCTTCAAACACTGGACGCTGGAGCAGATAACGTCCTTTTGTGATTCACTGTCACAGTTTTAATGTAAAGTTTAGTATTCACATGGTGCTGTTCATTTCTTGCATCTGTTTTTCTTTAAATTGAATGGAAATGTGGATGAATGGATTATGATTTTATCTTGGCATAAGCTGACATTTAAATTCAAATGTTCTTTGAAAAAGTCTATAAGGGAGAGATATGTGTTATGTCTCGATTAGACTTCATTGAGTTGCAGCACGCAGCTGAATGAGAATCGATGAATTAAGAGCTTATAGAGGTTAATATTGTGAAACTAAAGCTGACTAAATCAAACCAAAGTAATCCAGAATTTAAATCTAAACTAAAAAAAAAAAACAAAATACAAAAAAATGTTTATGAAAAGACACTCAGTATTTAAATGTGTGTTAAAAGTTGAATCCAACATATAAGAAAAGGACATTTATTTTTGTATATCCCAATATTACAACGACAGTTACCTTCAAGCCTGTCCTTAGTCTGTCCACCAGGGCGGCGATAAACTAACAAAACAAACAGCCATAGGGAGAACAACAAAAGGATCCAGTCCCGGGACGGACCGGCTGTGCAATAGTGTCCAGGACACAAGCAACATATACAATGACAATATTATACTAGTCTATAGAGGTCAGAGTTCAGGAAAGTGTGGTGTCAAGTGTCCACGCTTATATTCTGTCATATAAAATGTACTTGTATTACAGTTCAAAAAGTTCTCAAAACAAATATTGTGATATATTGTAGTAAATAGAAACTCAGTAGTCTTGTGAACGGATTCTGTCTCCAAGTGCCTAAAACTACATACTGTACTCGCCATTTCCTTAGAACAGATAGATGCAGTGAATATTCATCAAACACAAACAGATTTTTATGTTTTATCAGTGACGTGTCATGAAATGCTGCGCCTCGACTCGAGAGCATAATTTGCTCTGAAGCTCGTTGCTCTTTATCACATTTCTATACAACTCTGATTCTTCTGAAAATTGTGGTTCAAAACGGATAAAGCCTTTAAGTGCCTAAACCACTGAATATATGTGGTCGGAATATTCAATTAGACGCCACAGACTAAAGTGAAGAAAGAAAACTGTGAAAACACAATGAGAAAATGGGGCCAAAGGGACTCAGACTAGTTTTTAAAATAGGGCAGAACTACTACTTTTATCCTCCATAATCCACGTCTTATAGTTTTTCTGTTCCAATGACCACATTTCCATACAGACTTGAGAGCCTTTTCATCTGATCTGGCTGCGTCCCAGTGAACTTGAATGCAGTCAGAGAAATCACAGAAGCAACACTAGAGAGCGAACGCTGCCCTTCATCCCATTTCTCTCGACAGAAAATGGGCTCTCACGTCTGATTGTTTCCTGAAATAGTCCTCTGCTTTGGGAATGTGAGAGACAAGACATAAAAATAATAAAGATACAAGTGTGGAGATTTGAAAACATGCCTCTGCAGATGCTGGCGGCCATCTTTGTCAGAGACATTTACGAGAGATCGTTAAAATGAACATAATGAATCTGTGGTTTCTGCCTTTGGGAATAAAATAAGGTCGAATTATTTCACAAGACAAAACAAGGTCTTAAACTGAGACTGAACCAGAAGTAGACCTTCAAACAAACCAAGCCTAAACAAAACCAGGATCTCAAGACAAAGCTAAACCAGGGACTGACCCAGTACTAAACCAAGACTACATAAACCAACAGTCACTAAAAGCCAGTCCAAAACCACGTCAAAGACCAGGGCTACTTCTAGGAATAAACCAGGAAATAACCCAGTTCCAAAACACAGAGCTAAACCAAGAATAAAACCAGGACTTACTGTAGCTTCTAAAAAATAACCAGGACTAAACCCAGAGTTAAACCAGAGCAAAGACAAGTCTAAACTGAGCACTGACGTTAACCCAATAATAAAACCACTTTATTGAACTAAACCAGGACCTTTTTTCATTTGGTTCGTGTTCATGAAATTGTCCATTTATCACTCTGCTCTTGTGCGCCTGAGTGACTAGTACTTATGGTTCCTGTAGAGGCCCATTTTCACAAAGATTGTGCTCCAGCAGTGCATCATGGGATTCCAGCATCAACATGACATTATTAGACTATTCTATTTATGGCATTGTTGAAATTGCATACTTTTTTTCCCACACCATATTCAGACAAACTGCTGTAACTGTTCGGCTCAAAAAGGTTCTTAATACATTTCTCACCAGAGTTCAGCAATTTGATAAATATTGTCCTTGAATACAATATATTAGTTTGGCTAAATTCATTTGAAAAGATTAGTCACAAAGGACTGGGGAAGTTATATTTTCTAGCTGAATTCATAAACGTGAATGTTCTTTGAGGAGATATGAGGAAAGTTGAAGCTGGTGAAACTATAAAATACTCGTTATTAATTAATATTATTGACAGTGGCATAAATGTGTGAGATATTCCGAACATTTTATCATCTCCTAAAACCAACCATCTACCAGGAATTATTCCAGTAATCTTACACATGGGTTCGGTAACAACGATGATAACAGTAATCCAACAATCTTTGACATTTTTTAACCCATTGCTCTTTGGGACAAAACAAACTGTCAGGAGTGAACGGATGAGTCAAGCATGGTTTGGACAAAACAGCAGAAAAAAACAAAAGTGCAGTTCTTTTCCACTCTGGAATGTTTGGTTCAGAAGAGTTTGGGACCAGATACAAAAAGTTACAAAGAATAAGTAGAAGCAATAAAACCACAATCGGACCGCCTAGAGTTTGTTTGCCTCTACGCTTCAGTCAGTTTAAAATAATCATTAAAACATGATTTAACAACAAACTTTTAAAGAAGATGTTGTATTTTATTACTTCTTTGTAGAATGTCGCCTAGTTAACTTCATGTCGGTGCAATTCTGATTAGTCCTGCTTTCAGTGTTACAGCTTTATTGATAAAACAAGGTGTTCTGACAAATCAGTTCTGTTCATTTTCTAGATTTAACTGTAAAAATGACTCCAGCGAAACCAACAAAACTGTAACAATGCTACATTTTATTTTAACGTGACTTCAAACTTAGTCAATGGAGTCAACCTGGACCAGAGCTGGAACAAGGCAAGTTTCTGTTTCTGTCTTAGTCCAACTAAAGTCCAACTTAAAGAACCGTGCATTAAAGCCCAATTAAACACTGGCATGTTGTACTTTAATAAAAGTTTGAAGTGCTCCCTGAGGAATCCATGATTTTGTTAGAAACTGGCTCTTCTTAATGGAAATTCTCACATTAGGGCTTTTGACGGTGAGAAAAGAACTACAGTCCGGCTCCTGTTGGCATTACCTCTACTCTGCAAACACTGTGGATTAAAACCTCTCTCCCACACAATAAAACCCAACATAAATATGGCTTTATTTGTGTTTGGTTTAATGAGCCTTTTTTTATCTTCACAGTTTGCAGTAAAATGATGAAAGATACATTTGATTTGTGAGACAGGATTGGCTGAGAGACAATAGTGACTTTGTAAGCAGCAATTTTAGCTTCTGTCTTTGGTTTAGTTCTGGGATAGTCATGGTTTAGGGCTGGTCAAGTCAAAGTTTAATTTAAAACTAGTTTAAAACTCATGTTTGTCCCTGTTTAATCAAGATAAGCCCGGGATAATTTAGTCCTGGATTAGTCCTGTGTTTCGTCTTGGTTTTGTCTTTGTATTGTCCAGGTTTGGACAGGTTTAGATTAAATGTTATCTTTGGACATTCATTTCATCCTGGTTACAACTTGTCCAGGTAATTATTATATTATTCCTGGCTTCAACAAGCGTAGGCCTGTTGCAGTCCAAATCTTAGTAATATGGTTTGAGTCCCAGAGCTTCATGTATAAAGCTTGTCTATACTTCTGGTTTGTGATTAAGTGCTATCTTTGGCCAAATGTTGGGCATTCCTGCGTTAGACACATGCCTCTATACATTTCTATAAAATGTAAAATATGGTATGTAAAGTCAATTTTGTCACAAACATTTGTTGTCCTTTGGAGGTCTGGTCCAACTTCTGAAACCTTGCCCTTTTCCAACCTAAGTCTAGCTTTGTGTCTAAGAAAACGATTAACCTTTGGTATACAGTGCTTGGTTCTTGCTAATGGAAATTCCTTTGTAGTCGTTACTGCTGCTGAAGAGCCCCTGAGACACGGCAGAAATGAACTACAGTCGCAGTCTGGCTCCTGTTGGCATTAGCACTCTGCAAACATTGTGTTCATTAAGACCTACTGTACCTCTCAGACAATAAAACCCAACATAAATAATATAGCCTTTGTATCACCCACAGTGTTAGCGTCGTTGCATTAGTTGTGATGAGAATGCTTGTGTATCCTGGAGGAGCCTCTGTCCTCAGCGACTGGAAAAAACCTCTCATAAATCATCTATTATCTCTTAAACCGCAGCGAAATATAAACACTGCGGGAATCGCTTCTTCAACATCAGGTGTGGCATAACAATGGCCATTTCCCTTACACTAACAAGGTCTTGAGCCACTCCGTTGTATAATTAAGATGCTGATAAATGGGGAGTCTTTCCGCTACGAGCCAGTGAGTTTCATTGGAGCGCGTTGGCCAGGAGCCGCCGTGCAACAACATCAATCAATATGAACAGTTTGCCAAGGCCTGTCAAAATGTCACCCCGAACAAATTTATAAGTCTTGAGATAAGCACACACACACACACACTCGGAATAACAACTCATCCTGTGGCCCCTGTGTTGCTGTCACTACTGATTCATCATCATTAGCAGCATTTAGCTCGGCGCGTCTGGAATAAAAGGCACATATGTCAAGGAGAGAAAAACGCGGAAAAAATATAATCATAGAGTTTTGCAGAAAAAATCCGAAAACGCTTCCTTTCCCTTAAACCGCAGCCTGTCAGTGGGTTATTCACAGTTGCATGACACCCTTTTGTGTTAATTAATGCACGGATTGAGTGGCACTGTGCCTGTTTACTCACTGCTGTCAGCCTCATCTTCTGCCATTCACATCACTCCCACCTTTTTATCGCTACTTCATTAAATAATATGTCCTCATTTCTCCGTCTCTGTCAGCCTGTCTCTGGATCGTTTGGTTTGGTGCTTGTGTTTATTGTCTATTTGTCCACTGTGTTGAATGTATCTCATTCAATAAAGATTTCATAAATATGTTCACATGCAGGGCTTTGTCGGACTCATACTTAGTTAGGGACTTATGTTAACAGGACAGTATGACCTGTTGTGCATCGTATAGTGCTTGAAAAAGACCCTTTACTTCTTCAAATGGTATTTTATTTTTTTAGTTAATACACAAATGAGAAGGAATATGCTTGTGAATAATTGTTGAAGTAGATAATAGTCAGGAGTTACATGAATCCGGGCATAACTACGGTGGCCTTGTAGGTCCTGATGACCAGTTCAATGTGTGTTCAGATGTGTCTCTTGTGTTACAGACACACTGACAACAGAAACCTTTCCCTCAAACATTGGTCAGATCAGATGTGTTCATACCTTTCATCTTTTATGTGATCGGACTCGTATAAACTTTATAAGGCTTCTGTCACTGTGGATAAGTGTTATCACTTTTTTCAATCAGACACCAAGATACACGGATTCTCATTGAAAATTAAATGAACCTGGTTCAAATCAGATCAAAGCTAAATAACAAGAAGCTTAAATGGACACCTACATTTGACTTTCATGTGACAGTGAATAAATTCAATAAAAGAGCCGTAGCACAAGTTTTGTTTCCCCTGAACAACTCTTATTACTGTATTACTACTGTATCATTGTTATATATAGGTTATATTATATTTAATTCATTTATCTATATTATATATAAGTGTTTTCTCATATATGAAGGCTCTGATAAAGATTTCCAGTATCGTTAAAGACCAACTTTTACACTAAATACTGTAATACTGGTTGTAAGCAAATTAGATAAGAAACTTTATATAGTTTATACACACTTTTATATTTTAAAAAAATGCAATTTTTTTCTGTATTTAGGTCTTTTGTGAAAATGAACAAAAAGTAGATTGTTAAAAAAGATAGAGCAAAGGTGTGTAGACAAATAAAAACAGAGCATTTAATGATGTCTAAGGTCATGGTAACATTACAGTAAAAGAATGGTGGCTGTGGAACAGGATTTAGTTTGTGAGCTTAAAAAACTTAAGATCACGCTAAACCAGACATGTTTCTCCTCATCTGTCCACACAAATCCAAAACCTGATAAATGATGTTTTCTGTTACTGCAGTTTCATTTATCAACAGGAACCTGGAGGACCTGCTTGGAGCGTTTGTAATGGTGCCGTGTGACAGAAATATTCATTGAAATACTCTTGGGAAGATATCTTTTATGAAAATCTCAGTGTAAATGTTGCCAATAAGCCTTAGTAAAAGTAAAGCCTAATCAGAGATGAAATTACTCACTCTGTCCAGGCTGAACGGCTGCAGCAGGCTTTATGACAGCTTTTCAACAACAGCCGAACGAAGGGACAGAGACAAATGGACTGTGCGTGTGAACATTTGGACCCAAACGGTGGCTCTACAGCTTGTTGGAAGTTGGCATGGGCGGGTTGTGAAAGAGATGGCCATTAGCACCTGCAGTGCTTGGCTCCTTGGCAACAGCCGCATAATGGGCCGGAAAACGAGGACACATCCCGATTATCACGCCTTAGTTCTGAAAAAATAAAATAAAAACTCCACAATGCCATTATCAGGTAATGGAAAGTGGAGAAAAGGCAGGAATCACTCACAATAATGCATTTCTTGAGTACATTTGCATTATAAATCTCAGGTAAAAATGACCATCACTTTGTAAAAATGGAAAGTGGGGAGAGTGAGAGATGACGTTTTAACAGCAATATGAATAATTACTTTCCAAAGCTGCCGCGTTAAAGACATTCAGCCTTTTATTTCAGGATTCAAAGGCACAGATGCAACGTTTTGTGGAAATGTCACATCTTGAAAGCCTTTGCTTACACGTGTTGTCTCCAGATCAGCCACAGACTGATAATCCTGAACAATGCAGCTGCTCGTAAGTGGCATGAATGTCAGAAACAGTGTCCTTCACAGACACAGAGCTGCTCTCATCACAGCAGTGACCAGATGACTGCCTATTTACACAGCATCATTATTGAGTTAACCCCCTAAGGATATGCTAACACTGTTTACTTAACCATTTCAAGCCCAGACTAATGCATTTTAATTTGAATTTGCATAACATTTAGTAGGCTTAGACACACGCAGTAGATGCAGGTTTACATACAGTGTACAGACAATAACTACCCTTACATGTCCACCATCAATCAAGTTGACCTTGAGGTTACAAGGTGTACTACATAGATTAACAAAATGGTAAGTAGTTCTTGAGTTCCTCAAATCCAAATGCCCTGAGCGGCAAACTGAGCACTGCTGTTGAAGACTCACACATTTCTCTTGTAGCGCCCCTTCCTGGTTAAAAGTTGAAGACATTTATGAAACGGTGGTGTAATCATTGGGCTGACAGAGGCAATCCTGCAGCTTCTGTTTGAGCTACATTGTGTTAAATGTGAAACTAAAGCCTACTGTGTCTTGTGCTTACGTCACAGAAGGTCAGTCATCCTCCATCTTTGTGTCATCCTCAATATTTGATGTTTATATTTGGGTTTATTTGTTTTAAATTAGCTGCAACTCATTTTAGTAAAAGTCTAAGTGTGTTTAAGTGCTATGTATTACACGTTGTATTAGTGTCTTCATTAACAAGACTGGTATCATGACAAAGTGCTTCATCTTGAGCCGTGTCGCCTAAACTTCGCTGTTGCTGCAGATGAACTAACTTTGAACGATATGGTAATGTTCCATCTCTTCGCTCATGCAGACAAGTAGAAGCAGAAGATGAGACAGCGCTGGTTTTTTCTGAAATTGTAGAGTGCACCACAAATTCTGCAATTTTCTATTCTTTCTCTGGCCGGTATTTTTAAAATTTCAAGCTTTATTTCAAGAGATTTTTCTTTAGGGGAGCTTTCAAACTGTGCTGTTCTTGTTAGCGTCAAAGGAAGCAGTCTCCTCAAACTCCTAACTTTATGGATGCAGCGCTCTCTCAGAACAGAGTCGGCATAAATCAGTCGTGTCTTATCGAACAGACACAGGGCTAGGTCAGAAACAACAGACTGTAACATACAAACATCATTTAACCAGCAAAAAATGTAACGTTCCATTGTTATAATCTAGTTTTGGTACATTTTGAGACTAAGGCCACTGAGATCTCTTTAATGTGTGGTAAATACTGACCTATTTCCACTGGGTTTGAGTTGATCAGCCGTACAACCAAACGCATACACCAACACAATTGAAGACGAGCTTTCTACTGAGTGAAAAGGGCTGTGAAAGAAAGGTATTTCAGACAAAAAAGTGAATTATTACGGCTGTGACAGTAAAAAGTACAGATCAGACAGCTCTTTCTCATTTCTGTTCGAGGTAATAATCAGTCATGGAGCGATTGAACTCCTTTAATTCAGCTCTATTTCTGAATTACATAAGACACATTATCGTTGATTCAACATGAAGCTTTGGAAAATAACACATAACGAGCCGAGCAAAGGACTCTGTGACCCAGCACTGCTCTAATTGTTCAGGCATAATTTGACTAACGATTACATTTCGTTAGAGTGACCTTTCTCTGCTATATTCATAATCCAGGCCATGGAGGATGGCCTTTAGATAATAAGATATAACGCTCTCATTACAGAAAAGCCCTAAAAGACGGAGAATAGAAAGAGAAATTAAGTCTATTTCGTGTTATTTTTCTTTGTGACATTACATTAGGAGCAGCGATGTTGGTCTTATAGATAGTCATCAGACGGATTATTATGAAGGGCTGAGGTTTTGTCAGAGACAGACTACAGCTGCAACAATGAATAAAGCTCAGTCGATCACTTTACGGCAATTAGTCTCGAAACGTGTCAACACAACGGAGCAGAAAGAAGCTGATTAACATTATCTATAACGGACTAGTGTCGAGACAGTGCTGTTTTCACAGAGTGTTGGTTCCTCTTTTTGAACAGTTTGGTTTAGTCTACTGGCATTTTCCAAGTTGTACAGGATTTGAATCTTTAGACGAGAGATTTGGAGAAGATCAAGAATGGTTTTACAGCCTCTGACAAGTGTCTCTCGTGCTTTTCCTTTAGGTCCCCACAACCCAGTTCACGCAGAGCAACCTTTCCTGAGCTTTCTTATTAATCAAAAAAGGTAAAGATGGATCATTTCACCTTCACAAAAATACATTTTATCTTAGTTTAGAGCTTATACTTCAAACTTTTCAGTGTCATCTTGGAATAATCTCTGCCTCATTACACACCAGGTAAAAGCATTGCCAATATTAATCTGGATTTCCCGTTGCTTCTCTTTATTTATGGTTTCTTTGTTGTGCTGCTGAGCTTAAGCAGAGGTAACCCGTGCTGAAATAGACACCATCTCTGTTTTATCGATAGCCATCATTCCAATATTAATACCTCTGTCTTTGTGAGCATGTGATTGGCCAAAGCTTCTGGTATGTACTCAACTTTCTTATTCATCCAAATCCTTAATAATACACCCTACAGGAGATGTTTTTTTTACTATTACAGATAAAAAGATCAGGTAAACTCTCTTGAAGAAGGCAATAAAAGGAAAGAAGCAGTTGTTGGTTTAAGTTTGGAAATAGTAGATGTAGTAATAGTCAAAAATCTATCTTGCTCCAGTGTTTAAGGCTCAAAATGCATTTTAATTTGTTCCTAAAGACAATGAGCGTTAATAAAGTGGAAAAAGACTGACACTGGCACTTCCATAAAAAAGCGCACACTTCCTTTTTAACAATCTTTTCACTCTTTTCACTTTGAAACTCGTATTCAATACTGTTCTTGATTATTTTACCTCTACGTGTGTAACAGTAGCTTTTCTGATTACGACTGCTCTATCCACCTCTGCTTGAGATTCAGAAAAGTATTTGTGCAGTTCTTCTGTCCAGGAGCTAGTGCTTTTGTCCAAAAAAGAAAAGAACTAGTTTGAATAGAAACCTACCCAACTCTGCTTCAGGGAAGAGAGCTGTTAATGCACCAGTGTTGAATCTCTAAACTATCAGAGTCCACATGAACCAACCTCCTGCAAACTTTATGGAAGAGCACAGATTGTGCACATTTCCAGAGTTAAAGCTGAGCTAGTTTTACGCGTTTTCAGGTTTTTTTTTTTGAGAATTTCTTCCACTTAACCTGAGGAAAATTAAATATTCAAACAACAGCATACATAATCAAAACAGTCCTCATTTACCGTTCATACGCAGATCCCCAGCTCACGCTTCTTAGTTATTTTAATTACATTTTAGCATTTGAAAACCTTGAAAACAAAACAAAACAAAAAAAAAAGCTTTATTTTAGTTAATGTGAAGTACACAGAGGAAACATTGAGATTACTTCCCTTTTTCAATCTTGCAGCCTAAAGAACAAATCTCCAAAACCATTTTCCAAAATTGTAACTGATGGAAACTGGAAATAGAAAATGCAAAAATGTCTGAAAAGACTGGAACTGCAGGCAGCCTCCGACTGTCCGGTTGTAATATGTCTCAAAAATACAGGCCAGTTGCATTAAAAGTGTTAATTTACTGGAATTCCTCCACTTTTTATTTTCTTTTTAACAACACAATAAAAGAAATAAGAAGAGACAAAAAAGACAAACTATGATGATGAAAAATATTTAGAGTTGTGTATCCTTATGCAACTACCAGGAGTTTACATTTAGTTCGGTATTTGCAGAAGTATAGATTTTAGTATATTACCATAAATAACCTTTTCTAGGTTAGGACAATAAATTGTGGAGCCTTGCTAATGTCTCAGAGTCCTCCTTCTGATGATAACAGTACCTGCGTCCTTTGCTTTGTCAGTTAACGTTGTATATTTTAGTGCCTGGCTCTGCTGTAAACCACTTTCAAATGCTTTCGATAATGCATGAACACTATAGACCAGTGCTAGTTCAGGAAGAAGTCGAGAAGTCAACAATCACATCTTTTGTGTTCATTATAGATCATTTAGATTTACAGTAAAGCATGACCTTGTTTATTCTTTTTTTTAGCGTCAGTATAAGCTGCATAATGACAGAAGACGTTTCAAACTTTTGTCCTAAACTTTGTGACCTCCCAGCGATTTTCAGTGAAATAACAAAGACGGCCATCTTGAAGTCTGACAGTCTCTCGCACCAGTACGTCCAGAGTCTCAGTCTGTGACAGAGCGAACACTGTCGTCTGTTGTAAACTTTGCGCCAGCAGCAAAACGCTTTCAACCGCGAAAAAATACAACATCTAATTTATAGAAGCCTCTGATACGGCGGCACAGCGGCAGTGGTGGAAATGCAGAGTGAAAAAAAATAAATGAAGCAGCAGCAGACAGAGCGCTCAGCTGCCAGTGATGCATGCACTCAGACTAAACAACACAAACCGATTTCAGAGAAGGACACAGGGAAGTTCTGTTCAATAAATCATTAAACATCCCCAGCTGCTTTTGGAATATGCAGAAAACAGTGTCTACAGCTTCAGCGCATTAGAGCAGTGTTTGTGTAACTTTGTTGACTGATGTTGACTTGCCTTTGAGGATATTGTTACAAATAGGTTAATGAAAGGACTGTCAAAACAAGTGGTTGTACGTGATAAGCCCCAACTTTATCAGGTCTGACAGCTGCAATAGTGACAGCTTAATTAACATGGGACAAAGACTGAGGGACGAAGTTACTATTATAAACCTCAGCTGATTCATCTGAAGCAAGAAAAATGGGAAACAAAATTATTAAAACAACAATTTTTGCTTTTCCCCGTTCAAGATGTTATTGTGTGGCCAATTAATTGTGTTGCATTATTTGCCAAAGTAGCCTTAGATTTAAAAAAGCTGCCAAATGTTGTGCCTTTTATTTTGATCGATCAAAAAAGATGAAGTGTAGAAGACTATTCGGTGAGAGTAATGAATCATTGTAAGTGTAATTAATAATGTCAAAGAATCTCCAAAGAGTTCTTGTAGAAACTGAGCTTAGGGTGAAAACCTAACCCAACTTCTAGGACTTTAAAGAATAAGATACGAACAAGAGGATAACCAAGGTAAAACTGTTATCCACCTCTGGCTTTACTCTTTAAATCAAAACCCCTCAAACCAAGACGCTCTTTCACCAGGTCACGAAAGAGAGCAGCACAGTTTTAAAATCTATTCTCAGACCAAGAATAAAACTCATGAGACTGGTAAAGGGGGGATTATCTGGGTTTAAATAAAACCAATAAGCAGTGTTCATACCTCTTCATACTTCATAGACATTCCATTCAATTCCCATAAAATTGTGTTTAAATGAATCAGCTGGCTGGTCCTGTCTGGTCATGGTTTTTTTAATTTTTTTAACGTAATCGGAAACCAAAGACTGGTTTAAGGTACTACAGCACTAGCGCTTCTTGTAGGCTCTGAAGGCTTTCCTTACATCCTTACTTGGTTTTGATTAAGCCAAGTAAATAAAAGTAAAAAAAAATGGAGACAAAGATAATCTGGGGGAAAAGTTTGTGATTTTAAGGCAGTCGTCTTCACTGTTGCTCGGTGGTGATCCATAGATGCTCTATAACCACAGACACAATCCTACACCAACACCCAACAGCATATTGATTTTAAAGTTAAATTAAATTATGTTTTTGTGTAATTTATTTCAGCGCCGTCTTTCGAGCAGCTCTATCGGTTTCTTTCTTATCAGCTCTGTCGGGTACAGTCTGTGCCTCAAAAGGACAGATCCCGATGTTTCACAGCCGTGTAAACAACTTCCCTTTCACTGATGTCTGTTTTCATGTCGTCACTTCAAATAAAAAATAAACTTAAAAACCTGTCACATTTTAAAAGGCTATGAATCATTGCTCTCTTAATTCAAACGAGTCTGTATCGCTCTTGGCAACCAGGCAACACCGAGTCTTGTGTCGCTCTGTTTGAAGTGATTCTGGCCCCGGTTCAGACTGTTTATCACATCCCTCCCCAGATTAGTGTTGACCCTAATGTCTGAGGCTTGAAGAGCACCACTTGTTTCCTTCGTGCGTTGCCAAGGCGATACCCTGCGAGAGCAAAGGACACGGAGGGAAGGAGGCTGCGTCGAAGGCTGCTCCTGCACTGATTTTTTTTTCCTTCCACAGTCTTCAAAAGCAGGTGCGAGAAGAAAGAGGGAATTTACAACAAACATATTTTGGGGTTTCAATCTTTTCTGGGAATTAGTGAGTGAAGCTTTTCAAGGACATTAGGACAACTCTATATATGACTAAATCGGGAATAAAGCACTCGGTAAAATTGTACAAAACAGCAGCAGATGTGACCAAAATGAGGGAACATTGGAACAAACCTGGGCTATAAAAGGTGTTATGCAAAAAAAAGGAAGAAATCAATAAAACAAGAAGAATAAAACAAGTGTAACGGCAGGCCTCACCTCGTCAACTAAATGTAATCCTTTTATCCTGCATTGTGTTGAAATCCCTTTTATAAAGAGACATTTTCTCACTCATCAGACTCCGGTACTAAAGAATCTGATAAGAGACTGCAGTCTAGGATTATCTTATAAAAGGTGATCAACTTTTAAAAGATTAACACAAAGCTATAAATACAAAAACTCTGTATCATAGTCGCCAGAAATGTGCAGAAAGGCCTATGTGCAGATGAAATGTGAATTAATAAAATATTTGTGTATGATAAAAACATCTCAACTGGAGGTTTATCAGGACACACAAGTCCCTTTTAAGCTCTTTCTCGTGATAATGGTGAGGAATTCTCCCAAAAAATAACGTGCACTATTTATTCTCAAACTGTGAACCAACCAAAGGATATTACTGTCCCCTTTTTATGCTGTGTCTGGTGTTAAAATAACACTCATAGGGTTAGTATAATGAAGAGGCTGGGCATGATCTTAAAGCAACTGAGCAGAGGTAATAAATGCTGGGATAAATGTTAATTAAAAAACAAGAAGCACACAAAATTATTATTTTAGCGTTAACTGCTATGCATAATATCATTGCTTCTCCATAACACAATATGGAGCGAGACAAGAAAAACAGCATTATCTTTCAAAGTGTGAGCATAAGAGAGGCTTTAGAGACCCTAACATTTCACTTTCCAAAAAAAAGAGAATAACATCTTCAACAAAAAAATAGTGGCAGACAAAAAACATTTCCTCTTTGATTGATTAAATGTTCTTTTCATGAATCAATAGGGTTTGATTAAAGTTTGTATAACTGCGTGTGACTGTCACAAACTTTTGAGGTTGTGAAAGCATTTGATTGTGATGTGTTCTTTGAGATAATGAGTGAAAACTGAGCGCCCTGCCTGCATCCACAGCTGGTCTTTGATATTCATGAACAACTGTCTGGGGTGGATGTTCACGATACCTCGCCACTTTCATCTGCTCCCCTGGCTCTTTCCACAAGTGTGTCCTCGCATCCGAGTCTGAAAAACACTTCTGACACGGACCCCATTGATTCGGCACAACTAAAAGAGGCCGTGATAATGACGGCGCATAATTGATGAATTCTATCAAAACATTTAAATACTTGGTTGTGATTTATATCAGTAACACTGACAGCAGGAGGACATGATGAAGACTTTTTTGTGTCTGTTATTGGAAAAAATGTAGCTTTCAGTTGAGGGTTTGCCATATGTTAAAGTGTCAGGAGAAATGCTTCATGTTGTACGTCTTTGTCCCACTAGATGGAGTCATGAGCTCTCAGTCCAGCTCAAATATAAGGCTGCTTTGTGACTGGGCATTAGTGTGAAACAGGTCTTCACTGAGAAACAGTAAATAATACAGTCACAACATTTCCCTGACATTAGAAAAATTTAATGTTCACATTATTGTCAAACTATGGTATGCATTCCATGAAGGTAGCAAATGTTGAGAGCTCTTCAAATCCTCTCAATTTTGATAATTTTTGTTGTTTTGGTTGGGGATTTTTATTTGACAAGAGAACACAAGTGGAAATTGGCTGCTGCATCTAGAAGTACAAGCAGTTTTTTGACAAAGATTCTTTTAGAAAATGTGAACTCCAAGACAAATAACTGAACGAGATGCTCTTCTGAAAAACAACAAATCTGTGGATTGTGAATCAGAGCATATAGAGATGCCTCAGGTGGGAGGAGTCAGAGAGTCTGGTGTGTGAGGTGCCTCCTGGGAATGTGTCAGGAAGTGCAGCTGTGGCAGTAGGACTGAGACCTGTTGTGTACCAAGAGAGTCACATGTCGTTGTGGTTACAGTTTATCTTCAACCAAGAGCTGTACCAGGCACAGCCTGTGACATCACCAAGGCAACAGTTTCCAGGAACAGACCCAACATCTGATGAACTCTCCATTACATCAGTGTTTACTGAACAACATGGACCATCCCCTGCACTGGGCTTTTGAACAACAGAGAGCAGCCAGTGGACGTCTGAGATCAGTGAGCTGCAGGAACAAACAACACAATGACAATGAAAAAAGACTCTACAATCAATCAGTCTGTGGCAGAAGTCTGAATCAAATAATTTGAAGAGAAAGAAAAGGGAACTGAATTTCCACTTGGAAGGTGGATTGAAATCAAAACTAGAAGAAGACAACTGGCATCAGTTTATTAAGTAACTTTAAATTCAGGTAACTGCAACATTTCCTACATTTTTGGGATACACTATTTAATGTCACACGTTCTCCTTGTGTTCAGTTTAATGTAGACAATAAATGCCACATTCTTAATTCAAAACAAACCAACTTAATAAAAAAACTAACTGTTGTTGTTCATTTAAAAACATTTCCATCTTCTTTCTTCTTCTTGAAGAAAATAGAACATGCTTCATCTCAGAAAACCTATTTCTTATTTATTTTTTTTGCTTCTCATTTTTGCCTGTGTCAGGATTATCTGTTGTCCAATCAACAGACACTCCTTTTGGAAAGAGCACCACTCTGATGGAACCAAAAGGTGAGCGGTTACCAAAGTCGTACATTGTTGTTTGCACTTTTATGACTTTCTGTACCCATTCCAGCAGTCCAAACTGACCTGTACTGACTTGACCCGATACTGTACTGCTCCTGTCTAAACCTGGCTTAACACACCTCCATAATGTGGTACTTACTGGAGCTGCTTGATGTCTGCTGAATAGTGGAAAACGAGGAGTAATCAGCCTTTGCCCTGCTGACAGAACAGAACAGAAGCAAATGGATGCATTTATGTAGCAATTTTCTTCTTTCACCCATTCGCATTCATCCAACAGTGTCACATAAACTGGAGACAAGGTAGGTTTTAGTGTCTTGCCCAAGGAAACTTTGATATTGGGGATTTAACCCACTCTACCCACCTGCTGAGCAAGAGCCACTGTTCTGCAAAGTAAACAGAAAAAACACCCTTATCAAAAAATAGTCCGCCTTACTCTTAACAGATAAATGTCTAAACCATGAACTCAACAACAGAAATACAACTGAGACGGACATCTATGGTGTGTCCACGGCGTCGCCAAACATGCCCCAAGAATCTTTCAATAGAGTCAACAGAGTCTTAGTAGAGGAACTTAGTAGTTTATTACATTTATAACATATAACATATATATATATATATATATATATATATATATATATATATATATATATATATATATATATATATATATATATATATATATATATATATATATATATATATATATATATATATATATATATATATATATAATTATCAAATGTGGAGCATTTAAGAGATATAAATAAATTCCAGCAGCGCCATCTAGTGTTTTTCTTGAGAAAGACCTTTTATGTTGTTTGGTGTGGTTCGAAAAGCAGGTCTTTTTTTTGTTTTGGTGTGAGCTAAATGAAATGGAGAAAGAGTGAACATTCATAAACTCATTCTTATTTCTGTGGGGAAAAAATCTTAGTCACCAACCAACTAGCCTTAATCTAGCTAACAGTAACAGTCTGGGCAGCATGGGTAACGATTATGACATGAAACACCAGCAACATTAATTCACACCTAATAATTCACACCTAAGATCTGACATTAACAGATAGAGTTAGGGCTTTAGCCGAGCACCAACATAGACATAGCCCGATCCATACAAAGTGAGAAGTTGAAGATCATTTCTATATTCCAGAGAGAAAACCCAATGAACAGACACAACAGTGTGCCAACATGGTTCAGCAGAGATTGAGTAATTTTCTGGCGCGCAACAAACTTTTTAATTCATTTGAAACAGCACCAGATGAATGTAAATATAGCGGCTGAAAACACAGACCCACATTGCATTCGAATGGACTTATGGGCTTTTAACATTCAGCCAAAGCCATTCCAATAGCAACTGAAAGAAGCAGCTCATGCCACTGTCAGAAAATTAGGTCACGCAGGACAATAATCCAAAGCACAGAAAAAGGAAAATAACCAAAGTTTAGCAATAGTCTAGTCAAAATGTGTGGACCTCAAACATATTGAACAGCTGTAGTCAGACCCTAATAGAGTTCAGTGCGAATGAATGCCAAGAAACTGAATGAACATGAGGCAGTGTTGTTAAGTAGAAAATCCTCCAAACATCATGAGAGACAGATGAAGTACAGTGTGTGTTGTTACAGTAAAAAGGGATTCACAACTATCGAGTAACCAGCAACATCAGTCATTTCATTTCTTCTATTCATCCTGGAGCTGAGGTTATTCCTCTGGGCTGAACACTCTGAACAATCCCCAATGATTCCAGGGTTAAGTCCCTTTTTAGACACGCAGCATTTCAGAGCAAAGTTCCAGCCATCTGTCATTTCAAAATCAACCTTGTCATCCTAATAGTATTTCATGAAGTGTTGCAGGATCATGTTGCATTGTTGGACATGGAGTGCATTAAAAAAAATATTCATAGTAAATACTAAACATTTTAATTTGTTTTATTTGATTGTTGTTTCTAAATGACATTATTCTCTGATAAAGAAAATGTATCTAGCGTAGGATACAGTTTATTTGTTTATTTCAGGCGTAAATCAATAAATTATAAAAATATAAACCTTTACATAAAAACAAAGAAAGAGGGGTTTATAGCTTTTCCCACTACACACATATTACATATAAATATAAAATATGAAATAATATATGTAAAGTTTATAATGCGTAACTTTTAGCCACTAGATGGAGCTGATCCCACTACAGACTGTGTTTTTGAGAGGAAACTATTCAAAACCAAGCCTCATGGAACCCCTTAAAAAGGTCCTTGAGTAAGGGCGTCGCCATACAGCGATATACCTCCGTCCACCAGAGGGCAGGCTCCAAAAACGTAAATATAATGAGAAACCCAATGGTGACTTTCCAAGTGTAAAAATCCTGTTTACAGCCTGGTACAAAAGATGGCTCCGGTCTCTAGAGCTAAGTTTTTACTATGTGACAACTCTGGGGGGATGAATTTTTGATTAATACGTCCGTTTATGCTATCTAAAAACTATTGTTTTACTGTGCAGTAAAAGCTGAAAAGCCCAGTTTTAACTGCCGTTTTATTGCCCTTTCTTAACGACACTATCAGTAAACAGGGGAGCAACGGGCGGAAGTTGTCAATAGAATATACTCTCATTGTTCAAAAATGTCTTCTGCAACGGTAGGTCATTTTAGTGCATTTTGTACAAATACAGCTCTGCTAGGGTCCAGTGTATCGACCTAATTGTGCTCCCTCTGTAATAATAATAAATAAATTAATGCTGTCACCTTCTATCCAGCTGAGGATACTGTGTCAGTGAAAAAGGATTCTACCAATCATGCATCTAAGAACCATTAAATCATTACCAGAATGTATATTTTTTATAAATTACGTGATGCTACTAGCTAAAAGGTACGCAATTTCTTTTATGAATAAATGTGGTTAATAATTGCCCTTTTCTTGTTTAATACTGTATCACTGCCTTTGACTCATTGCATCATAATCCTTCCATAAATCACATTGTAATAATATATTCATTATTGAACACTCACAGTATTTCAAATACATTTGCAGGTAATGAATGTTCTTGACTGGTTATCAATCAGAGGTGGTCTCTTTGAAATTAAGAGTCGGTTTCAGCTGCTCAAGTCAAAAACATTGGCAGTCATGCAGCGTTACGACTCTATTAATATTTGCCTTCTGCAATCTCACAAACACACACACAAGATTCTTTGTTCAGGTTTATTTTTCACATTCACATCGCTTTGTGGCGAGTTAAAGGAGGTGCTCCAGTTTGAACAATGTGACTCCTCATCCGTCCAGTGGAGAGATGTTGTTATGGTTAAATGTCGTAGTTTTTAGTGCTCGAAAAAATTTATAAAGGAAAATGTTCCAGCAGCAATCTTGGGCAATATCTGAAGCATTATAAACCCACTAACATCCTTAAGACTTTGTGGTAACACTTTAGAGTAGGGGTCACATGTTATCATGAATTCATGCATGAACTTTTGAAAAAAAATCTATTAATTCAATAAGGTTAGGGTTAGGATGAAAATATGATAAAAATATAAAAATTCCTGGTCATTTATTAGAGTTTAATGCATGTACTAATGCATGGGTCCTGCATGAATTAAAGCATGAATTCATGATCAAATATGCCCCATGTTACCAACACTGTTGTTGATAAAGTCCATGAGCAGAAGTCAGGGTGCACCCCCAAAGGTTTTCTTTCTAAAAATGTCCCTAAATCCATGGACTCATTCAGCCGATGAGGATTTCCGCTTTAAGACGCTGTCAGCCCTTATTACCATAAGATTACCACACATTACCATCCAATAAACAGAGCGCGACAAGTCTGACTGAGTTTCAAGATGATGACAACTGAGAAATATCTGGATCACTGTTTGGTCACAAAAATGGCTATGAATAAAAACACTGACAAACTATTACCAAGGTTTTCTCAACTTATAGTAGCTGCTGATCTCACAAAAGTTTTCAAACTCAAGAAACTCATAAATAAAGCTGGAGCCACAGTTACTAACACTAAGTGTTAAAAATAATGACTCCATGCAAGGATAAAAAGTACACACACAAAAAAAAATAAAATAAATAAAAATAAAAAAGTAAACTGTCTTGGTCTTGTGCTTAAAGTTTGAGAAACACTGTTATCCACACTTTCTTTCACTCCCAGGGTGGATAAAGATTTAATTATGATTCGAGTTAGACATAGCAACGTAATTCTACAGCAGCAATATGCACATACTACTGCCATTATAACCTACGCATTGCCCCGGGTTGTGTAGCAGCAGCAGTCATTGGTGTGGAAAAAGGGCTGTGGGGAGTGATTAATTGATTAATTGTCAATTAGACCCCTGTGATAAACGATCATGGATTTTAATTCAAATGCCCAGCCTTGTCGATTAGTCCAAAGAGGTTTATTCAGTCTTAGTTTGCTTCTAATGGAGGAGTTTCCAATCAGGACTGTGCTGTAAGATGAATTAACACCTAAAGCTATGTTATAATACCAAAATCTATTTGATTCTTCTCACTTTCCTTATTTGAAATCATGCAGAATATACAGAATATAGTGTCTATAATATAAAAAACACCTCAGATGTACAGTTCTGTCTGTACCAGCTGCTTGTTTCCACACATAAGCGCTCATGACTCACGGCTAATGGCTTTTTTTCAGGATCTTTAAACCTGAGTCATTTCATTGTATAAAGACCCATATAACGGAAGCATAGTCAGGTCCATTCTGTCATACTTGAGTCTTCACATAAAGAAGGAAAAACAAATCGACTGGAACACAACACAAATTCAGGAAACACAACCAAATGTTTAGACAAGTACTGTAAAAATGTGTCAATACAGCGGGAATTCAATAAGTCCAAAACAAAACAAAAGAAAAGATTGTTTTAGGTGTGTTCGATAAGAACTGCGCCGCCTGCATGGACTACAAGTTCTGAGTGCATGATGGGAAATGATGTCAGTGTGAGCAGTGACAGACTGGACCTGAGCGGTGTCACGTCACTGCCCCCCTTTCCTCCACAGCTTCATTCATTTGAATCTATTCTACTACAAACCAGTAAAAACTGTTTAAGCTTTTATCAAACATGGAGAACACATTTCAAATCAACTTAATGATTTGTCTTATTTCAAACTTTAACTCAGCATTTAAAATATCTCAGCTGTAAAACAGATTCAGTCAGTGGTGTGTTGGACACAGGTTTTGAAGCAGACGTGTGTTCATAAACTGTAGTTTGATTGAGCAAGTACACTTAAAACCCCCGAGTTGGACGAGAGGCTGCGTGATCTGAGCCAAACCACGCTCTGCTCATGAACTGTTCGACCTAAACCTCAGCTGGTTTCTCGCCCACTGCTCCCGAGGCACATCTCGAACTCACCTGAAACACTGGGTATCTTGTATCTTTTCTTCTGTTTTGGGCTTATTGTATTATTTTTTTGTAGCTTATACGTTTGTGTTTGTGAAATATTTTCTTTTTACAGTAATTGTTTTGTGTATGCGTTGTGAACACTTGGTTGTGTTTTCTGAGTTTGTTGTGGTTAATTAGTTTTGGTTCTTTATTTTATTGTTGTTGTGAGCCGACAGGGCCACTGCACAACAGCCAGAAGAAAGATACCAGACACAAAGATACGCTTCATTACAACACAGATCAATAATTTAACAAACCTGTAATGCCTTCACTGAGAAATGGCAAAAAATGTATGAAAAAATTAAATAAAAAAGAAAGAAAAGTGTAGCATCTGCACAGTTCCTTTGGAAAATTAGCCATGTGCTTCTCACTCTCAGGGTAATGCTGACAAAAAAATATATCCAATAAAACTGCCCGCCTGTGGCCCGATTCCTTTAGAACAGCATCCCAGGTGTGAGACAGTGAGTACGCCTTCTTGTCCCGGTTCACTGTCCTTTGGGCTTATTTACAAATCTCAGTCGCCTCAGGTGGCCACTGGAGATTCCAAAACAAGCCCATGTCTGCTTGTCGTTGTTGAAACAGTTGTGTTATGTTCTATAACTTTAACAATGCTGTAAGAAAGTCAGACCAGTGGCATTACAGTAGGCTAAGACAGACAACTGCCTAAAGCCTCACGCCCCAAGATGAAGGGTTCTCACTACACCCTACCAGGTACGACCAAATACTGAGACCAGTCAGACAAAGAGAATCCAATATGACCCATTTTACCTTATACGCCAAGTCTGTTTATGCACTACCCTTTCTGTCACACACCCTTATGGCCCTTCTGCTGCATGTGTCAGCTCCATCTCGGTCGGCGAAATAGTAATCTCCAGGAGCCCTGCCGTATTTACACACACATGCAGAAATCGCCCGTGGCAGTATTCACACCTGTCTCTTTAAAGCTGCACCAGCTGAGATGTTGTGCAAAAAAACGAAAATATTTTCTCAGATTCGTGCCAACACCTCTCTGTCTGTGTTTTTCTGTTACACATCTTTCGAGTCACTGTGAGTTTCACAGTTAATTAACAAGATTCGTTTATGTCTAAGCACCTCTCGGATATTTCTAGCTCTGATTGGACACACTCGAACGATGCAGACGGCTGCCGAGTAATAACACAGGTGCAAGTTTATGAGATTATCAGATGAAGCTTTAACCTCGCAGACTCGTTCTGCAGGAAATCCGGGTCTCGACGAGGGAACAATCAATCACGACATGTTGCTCTGAACACTTAATTGTCACAGCCGTGTAGGATTGCATTTGCATTTCATTTCACGCTAGGCTTGACTCCATGACGCTAATAAACAACAGGTTAAAAATTACCCACAGAGGAGATACCTTATTAAATAACTGGATGATATATTAAACCAGCAGCAGTCATTTAGCATTTATGAATTAATATATTCCGAGAGTTTTTAAGTTGATGCCAGTGTCAGAGACTGTTATTTCACTGAAAAAACTTGACCGGTAGCTCCTTTGACTGTGGCATTATTAATGAGCTGATTGTATTATAGCGTATTTATTAGTGTTGGAAGTCACTAATAAATGTCTTTGCTTTGCTTATGGCAAAATATTTAAATCCATCTTCACCAAAACACATTTCTTTTCTTTATGTTCAAGTTTGAAACTTAGTCTCAGTGAATTTGAGTTAATTTAAAGTGACCTAACAACCAACTTTCCCCTTAAATTGGAATTAATAAAGTTATTCTGAATTTTAAATTAAATAATATGTCATGCGTGTGTTACCGTGGGTTCTCTCCGGTACTCCGGCTTCCTCCCACCAAACACATGCATGTACAGGTTAATCTGCAACTCTAAAGTGTCCCTTCTGAATGAACGTGAGAGTGAATGGTTCTGTCTCTAAGTGTTAGCCCTGCGACTAACAAGCCCCTGTCCAGGTGAACCCTGCCCCAAAGCTGCTGGGATAGGCTCCAACAGGACTAAGCCGAAGAAGAATGAATAAATATGAACTATTGTTTTTTAATCTCTTTAATAGAAAATGCTGAATTATCTTTTCACAGATGGCAGTAAAAGTTTGTGAAGCTACATCTGGGTCACTAAACTTAAACTACAGCAACACTGTGCTTTATCAAACAAAGCAGTGCTCAACACAATGATGATGTAAGAGAACAATGCTGTTCAAGATTCCTTTTCACACAAACAACTTTCTAAATGACTAATGACTAGATGCTAATCATGTTGGTCACATGCTAAACATGCTACACATAAAGAGAGTAATACTTGTGCAAACACTCATAAATCTAAGCAGGCCCTTCATGGATTGAACTCTGGGCATGAGCTCCTGCAGTCTGGCAAGAGATTTAGGTTCCATTTTGTAAAAACAATAGATACAAAAACGTATTTGTCCCTCAGTCAATTAAACTTATTGAATAAAGAAATAAAGAGTAGGTATACGTGTCATGTTTTTCAAATGCATTGTAGCACTGGTGTATCATTTGTAGTGTAGTTAGTGTATTATTGTCCATATTCTTGTCTCAATGTTTGCATTTATGTATGCAGCCGGCCCTCTGCTCATGGACACATTTCTACGATTAGAGACAAATAAATAAAGAAACCTCTACCTGATGATATATTCTGAGGGTCTCCTGAGCATTACTCTTCACTCCTGTTCAGGGAATTATATTCTACACATGATGTCCTTAACTCAATTTAAGACCTGTACGTTAATCGTGACAGTCTGTGTTAGAACTCCGGGTTCTGTTCACAGTGTCTTATGAGTTTTTTTCAATAGTATTATTACTGTGACATAATTATTCTGATTTTCTTTGCACATTTGCATTTCATTTTACATAAAAAAAAAAAATCACCTGCACCTTATTAAATAAAAATGAATGACACATCAGCCACACAAAGGTGATTGATGTGTCTGATCTTCATTTAGCTCATATGAATGTCTAAATGTTAAAACTCTTTATTCTTGTCTGCAGTATCAGAAACTGTAAGAGTTCACAGATGAGACAGGTTTATTGTCAGGTCGCGGCAGGTCGGCGCTCGGTCTGAGCTCGGTGATGAAACACACATGATGTAAACTGCAGTGTTGACTCTCTGCTGCTGCTGTTTTTGTTTGTGTCCTGTGCAGATGTTGTTTGATGCGTGCGCAGATGTTAAGACGTCCCAGGAACCGAGTGTCACATCAAAGCACCGTCTTGATCCTCATTAAGATGAAAAAAATATATATACACGTCCAGATGTGAGGCCCCGCGACAAGGACAGAAAGTGTCACTGAGTTTGTGTAAAAACAGTGACAAAACTTTGAACTTCGGCAAACGACATGATTTTTATTCTCCAATTTAAAAACATGAGTGACGACCGACATAAGGATGGTTTGTAGGATTTAACTTTAAAAAAAGAGCAAAAATAATAAAGAAAAATAAGATGTCAAGTGCTTCCCTTGCTGTTGTTTTAAATATTGTGTTTTTTTTCTATTAAAAGTTTAGTAGTCTGTCTTTAAGTTTCATGTTTTAGTCCTAATTTAGTAATCTTCTCATTTCTTCCACAGTCGACGACTCGTAGATGATATTAATAATAATAATAATGGATTGGATTTATATTAAGCTTTTCTCCTGAGGGACTCAAAGCACTTACAGGGCGTCCATTATTCATTCACAGTCACTGGTGAAGGTAAGCTACAACTGTAACCAAAGATGCCCTGGGGCAGACTGACAGAGCCATTTTGCGCCTACGGCCTCTCCGACCATCACCACATTCACTGAACATTCTTACACATTCATACGAGGCAAGGTGGGTTAAGTGTCTTGCTCAAGGACACAACGACAGTATGAATTGTGGGGAGAGCGGGAATCGAACCCACTACCTTCCGGTTGAAGGACGACCGCTCTAACACTGCCGCCCCAGATGATCTGTTCCATTTCGTTTTCAATTACATTTTATTTATCAATAGACTTAGAGTTTTTTCGTAGTAGGTTTTTAGATACTAGCTTAAGAACACTTACACTTAATATTCTAAACAGATATTATGTTATTTTCTATAAATTAAGTCAAACTTTCATTGAAGTTAGTTACAAAGATCAAGTACTAATATTTTCAATCACCACATTTCTGTAGGTAATGCTAAAGCAGTTATAGTTATGTAATCCTCATTTAGGTTCACTCACTATGATGAAGTCCATTTTAACAATGCAGGACACATTCAAGCAACTCTTTCATAATCTATAGGGATCAAATATTACATTGAGATGCATTGATATAGCATAAATGCACTGTATATTTATCTTAGACACACAAGACCAGTGTCTGTATAATTGTATAATGATAAAACAACACACAGAACCTGCTCTCAGACCAAATCTACAAAAAAGAAAATAAAAGACTATT
This sequence comes from Neodontobutis hainanensis, assembly GCA_024349245.1. Taxonomy (NCBI): domain Eukaryota; kingdom Metazoa; phylum Chordata; class Actinopteri; order Gobiiformes; family Odontobutidae; genus Neodontobutis; species Neodontobutis hainanensis. The sequence continues at coordinate 15,090,535 of JALDNG010000016.1, forward strand.
ATTCCTCAGACAACTCAAAAAATTCAAAGTCAGACACAACAACCTACTTCAATTGAACACAGCCATAATCAAAGTCTGGTTTGGTCATTTGGACTCTCATCCACACAAACAACCACAGCGCATAAAAGACAAATCTTCCAAAATCACAGGTTACCCTATTCCATTCCCCGCCCTCTAGGGGGGGGGTGTTACAGATCCCTGCCACTGACTTTGATCGCCGCTGCCATAAGGACACTAAACCAGATCATAAACTAAAGACAACTCACACTTGTGCATGTCTCTGTATCCATTTGTATTTAATGACTATCTGTATTTGTTCTTTTTATTGCTGTCCGGTCTGTTGACACCAACTTCCACCAACTTGTTGTGTCGCTACGATAAACGATTCTGATTGTGAAACCTACATGAACACATATATTTGTATTCAAGCAGCAGTTCAGCACAGATATCTTCTCTCCTTCTCCGGTCTATGAGCACGTACGGGAGCCCTGGAGGGACATACTGCTGTCAATGAACAAACCCAGTGGAGATACCACAGATGTTAAAATCTCTTCATTTAATTTGTGCTGCTTATCCCGACAGAAGACGAGAGCCATTGTCCAAGTGCCTCCTAGACATAAAACTGTCAATCTCAGAGATCTACGCTGACGGGAAACCAGTCAGACTCACACTGACTGATTCACCTTTACATGCAGGTGTTTGAACAATGGGAGAGAGAACCCACAGCTTTGTACTGTGAAGCTAACCACTGTTCACCTCTCACTTTAAAAATGTGGAAACCAAATCCATCAGTGTCCCTCTCTGGGCAGTTGTAGGAACAAGATGTAATGGACGTAACGGCTCCTTCCACTGCAGTTTACTATGGTTACCTTTTCATGTGTGTCAAATCTAAACCCATGTTCACAAATTAGACACAGTTTTCAAAGCAAATTGACAATGGTTTTGGTCAATAACACTGAAACCACTGACCTTCTCAAAGTTTTCTTGTCCATAAATGATGTTGGTTTTGCCCTCTCCTAATTATTCAAACATTGTCCCAGTACATCTTCACTACATCTGGAGTGTCCAGATTGATTTCCCAATGTGTGCGACCAGGCTAAAGTTTCCTTAATCTATTTTATGATGTATTAAAAAAAATAAATTGAGAAGATCTATTTGACACACGATATTAAAATATAACTAAGATTGTGGCCTTTATTTGTCCATTGGTTAAATGTTTTTAATATTTGATCTAAATTTTAAGGATTTTTAAAATTTGTGAACACAATAACTTTCACCATTCAAGCACCCATGTGAACGTTGTCTTTATTAGTTTTAAGTAAATTGCCTGTGCATGTTAAAATCAAAGCACTACTAAGATCACCACCAGCCAGATACATGTTCATCAGTCATCAGTCTTTTTGCTGAGGGAAGCACTGTTGCTGACGCCGCCATGTTGCATTAGAGTCACATGCAGAAAACAAGGGATATAATCTAGGACATGCTGTCTGGATTCATCGAAACAACTGCAGATAATCGGCTGTGAGCTGCGCAAGTCTTTCTCGGACCGAGATGAGCCTCAACTGACAGTGCTGTGTGAACTGTAGACAGAGCGCAGAATTAAGCAGATCCGGCAACAGGACCGATTGAGGCCGTGCAGGAAATTGTTAAAATGATTGGTAGAATGGTCACCATCTTTTTCTGTTGGGCTTTGCTTGATCTTTTCTTGAAACTGTGGAGAAGGGCTAAGCGCTGAGTCCAAGTCCAGTCTGACTGAGATAAATACATGCAAGAGTAGCTTGATTATAAACTGTTTTATCTCTACCTGGCTCATGCTACAGGATATTATCTTAAAGAACTAAAATAGCATCTCTCAGAAAAAGACTCCAAAACCAATGGCACTGCACAGATTTGATCACAGGAGTAACTTCCTTCTGGGTTTTTGTGACACACCATAGCACTGCTGATAAATGTGCTGTTTTAGAGGAGTGCCTCCCTGGGTCAACACATTATTTCTGTCTCTACACCCCTCTCCAGTGATGTTTTGGGCAGCATAATTGTTAAGAAATCCACTGATTTTAGAATCAATTGTGATGTAAAATCTGAAAAATAATGTCCACGTTTTTAGGGACTTCATTGCTGCTTACGGCTTTGCAAAAGAGCCAGGGCAGATAATGGCTCCTGAGAGGTTTACAAAAAGACAAAACGGGCCTTAAATAGGTCCAATTATCCTGTAGAGGGAATCTGAACACCTGTGCAATCAGTCAGATTAAAATGATGCAAAATGAAGGTGGTAATTGAACTTTCTGTTATTACCACAGTACATATCGATGCTGCAGTACAAAGGGATGTAGTAAAATTCCAGTGATGCCAATGAAAAGAGTAGAAAATATAGTCCCTTACAGTATGTGTACTGAGTAGGATTAAAACTCTTGAGAGAGATTTTTCTGAAATGAATCCAGAAATAACAGCAGCAGGGAATGACTTTTGTGATTAATGGCATCTCAGATAAATGTGTAATTAAACTAGAGCCAATTATTTCAAATATGTTACAGAGAGAGACTACAAACACTGCAGTGCACGCTTTACTGCTGTCAGTAAAAAGACTCCTGCTGTGACGCCCTCGAGCAAAACACTAGACATGTGTCTGTTTATGAATCTCTTAATGTGAAAACACAGGCTTACTTAAAAGCTGAGGTGCTAATGCATTTGTTAGCTTTTCAAATGTTCTCTTAAATTTACCAATTCATCCAAAGCGGCCAAACCCTAATCTATTTGAGTTTTTTTGTGAGTAACTTAAACAAACTTAATTTAGACGTGAAATGAACTGCAGTGGAAGGAAGCAGGTCATCGATTGTTTGTTCATTATTAAGTTTGTTAGTTCATTAAAACTGGGAAGCACTCAGCAGCAAATAGGAGTCCACGATCGTAATAGAAATCCATCTGCAGGCTGTGAGAGACTAATAAGAGTCTGGGTATGTCTACACTGAACTGTTTTTGTGCTGAGGGGTTAGATTTTTGTTCTTTGACGACACTATGTCTGCATTTAGGGTCAAAAACAAAAACAGAGATCGAGTGCATTCAGCTGCATTTGGACCCTTTTTAATCAAACCTTTGTCTCTTTCTCTGGAGCAAAAACCAAACAATCAAACTCTAATCACAAACTTTGATTTACTTTCAAGTGAACTTTGGTGCAGTTTGTTTGTGGTGAAAAATAGACAAAACAAAATCAAAGGCAGGAAACAGGTCATTGAGGGCAAAAGCAGGCAAAACTGATACTGAGCTAAAACAGAAACTTCTCAATTGCCCACTTTGGTGCACTTCAACTGAAACCAAGCACATTAACTCAGCTGAGGGTTACACAAAGTGCTTGTTTCAGTTTTGTGTTTCAGGTAAAAAGAAAAATCATCAAAGTCACAAATGTAGAACAGGAAGCTAAACAAAGTATTCACTCATTCATTTTCCACCGCTTAGTCCCGTTAGGGGCCACGGGTGACTGGAGCCTATCCCAGCAGCTTTGGGCCTGAGGCGAGGTACATCCTGGACACTTAGTCTTTGCCGATTAACCTGTACATGCATGTCTTTGGACGGTGGGAGGAAGCTGGAGTACCTGGAGACTCCTCACAGAAAGACTGGAGTCGGTCGGGTTTTGAACTCACGACCTTCTTGCTACGAGGCAGGAGTGTATTAAAGTATTTAATGAGGCTAAAAAAAGGTCATACTATGTTTTGGCAAAATTATGTAAGATTGTCAGATATGCAACAAAAATGTGATATTCACCTATTGTTTCAATACGTCTTTGAAACTCTCTGTTCTTTGTTTTTGGACATTTAGTTTGTAATGACCAAGTTTGTTTTGTCTTATGTTTGAGTTGAATTGGCCTTTTTAACGTCAACTGGGGGCTTCAGACGAAATATACCCTTTTGGCTAACTCTGGCTTTTTTTTTTTTTATCAAACTCAAACTTTATTTAAACTTATTTAAAGTGTTTTATGAAATTGCATTGTCCCCTTTTGAAACTTAAAACTATGGTTATGTAAATGTTTAAGAAAATCTCATATGAAGCTGTATGAAGCTCCAAATGGTTTAGCACCAGAATACATGACAGTTCCTTATGAACGTCCTCGGACTCTGAGAACATCTGGGACAGGTTTCTGCTCGAGCCCAGAGTTAGAACTAAACCTGGTGAAGAAGGTTTAAGTTTCAGCAAAAATCTGGAACAGCCTCAGCTTTAACAATGTTCAAGAGGAGGTTAATAACCTTCCTCTTTAGCTCTATCTACAAAAAACCTAAAGTGTTTTTTTAATCTGCACTCTTCTTTTATGTTTTGATTTTTCTTATGTTTCGTAATCTAAATCTTGTAAATTGTCTTTTATTCCTGTAAAGCACTTTGAGTTACCCAGAATATGAATTGTGCTATATAAATTAAATTGCTGTGCCGTGCCTACAATACATACAGCAGCAGGCATATAGAAAGTGGACTCCAGCCTCTTTTCTGACCAAGTATTATACAGTTGGGATCAATAAATAGTCTGCAGCTTGACCTTCATTCATAATTTAGCTTGATTTAAAAAACACAAGAGGTCTGGACGAGGTCTGACTTAACCTCTGTTGTGTAAAAAAAGGTTGTTTCGGGTTGTTATATTTTTGGAAAAAAATGAACAAACTCAGACAATTTTATGAAGCAGCCGGTGTCTTCACTAATTCATTCTCTAATTATTACTTTTAGTGAGGAAAAAGACAAAAAATAGTTTGCAAAATTACAAGTTAACAGACAATCCCTGAAACACTTAAAGAACGTTGTCATTTCCAAATGTCATTTTAAATTAAGTGGCTTCAGCCTTTGACAGAACATCCAGTTGTTGCCAAGACTGACATTTCCTGTTGCTTGTATGACTTTATAAAACTCTAAACTAAATGTCACATCCTGGAGACTTGATAAAATCCACTGTGAACAACAAAAGCCTGAACTCATTGCGGAGGTTGGACACCGGTGATTAAAAAGCGATTAGAGTAATAAAGTCCACGTACCGGTTTTGCAGATGGGGCAGCACTGATCCGGCTCATACTCGGGGTCCACACACTCGGTCTGAGGACAGGCTGCCACCGAACACAGGACCTCCCCGCTCGGCTCGCAGCGGCACTTCTCACACGGAGACACCTGCGCCGCACAACACAAACGGTGATTAACAGCTTCACAGACCGCTCAGAGCAGACTCAGAAACGTTAACTTATCTAAACTTATGAGCATTATGAAACTGCAAAATGAAAAGGTACTTTAATCTAAAAATGTGCGTAACACTGAGGTCACATAGATACAAAAACCTTGACTGTTTCCATAAAGAATACATTTTATGTCTTTTTCTTCAGATCCTATGTCTGACAGTTCAGTCCATCTCCAGGGGGGCGGGGCCTAAATGACAATGCAATTTGACTAAAACACTAGAAGGGTAGGGGGAGGGGGGAGGGGGCCGTACAGCCGTATCAAAGCAGTTTGCGTACCTTCAAGTTTATTGATTAATTATACGCTTGGCTGATAAAAAGCCCATTGCTATAACATTGTCTATAAAGTGTGATTTTATATTTTTCCTCTGATCCCAGTGAACATGCCAAGGGCCAGGACTTTATTCGCACAATAAACATATGAAATAATTTTGACCAAAGGGCGTTGCCACTTCCCGTGCACTCTGCCTCACGCCCATCAATCTTCTTAGTGTTATACATATGCTCTATGTAAAAGTTTAATGCTATCAATAACAGGATTAATGCTAGTAATAACAGGAACGCCAGTGTGTGCAATGCTTTTTTTGAATAAAGAACTGAGCCAAAGTGAATGTAAAGAAGTGCACTAATATACTTATATTCTATTTTTCCACTTTACTGGTTTGTGAGCTGCTTAAACATGTTCAGCTCCCTTCTGTGAATGAATGTGCTTATCTTTTCTTATCTCTAGTATTGTACCAACCTTTTTACACATCACTTTCTGAATGTGTTCAGGTCAAACAACATTACACAATGTATACACAGCTTTATCGTGCTGTACTGGTTTCTCTGTTTTTTGCATTATATGTGTCACTGGCAATGTGTGAAATATTTGGCTGAAGTTTGTAGACAAAGTCTGAAATTGTTTATAATTTACCCATGTTCTAGTTATTCTAGTGTTTTTCTGGTAAAACATTCTTTAATTTTTGTTCTAGTTCTTTGTTCATTTTAAAAAACTTGTTCAAAGTTAATAAAGGTGTGTTTTAATACTTTGCATGGCAGGTACTTTATTCTGTTATAATACCTAATCTGCGTAATAACTAGGTAATGTGATGCAATATAATCACCAAACCCACACACGTCATGCTTTGCCTACAAACTAGTGATTCTATAAATTCCCTAAAAAAATAAAAAATATAAATGATAAAAATATCCGTTTCTTTCTTTGCTTTATGTTTTTTATTGTCTTGTTTTGTGTTTGAAATGTTAAAAGGGGTAGGCATACATTAGTCGTAACTTCGGCCTACACCCTTTTGGGCAATGTAAATTTTATTTTTTTTATTTTATTTTTTTGTTGAATGAAATAAACTAAATAGGCATTCTATACAATACCTGCTTTTCACACATCGACGCAAATCAGCCATGTGCAGTTCAGATTAATTTATCTAATTGCTTTTTGTGTTGTCTTTCCCTCATCATTATTAGTAATAAAGTAAGTTATAAAGAAGTATAAGATGTTAGTCAGTGTAAGTTCTTAAAGGTCCTAAAACTGCCAATACTTTTTATGAGAGAGAAATCTTCACACTTTGTTTTCTTTGGACAGTTGTATACAGTACAGGAGTGAAGGTGAACATCACAATCTACTGATTTTATTTTTATTTTATTTATTTACCAGACACACATCAAACAGATGATTGTCAAGATCCTTGTGTAAAACCTCTCATTGGATCACTTTTCTGAAGACATTTTGGGTCAAATATCTTCAAATGTCTGTGTAATAAATTTACACCAGACTCAAACTCACAGATAAAAGACTGAATTCATTTCTCGTATCTTTCTCTTTTGTTTGTCTCAGCGTCTGTCTGGGTTTTTTTTTGCTGTTATTTCTCTCACAAACTTCTCTCGACTTCTGTGCATCGAGAGCCGTCTACAGAGAAGTCCCATTCTTCGGTTTCATTATCAATGAATGTCTCACTCTAAGCCGGCGCAGCAGAGCCAATCAGGGCTTATAGAGAAATCAATAGAGATGGGAAATTAAAGAAAGATGCCTGCTATTTTCTCGGAGTGTGAACAGAGTTTAAAGCGACTCAATAATCAACGATTTCCGCCGTATTTTGAAATAGAACAAATGTGGGACCGAAGTTAAAGCTGTTATAATACATCCTGCTCAGACTCTTGCTTTGAAGACTGGTATTTTCACTTGAAACTTTGACTCCAATTGTATTATTTAGCAGCTTCCTCAGTACTCTGGCATTTTAGGCTGAATAAAAGTCAGACTTGACTTTAGTTTTCTGCTCTTATGTTGTAAGGTGGATAGAAAAACACAGACTTGGATGGTATGGCACACGTTTTAGTCATTTCCATTGTCTAAAGAGTTTTGAGTCTTGCTCAGGCTGTACACAAGTCGTCAGATTGTCTTGTTCTTTAAAAACAGTCACATGTTTATCAGGTGTTGGGCACTGGTCTTTACTTTGTTTTTTAAATTCTTGGTAAAGATAACATGAGTCAATTGTCAGAAGCCAGTTTAGATTTACAGATAAAACAGGCCAGTGTAAAGCAATCTAAGATGGACTCCAAGAACACAAGAAAACACCAGGTGTGACACAGGGAGTGGAACTGGTCACATGTCCAGAAGGAGAAATCACATTAAAAAAGCAAGGTCTATAAATGTTAATCTGAAAACACTTTGTTTTTTTGTCCCAGTACCTTCTGTGTAGCAGGCATGTGAGCAATAGAGTTATTCATAAAAGGGAAGGGCTTAGTTAGACAAGAATATTATTATTATACAGTCTCTGGGAAGAAGCTGTGCCTTAGCATTGTTGTTCTGGGTTGGAGGCTGCCCTCTGTGTTGATGGGATGCAGCCTTGATGATGAAGGTGGTTCTGCTCCTGCACTGACTCCAGAAGCAGAACAGGTCATGCTGAAGTGTCCAAACACTGTCAGTAGACTCTTAACGGTGAGCTGATGACACGAACGCTGAGTGTCTGGAGCTGAAGCCTTGTTCTCGCTGCAGCTGTTTGTCCTTCTCTTTCCACAGTGTGCTTAAAGTAACACTGCACAACCTTTAGCTACTTTTAGCACAACCTTTAGCTAGTAGCATCACGTGACTTAATTCTCGTATCAATTTAATGGTTCTTAGACAGATAATTGGTAGAATCATATGGATTTCACTGACACAGTCCCCTCAGATGGACAGAAAACTCTGACATAAATGATTTATAATTGCTGTCACCGGGACGAGCAGACTCCTGAGAGACACGCTCAGCAGCTCAAACAGAGGAAGCAGAAACAGGACATACCCTGGACCCTAGCAGAGCTGTATTTGTACAAAATGCTCTTAAATGACCTACTGTTCTAAATTTCCTACAAGTGAATAAACTATAGTTTCAATATTCCCACAATAATTGCCATCACCGCAAAGGAGCCGGCTCATTTTTCCATTAGCTCCGTGTTAGCTCGTTCAAACTAAAGGGCCATCCCCTGCTCTTTCTTTTTTCACACGTCTCAGAAAAACCATTCGGGCGATTCATGGCATGTATGAACCCAGATAATGTCAAGGGAGTCCAGCTGAAATGTGAAAAACACTTTATTTCTCTGTATATCCTCTTAACAAAGACCAAGACAGGACCGAGTTGACGTGTGTTCAAGAGAATTAAAAAGAGGTTGAATGGTTTTAAATACAGTACTTTCATTTAGACAGCCATCAGGAGAGTGTTGTGTTCCGGTCGGATAACCCAAACGCAGGCACACACGTACAGTTCACAAAAACAAGTTTATTTAAATGATCAACTTATAACTGTCGGTCTCTTCGGGGATAACGAGGGGTAGCAGGGTCCGGACCGGGTTGGGCTGGAGCGTGACGAGCTGAAGGACCGGCGAGGCTCAGGGGTGACCGAGGAGGGGCGAGAACCGGACTGGAGGTAGGACGGGAAGGATCTGCGGTGAACAAAGGAAACAGGTAAGTACATACATAAATCCAAACTCTACGAACGCGAGACGTATTACTAACTGTAGTCAATGTTACGATCTGGCGTCGAGGAGCAGGCTGCGGTGCTTCTTATTCCCTCTTGATTGTTCACTCGGCTCAGCTGGGCTTGCCGCGGCGCTCCCGCACACCTGTCTCCTCTGCGAATCAGTAGGGGCGGGAGCCCGGCACGGAGGCCACGGCCAACTGTGCCGAGTCCTGATCCCCGTGACAGTACCCCCTCTATGGACGCCACCTGGCGGCCTATCCCGTTCTCCGGATGGCGTAGAAAAATTCTCGGATCAGGGATGGATCCAGAATGTTTCTCCGTGGCACCCAACAGCGTTCCTCCGGCCCATAACCCTCCCAATCCACTAAAAACTGAAGGCCTCGACCCGGCGCGTACATCCATAATCCGCCGTGCCGTGTAAGCTGGGTGATCGTCAATCATCCTGGGCGGCGGCGGGGAGGACAGGGGACTCAATGGACTGGAGCTGACCGGCTTGATCCTGGACACGTGGAAGGTAGGGTGAATCCTAAGGGACCGAGGAGCTTGAGTCGAACTGCCGCCGGGTTGATGACCTTCTCTATTTCGAGCGGGCCGATGAACCGTGGTGCCAATTTTGTAGCTTCCACCCGTAACGGCAAGTCCCTGGATGACAGCCAGACCTTCTGACCCGGAGAGTATCTAGGGCGGGGTGCGGTGTCGGTTGGCTTGGACTTGCGATTGAGCCGAGGCCCGCACCAGAGCTGATCGGGCCCTTCTCCAGACCTGATGGCACCGTCTCAAGTGATCCTGAATGGACGGAACTGCCAGCTCTTGTTCCTGGTCAGAAAATAAAGGGGGTTGGTAACCATAACAGCATTGGAAGGGAGACATACCCAGGGAGGTGTTCACCAACGTGTTGTGGGCATATTCTACCCATGGCAGTTGAGCACTCCAACTTGCCGGATTGGCAGATGAGGTGCACCTCAGGGCCACCTCCATCTGTTGGTTCGCCCTTTCCGTCTGTCCGTTTGTCTGTGGATGATACCCAGAGGAGAGACTAACCTTGATCTCTAACGCCGTGCAAAATGCCTTCCAAACCTGGGAGGTGAACTGTGGGCCTCTGTCTGACACAATGTCCCGAGGAATCCCGTGTAGCCGAACAGATGCTTCACCAGGAGATCTGCGGTCTCCTGGCGGATGGAAGCTTGGTCAGCGGCACAAAGTGAGCTGTTTTGGAGAAGCGATCAACGATCGTCAGCACCACCGTATGTCCGTTCGATGGCGGGAGTCCCGTAACGAAGTCCAAAGCCACATGAGACCACGGCCGGCTGGGAATAGGTAGTGGCTGTAACAGTCCTGCTGGGGGTCGATGGAGGGCCTTATTCTGGGAACAAACTGGACAAGCTGCGATGTAGTCCTTAGTGTCTCTGTCCATGGTGGGCCACCAAAATTTGCTGCGTAGGACAGCCAGGGTGCGACCCATCCCTGGATGGCACGTGAGTCGGGTCCCATGGGCCCAGTGTAACACCTCCGACCTGACAGGATCTGGTACAAACATAGCGTTAGCCGGCCCTGTCCCGGATCGGGTGCAGGCGTTGAGCCACCGGACTCGATCTTCTATTTCCCAGGTGAGGGTTGCCAGAATGCGCGACTGGGGCAGGATGTGCTCCTCCTCAGGCGCCGACTGCTCCGTGGAAAAAACTCTGGATAGTGCATCTGGTTTGATGTTCCTGGAACCTGGGCGATAAGTAAGCACAAAATTAAAGCGGTCAAAAACAATGCCCACCTTGCCTGCCGAGAGTTCAGTCTCTTTGCTGTCTGTATGTAGGTCAGGTTCTTATGGTCGGACCAGACCACAAACGGTTGAATGGCCCCCTCCAGCCAATGACGCCACTCCTCTAAGGCCAACTTGACCGCCAGGAGCTCTCTGTTCCCTACATCGTAGTTCCGCTCTGCTGCCGAGAGCTTACGTGAGTAGTAGGCGCAGGGGTGGAGCTTCTGGTCAGTGGAAGAGCGCTGGGAAAGAACTGCTCCTACTCCGTCTCGAGCGTCGACCTCCACCACAAACTGCAGTTCAGGATCTGGCTGTATGAGTACAGGGGCGGCGTAAACCGCTGCTTCAGGTCCTTGAATGCTCCTTCTGCCTCCGAGTCCAGACAAAAGGTCGCGCAGTGGGCGTAAGAGCCGTCAAAGGCGTTGCCAGTCTACTGAAGTTCGGATAAATCTCCTGTAGAAATTAGCAAAACCCAAAAATCGCTGAACCTCCTTGCGGCTGGACGGAACCGGCCACTCCTTACCGCCGTAACCTTCTCCGGGTCCATTTGGATCTGTCCCTGCGCGATAATGTAGCCGAGGAAGGTAACGGACGGTGCGTGGAACTCACATTTCTCGGCCTTCACAAACAGCTTATTCTCTAATAGTCTCTGTAGTACTCTCCGGACGTGCCTCTGGTGTTCCTCCAAGTCTTTAGAAAAAATCAAGATATCATCCAAATAAACAAAAACAAATCGTCCAATCATGTCCCGTAAAACATCGTTAACTAGGTTCTGGAAAACCGCAGGGGCATTCGTGAGTCCGAACGGCATCACCAGATACTCGAAATGGCCCAAAGGAGTGTTAAAAGCGGTCTTCCACTCATCCCCCTCCCTAATACGCACCAAATGGTATGCGTTACGGAGGTCTAGTTTAGTGAAAATCCTGGATCCCCCGAGGGGAGTGAAAACAGAGCTGATCAACGGGAGTGGGTATTTGTTCCTTATGGTGATCTTGTTTAGCCCCCGGTAATCTATGCATGGTCTCAATGATTTGTCCTTCTTGTCCACAAAGAAAAACCCCGCACCTACCGGAGAGGACGAGGGTTGTATTATCCCGGCTGCCAAGGACTCCTGGATGTATTTTTCCATCGCCTCGTTCTCTGGTCTCGAGATGGTGTAGAGGCGGCTGTGGGGAGAGGAGCACCTGGAAGGAGGTCGATGGCGCAGTCATAGGGTCGGTGAGGTGGAAGCGACAAAGCCTGATGCTTACAAAACACCGCCGACAGGTCGTGGTAGATGGACGGGACCGAAGACAGATCCGTAGGTTCAGGTACCGGGTTGGATCTAGAGGAAACAGGGGCAAAGCAGACTGCAGGCAAGATAAATGGCAAAAGTTACTCCATGACACCACTTGGTATGTTGCCCAGTCTATGTGGGGGTTATGTTGTCTTAGCCAAGGTAGACCCAATACAATAGGAGTGTGCACACACTCAAAAATGTAAAAACTAATAGTTTCTTTATGATTACCCGACAGGAGGAAGGTTACGGGAATCGTCTGTTCTCTGATCTGGGTCAGCACCTCTCCGTTCAAAGCCTTAACTTCCAACGGCACCTCCAACGGCACAGTCCGGATGCCCAACCTCTTAGCCACTCCCCGGTCTAAAAGGCTTTCATCCGCCCCTGAATCAATCATTACCTTAAAAGATCGGGTCCGATCTGTTAAAATAATCGTTCCCTCCATTCTCACAGGCTTGGGAGATGAATGGACTTGGCTCAGCAGTACCTCTCCCATTACTGCCGAGCCCCCCCCTTTTCCCGGACGGAGAGGACACGAAGCCCGGAAATGTCCTAACCGCCCGCAGTAGAGGCAGCTCCCAGTACTGACTCGGCGATGTCTCTCCTCCTCAGTCAGATGAGTTCGGCCCACTTGCATGGGTTCAGGTGCGGCTGGTTGCAGTGGCCTACTCGGTGGATCCGGATAACCGATGGTTAGGCCTCCTCAGTCTCGTCCGCCACCCCGCGGTTCTCTCGTTTGGGCTGGGAAAAACCCCCTTGAGGCGCGGTGATTCCCGGCCGTGGACTTGTAGCTGACCTCTGTGATGCCTGTAGGTCGGTCTTCTCCCTCTGTCGCTCCGTGGCGGTTATCAATCCTGATGACCCCGTAATGAGTTCATTTAGGCTCTCTGGTGGATCCCGTGCCGCCATCTCGTCCTTAAGTTCCTCGGAAATGGCATTCAAAAATGCTCCACGAAGAGCCTCCTCGTTCCACCGCTCTCCGCGGCTAGTGATCGAAACTCGATCGCGAATTCCGCCACACTGCGATTACCCTGTCGAATTGAAAACAGTCTTTTAGTGGCCTCCTCTCTCGAACCGGATGATCAAAGATCATTCTCATCTCCGTGATGAAGGCAGCGTAGGAGAAACATACAGCTTCCTGTCTCTCCCAAACAGCCGAGGCCCAGTCTAATGCCTGCCCCTCAAACAGCCTATTAAAAAGGCGATTCTTGAACGCGTTCACTCTTGTAAGTCTGTGACTGTTGTTCAAAAACTAGGGAGCACTGTGTTAAAAACGCCCTGCATGACCCCAGATCTCCCTATACGGTGCCGGCGGTGGTACATACCCCTCTCTGTACCCGGAGGCGGTGCCTCCGTAGTCTGCGCGAGAGGTTGGGAGCGCCAGTAGACGGTGGTGTGTTGAGGGCCGCCATCCTGTCGCTCAGCCCCGATAGGTTGCGGAAAACTCCTTCATGTGGTCCATGAGAGCCCGGAGAGTAGCGTCATGCTGTTCCAGAAGCGCGGTCTGAGCTGCGACCGTCTGTGGCAGGGTGTGTGGCTCTGCTGGGTTCATTCTGGCCAGATCGTACTGTTGTGTTCGGTCGGATAACCCAAACGCAGGCACACACGTACAGTTCACAAAAACAAGTTTATTTAAATGATCAACTTATAACTGTCGGTCTCTTCGGGATAACGAGGGGTAGCAGGGTCCGGACCGGGTTGGGCTGGGCGTGGCGAGCTGAAGGACCGGCGAGGCTCAGGGGTGACCGAGGAGGCGAGAACCGGACTGGAGGTAGGGCGGGAAGGATCTGCGGTGAACAAAGGAAACAGGTAAGTACATACATAAATCCAAACTCTACGAACGCGAGACGTATTACTAACTGTAGTCAATGTTACGATCTGGCGTCGAGGAGCAGGCTGCGGTGCTTCTTATTCCCTCTTGATTGTTCACTCGGCTCAGCTGGGCTTGCTTCGCCGGCGCTCCCGCACACCTGTCTCCTCTCTGCGAATCAGTAGGGGCGGGGGAGCCCGGCACGGAGGCCACGGCCAACTGTGCCGAGTCCTGATCCCCCGTGACAGAGAGACGTGACACATTACACAGAAGGTTTTATTATTACTCAGTCAGTCTTTGGTATTGACCATACGACCTTACAAAGAAAAAACACATTAGTACGAACACACATTAGCAGCCGTGTCAGTAAAAGTAGCACACCTAGCTTTACCGAGAGACTAAAGGTTAATTCTAGCAGCACCGCTAAAGTTTGCCACGAGCCCCGCCTCTGCACAACACTTCACTGTGAAAAATGGAAATCGGCTGCACTTAGCACAATGCCCCAGAACTCAGCAATCAAGCCTAAAACCTGCCTGTTGCTTAGACTCAAAGCCGCTCGGCACAAAAGGTGACGCATGCCGCTGTGTGAAAAGTGGAGCTCTCGTTAGATTCTCTCCCAGCAGAGACCTGACTTTGAGCTGTCAGTAAAACGAAGAGTTAGAGCAAGAAAATCCCACATTAGCGTTAACCTCCTGCTGAGAAAGGCTCTGACATAAAGGGAAGAATTAGGCAGCGGTAAATGTAGGAGCTCATGAGAGACATTATTTGCAGATTGTGAGTGGAAACCTTTTCAAAGAGGAGATGAAATATTTGAAATGGAGCCGTGTGAGTTCATACAAACGCTCACCTGCTGGATCTGTGCCGTGTAGTATCACTAGAGCTAACATTCAGGCCTATATCCCAGCGCTGTGCCTTATTATACGAGGATTTAGAGATAAAAGTAAATAACGTTAAGGTTTGGACGTTCGACTTCGTGTGGAAAGGCAAGTACAGCACACACTTAACTCAAGGCTTTGTGCTAATATATTGTGCTTGTTAAGAAACTTTGGAATTATTATTATTACGCACAGTTCATATGTAGAAATAACTGGGACAAAATCCTCATTGCTTCAGGTTATTCTCTTTTCTATGTTGTACTACAGAAACCTCAGAGGGTCAAAACTCAAAGCTCAAATTCCCAAAGGGTTTAGAAAGATGTGTATTACATCACTGATAAGAAAAGTTAAGTTTTAAACAAAAAAAGCACAGAAATTTACAGACACATAATAATAATAATAATAATAATAATAATAATAATAATAATAATAATAATAATAATAATAATAATAATAATAATAATAATAATACAATAACATTATCACTTCCTGGTCCTTGCCTGAAAATCTGCTCTCTTTAATTGTTTGCAGGTTTTCTTGGACACGTGTGTTCAGTTAGATTTCATGTTGATATTACGTGTGACTTTGGTGAAAACTTTGATAACTTTTACAGTGTCTTTGTAACTTTACATTGGGTATATTCATCAGCTTCCAGTTTGACATGTAAGTAATCAGAGTAAATCAGAGCAGCACATCTGATGAAATTATGGCGATATACAGTTTAATTGAACCAGTAAGTAAACCACAGAGACCAATACTCGGACAGAGCCAGAGATTTATTTAAAGAATTTTTTTTTTTTTTTTTAAACCTAATGGTTATTTTTTTTTCTATTGTTCTTTTGAAGTCAAGTTGATATTTGCTAACCCTTCCTGTGAGTTTAATCTGAGCCTTAAATGCACTCGGCTCGATCTGTAAATCTTATATAAATGTGTTTCAAGGGCCTTAGATATGGCACAAATTCAAAAAATAACTTTATTAATCCCCAAAGTTGAGTTTGGTCGTTAAAACTAAGGTCCAGATGCCTTTACCTTAACCATTTCATTAGTTTCTATTGTTACAGGTAATTCAAACTCTGAGCTTTTTATACCTGTTATAAGTGGCATTATCCGGGACCTTTTCTGTTTTCATTTTAGAAACAATGTCAAATCTGTGCAATTTTTTCCTCCACAAACTATTAACACATTCCACCAAACTGAAGTTTAGAGCTAACCGTAAACTTTCAGCTGCAAATTTAGCGTCAAACGTTAGTTACCTCCTCGTCATTAAACATTACACAATTGTAATGACAATAATTATCCCTGTTTCATGTTCCCATCCTGGGCTGCTTTTCTGTGTTAAAACAGCTCTAAATATACAATTATAGAGTATAAAACTACAGTAAAAACTAAAAATACTTCCATATTCACAAATGGTGTCAACCAACGGGAGCTCCTTTTTTCTTCTCATTGATTAAAATCCTTGATAATAAAGCCTAGATGATGTCTTAAGGTGTGTTTTTCACATATCCCTTTTACAATATATTAGTCATTAAACGATTAAAAACCCATACTTCCCATTTAAACTGGTGGAAAATATTAATACTGATAAACGTGATTAAAAAAGTGAAGAAAGTGAGTGTGAAACCCAGCCTGTGGTAATAACCAGGCTTTGTGTGAGCAGAAAACAGGCTGTGCTGACCTTTGCCATTATAAATTTGCCTACTCACTCGCACGCACCGCGCTGCCAGAGAAGGTAACTAGGGCCTATAATAAACTCCAGCGTGGACTCTGTTCTGTCAGCACTTCTCTTTTTAAAGTGTAAGCATGTCAAAAATGAATGAATGTTGTTAATGGGCTCACAAGGGATGGAGGTTTGTGCATTTTCCTAAACTTAAGTCTAGAGCCTTGATAAAATGTTGAATATTATCAGAATTATGCAACATTCGTCCTTAAAAAAGTGCCTTTTAAAACTAGAGCTGTATTCATTTGTATAAAACCTTGTCTTTATTCAGAAATGTCTTTTTATGCTACTGTCACCTTGTGTTACTGATCTCCTGTCAGGATTTAAACAGATCTGTGCACCTGTTCATTTGCTTTAAGAAGCTGCTGTAGTTTATCAGAATGTTGCCTACAGCTCACACAAGTGCTGTGTGGGGTATTTGAGAGTCTAAATTAATGCTAGTGACCTTATCTCCATCTGAAGTTAGACCAAAAAACAGACAAATAAGGCAGAGAGACAAATAACTGGATGGTAGAGGTAACTATGGCATGGTTTGGGTTTTACTTTGACAAGATGCTGCATCAGGTTCCACAAAGAAATGCAACTGACTTTGCATCGGGCTGCTTCACTGTTTTCTGTTTCTCTTAAGAAAGATTTGATGAAGATCTTCTCGAGAAAAAACACAATTCTCAAGTTAAATCTCAGTCCACTTTAAATGAAAGTGTAAATCAACCTTTAACCCCTCAATCACTTTCCGTAGTTGAACTAAAAATGTTATGGCCACATAATTTGTCCTTCTGATAAGTTTTCTTTTTTTTAAGATGCATTGTGGGAAACAGTGCCCTATGTTTGAGTTACTACAATGATTACCATTGCCTCTTCGTGTGTGCACTGCAGTGGAGTGAGTTCTCAGCATCTCTTCTGGCCTGCAGACTTCCATGTGTTCTCAACAGCTCAGTGTAAAGTAAAGTAAGGTAGATACTTTATCGTCCCACATCAGGAAATTTGTCTTGGGCACAATAACACTACAACCAACACAAAATCTCAACAGCATAGCTTAAAGGAGATCTATAAAGAACACATACCAATGTATGTATGCAGCCTAAAGTTGTCAACGTTTCATTCAGCATCCTATTTGAGAACATAATAAAAGAGTTCTTGTACCTTTCTGGATTTGGGCAGCCTAAACCCGCTGCCTAAGACTAGCTTCTCAAACTCTGCCGTCATGGTGTGAATGTAAAAACAAAAAAGACAGCATTACATTGGGCTTCTCTACTAATGATGTCACTCAAGGCATTAAGCTAATCACACTTCTGCACTCACAAATACACCCACAGTAAAGCCCCAGCATAAAAAAGACTGGAGGCAATGTAGGGGTCAGTGTCTCTGTTATAATGTGTTTTGCAAAATGCTCTTGGTATTAGTTTTAACAAAACCAGTGTAAAAGTGGAAAGAGCCTTTATAAACAAATCAGAAACATTCCCAGGAACAAAACACCAACACCCTCACCTTGAACTCTTCGAGTGAGGAGTAGATTTTCCCTCGAAACTCGCAGTAGTTCTTCTTTTCTTTACACTGCGGACAGCACTGACTAGTGTCCACTTTGATGCAGCGAGGGTGGACTTTGGGACATTCAGGTTGGCTGCACATGGGGCCCTCGTCCGTACAGAGACAGGGACAGGTGGAAGGGCCCGGCGTGAACTCCTCCCCGATGGCAAACACAAACCCATTCTCATCCATGCAGCCTTTGCCGCGGTAGTCCGGGTAGGCGTACTCGTCTATGGCCTCTGAGGAGACAGTGACGTCACTCGTGGGACCTTCGTCGATTTGGTTGAGGCTGTCTTGCTCACGCCACAGCTCCTGGGACTTCCCGCCCTTTGCCCTAACACGGTTCCCCAGAGTCCTATTGGAGCTTTGGGCACTCTGCTGCTGACTGTTCAACCCCAGCGGCGGCTCTGAAGCCTGCTGGTTCTCCTGGCCTTGTTTGTCGTCCCGGGCTTGAGTCAGAGCCTTCTCCAGACGCTCTCGACTCGCCGGTAAGGTCGCCACAGGATTACACTGCGCGCCGCTCATCAGGAAACCAAGAACAAAGAGAACCTGCGCTGTCATGGCAACGGGGCGCTGCATATCTCCCCACCACCGCGAGGTGGGCAAACACTTTGGCTTCACATAACAGTCTTCAGATCTCAGGTGTGAGCCAGTCCATCTGCAAAGAGAAAATTAAACTGGGGTCACGAGCTCTGTATTTGTCCCTGATCGTCCCGAGTGTCTCATTTGAATAATTCAGTTCAAAAGAGGAATTTCAAACAGCGCTGGGTAATACAGCCTCAAATCAAAATTACAATCAAATATACCTTGATTGCAATTAGTGGACAAGCGTTTGGTTTTTTTGACATTTGTATTTTATTTCTATTTCTTTTTTATTCCAGTGACACTTGAGGGAAACAGACACAAGTCAAGTTTCATAAACAATTTCAATTTTGTTTGTGAATGTTTAACTCATGCTGCTATGTTTCTGACTTTGGAGACTGAAATAAGAAAACACATATTTGCAGATGTCTATGCCAAGTGTCTCATTTGTATAATTCAGTTCAAAAGGGGCTTTTCGTAATTGTGAGTTTCAAACAGTGCTTGGTGCAGGATTTAGCCTCAGATCAAAATTACCGTCAAATGTGTCTTGATTACAATTACTTTGTCCTTCATGTGTCCCTTCTGAAGCTGGGATATTTGTCCAGTGAACAAGTCCAAATCTTATTGCAGTGATTGAACACAAGATACAATCATTACATTTAAATATAATAATTTTTAGAAACATGTGTTTTCACTTGAGGTGGGTTTTGTCTTTCTTTAAGAAATTGTTAATGTGTCATAATAATCTTTTTTTATTTATTTTATTTTTATTTAAAACTTCTTGATTGTTTGCATTTGAGTTTATCATCATACAGCTTATGTAAAGAATTAGTGATGTTACACTAACGTTACCAAACAAACATTTTTACTAAACTTTCCGATGAGAAAACATATCAGAGCATAAACGAGTTCAAGATTAAAGGAACATAAAACAAGACTGTCGTAATTATAAATCTTTATACTTGCCCAAATTAGTTAGAATTTAAACCTTTCTCGCAGCTGCAGTGCTGGTGAACGCTTTGCATTATGGGACATTATCTTATCCCTTTGTTTAAAGTGTGTTCCCTGAAAAAAGAGGAGTGCACAGCTTCTTGATCTAAATGAGTACTGGGGCACCCTTTTGTCTCTAGGGAACCCTCAACACAAGGGGTAGAACTGGGATTGGGCCTTTACAAAACCACTTTATATTGACTGAGGGGTGTGGGACCAGGGATTGGGTTCAGATTTAGCATTTGTTTAATGTTCTGGTCCAAACGGTATGGGAAGATCTTGAGCTGTCTTCTGATTGGCCGATGAGCTGACACTTACTTCCAGCACTCAGGCCAAAAAAGGATCCACTGAAACCCAGATTTGAAGGATATTTTATGATATTCCAACATATTACATAGAGCACCTTTAAGCAGAGTCTTGGAGACTTGTGGAGCCTGAAATCCCACTGAGGCGGCCCCAGCAGGATCACCAGAGTGGATCATCAGGACAGGCAGCTTTCGCACGGCCGCGTTTCAAAATCAATACGGCTATGTACTGTAACACTTCCTCGCATCAATCGGCCCCAACAGTGACAGAGCGAGAGGAAAAACGCCCCACCCCCTTCCCTTCCCCAAAAAAAAGAGTCTTCCACTTTACAGCTTCTGCTTCTCAGGGCAACAAAGAACTGGGATCAATGTCTGCATTTTCAAATGAATCACAGCCCGGAGTGCAAAAAGCGGGAATTGATTTGAAAATAGAGCATAATACTAGTCGGAGAAAAAGATAGCTTCACCCGAGCTGACAGACGCCGCCGTATCAATTACAAAATAAGCCCAGAAACACTTTCTCTTTTGTTAAGGGCTTTAGGGACTTCAAACTTTTACTGAGCTGAGGGTTTTCTCACTGGAGTTGTGTGAGGTACTACTTAAAAATCTGGTGGCTGGTGAATCAGTAGATGGAAATGACAGATATACAGTATAAGAAATGATATGACAATCCTGTTAGAACACTGGTGTTGTGAGCTACTGCACACTTTAAAAGTCACCCACAGACTAGATTTGTTTGAGTCGCTGTAAATGAGGCAAACAAACTGAGGATTTGATACTTAAAAAAAAGTACCGTACAATAAACTGGGACAAGGTGTACAGGCTTAATCACACTACGCTACTCCAAATAGATACAACCAAACCAGCATGAAACCAGTTTATAAAATATCCCTGAGGAGGTTAGCATAGCGACATGTCAAGGTTTACTTTGTTTTCTTAGTGACATCAAGTTCAATACAACCTGACTTTATATTTAAAACAGGGTGAGCTTTAAGTGCCTTAATAATTGGTTGTATGTTTTTCAAACTTGGTGCCGGTAAATGTAGGTATTATGTCCTCTTAGATGTCTTTCTGTTCTGAGAGAGACCAGACTAAATCTTTTTAAATCTAAAAACTCTCAGAAACACTGCACTTCATGTGAACTGCAGACGATTCAAACACAAGGCATGATCAACAAAGATCGGTGCAAGTCTCTTTCTCATGGACTTGAAAAAGCTTCAAAGAGCAACAGGTTGTGGTTAAATATAATGTGACTCACATGAATCAAATGCAGCGTCAGTCGAAGCCTGGCCGACCATCACAATTTAATTTCCATTTCTATACACAGAATTAGTCTGGTCACTATTGATTCTAGTTGGATTAACACAAGGCAGAACAAATGGATGCCGATTAAACTGTCTCTGAATGCAATTGGACGGACACTGAACCAAGCGGAGAGCAGTGCCAACAAATCCAGAAAAAACTGTCTCTGGACCAACGCAATCTGAAAATAGATACAACCAATCAGAGTAACAGCACTGCTTAGCACTCACTTTTTTAAATAAATGGTTATGATTGGTCAGGTTGCCTTGAGCTCTGGGGATTTAATGAGAATGCTCTCTGGTTTATTCGATGCAGAAGCAGTTTTCCTGCAGCACCTTGACGTTCGAAACCTGCTGTGATGATGCTCGTCTGCTTTCATTCATTTCCTTTTCGCAGCAGTCTGTGTGTTGGCCTGAGCTTCATTTGACCGTTGACATTTCTGTGTTATTTTTTGAAAACAGGTGAGATTAGCTCCTATCGACTGACTCTATAATTAACCGCTGACTCCTGTCTGCCCTCCTTTCATACTTCACAGTATTGATTCATTTGTCAGCCTCTATGAACTCAGCTGATTTCCGAGAGAGTGGATAAGCTGTAGATGTACAATAAGGTGTTGCAGAGAAAGGGCTGGACATCTGTAATTATTCTTCATAACTCCAGGATTCTGTGAACAAGCTGCTTCTGTAGTCATGTGTTCTTTGTGGTGGGTTTATTTGAGCAAGCACAAAGAGAAGAGGCTCAGAACATTCATTTTTAATGTTAGTGTTTCATTATATCATTTAGCTGTTCAACAAAAATCTTTTACCAGATTACTTTATTAAATTTATATGTTTTATTTAGTCAAACAAACAGGACATATAGCAAGACAATTAGACAAAAACTATACTGTAACAAAGACACAACAGAAAAAAGACCACATTATAATGTGAAATTAAATTTGTAATTATACTTTTCTTTTTTCTGCATAAACAATGGACATATTTGTTCTCAGATATTTGTCCTCCCTGCTGATCTGCAAGAAAAATATTACAGATATTTGGATATTAATTTACAATTAAAACTATTTGCATTACGTGTTATAAAAATTAGGCTGCACAGAATTAGGTTTGAAGTAAAGCCAATGAAAACCTTATTTGTGGAGGTTCTAAATCCTTCATATCATCAATAAAGCTAAAGACAGTATTGGGAACTATATTTCCAAACCTTTGCAAAATGAGCTGGTGTTGTAGAAATTAGTGAATGACTCCTATTACTCTCAACAACAGGTAGTTTCCAAGCACTATTCCTTTTAGAAAATAGAGCCTCCTTTGGTGCATCAGTTCAGCCGTGTTTATGCAGCCGACACCTGTGACACATGTTTGTTTCTTACTGGACCACAGTCACATCACATGAACCATATGGCTTATGAACAAGAGACTGTCCACAAACATTCACAGTGAGGTCTATTTAGTAAAGACCAAGGGTTCGGTGCTGCACACAGCCTCTTGTTCATTAGAGCTGCTTTACATCCGGTTGGTCAGAGAAGAACAAAGATACAATTCCTGATCAGAGCTGGTGTTGTTCACTGTCAGTAAAGCCAGCTGTTATAACTCCACGACTGTTGCACATGATAGTGAAGCCGGAAATGAATGAACAAAGCTGTGTTTGCTGCAGAAGCTTATGTAGTGTCTGTGTCTCTCTGCAGCAGCCCTCAGCCTTGCTCTGTCTATAAGAGAACACTGTCTGTATTTGTCTAGACGAGACTCCCTGCTGTTGGACCCTGTGGACTGCTACACCCACCTTAGACAAGACTGAGCAACAGATTATCCGTTATGATCCTTCGCTACTCTACATTACTCTTACTGAAACTGTGATTCGGATCAAAGAGTCTCACCTAAAAGACTCTCACATGATCTCTTCTGAGTAGCTCTCCCAGCTCTAGCTCTATCAGTTAAAGTCTGCTGTACATAAATTAATAGTTCCACATAAAATTCCACATAAATCTTGTGACTCCTCAATGAACCGAAAGTCTTCCCACATGCTTTATGTCGCTCATTTTGATATTCATGAATTCGGAGACATTCTGCGAGGTGAAAAGCTGAAATTGACTGCCGGCACACCACTGGTATTTGAGCGGTGTTTTAGCTGAATTGCTACGTTCGAGGCAGAGTCCTTGGAGCCGGGAGAAAGCAGAATGAGGTGCATACCGATAATGCGCCGCTGAAAAGCACAGACACAGGGCACAGAGACGAGCGCCAGCCTCATTAGCTCAGGCAGTTCATTTGGCTTTTTCTTAGCCTCACCTCTCCACCTTCACAGCTGTTAGAAGCTGTCACAGCCCCGCCGCTCGGGGACGGAGCGCTGGGTGGGCCCTAAGGCTGCACAGAGTCCCACTAAAAAGCCCATATGTTCCTCCAGAAATCACAGGCAAAGCAGATCCTATTAAGAAGCAGCTATAACGAGACTGAAGCAAAGTCTGGAGCTAATTCTGTGTGCCGCAAACATTCATCATAAAAGACTCTGTAACATTAACACCTTATGGAGACACAATTAATGAGTGACATATTCTCTGCTTTTTGCCTTATACATGTCATATAAGTTCAATTCAATTCAGTTCTATAAGTCAATCAAGCTTGACCTCTTTAATATCAAACTGAAACTTTTAACATTTTAATGATTCCAGAACGGACAACCTCCTGATGAAGTCCTATAAAAGCCAATGAAAAGTTCTCTGTCTTATGTCGTATGGAAAGATTTCAATGGAAACTTACACCAAACGGCTAATCTTTTCCAGAGCAGACAAAGTTCCTGATAGAGGATAAAAACACAGCCCAAAGGCCAAACAAGCTAAAAAAAAACCTGCATGGTGATTAAAAAGAGCGTCCACACAAGCTTCACAGCTGATTGTAGTAAATATAATCTCACATAAATCAGTCACCTTTCTATTAAAACATTTTACACTTTCCAGCAGAGATTTAAATATGTTTTTGATAAAGTTCTGTCAAGATACAACTCCCCTCAGATGGTTGCAGGTCCTGTGCCGTAGAATAACCAGGAAGTAACCTGTAACAACCGAAAATGTAAGAACAGCCAATAATGTAATACAATTTTTGAGCTGATAACCTTTTTCCAATAAAGTCTTTTCCAATAAAGTCTAAAAAGCCTTTCAAAATGTAATAATTTCAGCAAAAACATTACACTATTATAAAAAGGTTATTACCTAACATTGGTTGGTATTACATTACTGGATGTTACATAACCCTGTGAAATAAGGAGTTAAAAATAATGTGAAGTTATTATATTTTAAGACTACAGGCATTAACAGTTACATATAGAGATGCTTTAGATGTTTGTGTAAAAGCAAGTGGCTTTGTAAAGTGCTTTATTCAGAGATCCACTGATGAACAGCCTTAACTCTTCCGCCTGGTTCTTTGTCTTGGTCTGGATGTGTTTGTTCAGTCTCATCATTTGCACCATGTGACGTGAGTCATGTGACCCTATTGGGCTCCATTAGGACAAACCTGACGCTTTTTTAAAACTGGTCTAATTGAGTCAAAATGAGAGACTTGTGTTTCTGCTCCGTCTCTTTCATCGGTGATAATCTGCTGCACATCCTCGTCTCAGTCTTTGTCTCTGTGTTGTCACTTGATTTTTTTCAATTAAGACAGTTCCATTTCTCCATAAAGCAGAAAGAAAAACTTGTTGGAAGGAAATATTCGAGCGTGCATTATAATCATCTTCAATATTGGAAAGATGAATGTTGCTTTTGTCTCACTTCAACAAATTAAAACCCTTATTACTTATTACTGCGCTCAGCCGAATCCAAAATGAGCCTGTTCCTTTGTGCCATGGATGTGTTATTGAGAGCTATAGAAATTAAAAGTACATTAGTGAGACTGGAGAGTTACTTTGACTCTAGCCTGTAAAGATTATGTTGGAAATTTGGAAGCAAAACCTAACTAAGCAAACGATAAGTGTTATTGAAGGTTGGTGTCCCTTACAGCCTTAAGGGTCTCTCTTTGCCAGGCTGTCCTAATTAAGAACTGAAAAATTACGGCTGAAATACATTGGCCTGGTTTTAATAAATGCCATGTTGAATGTTTTTACTTTGACATGTTACATAAAGCAGCTGTGGAGCATTCTGTGTCTGCATCATTGATAAACACCGAAGAAAAGCTTTACACCAAGGCACCTGGGAATAGGTTTGAAGGTGAAACATTGAATAACATTGAATGTGTCTTGAATGAGAACATCCACAGCCGTAGAGCTACTGTGACTTTCTATACAATATATCAATGAGACCAAAAAAATTTAACTCTGAACTAATCCTGACATTGGCTTTCTTTTGTCAACCATTTCTTTTACATTCTTCAAGACTCTTTCTTTCATCAAATTTCCACAAAAAGACTTTCCAATGCAACTCTAACCCATTGATATTTGGTCATCTGGTTCTTCTTCAGGGTCAGCTCTTCACATTTGTATAGATTCAGAGAGTACTGTCAAAAACCTGGCTATAACATGACTCTAGTTCGAAACAGCTGTGTCCGAATGAGTGTCTGTGTAAACAGTTCAACAGTAATCCTTCTGCAGAGCGTCACAGATAAATGCCTTCATATTTACTGTCCACATGGTGATACAGCTTTACAGACACTTTAACACCTCTCACACAGGGATTAATACATTTCATCAGGAAACATTCTGTCTGAGCGACAGGTTTTTCACACATTTCAGGTTTCAGATATTTGTCTTGGCGAGTGAAAAGATGAGGTTATTAAACAGAGCACATTAGCTTCTCGCACTAAAACACATTTATATCTATCACATTTTAGACTAAAGATGGATTAAAACCAGGTCTGAACCAAGACTACAACCGGACTGACACCGGACTAAATCTGCACACATCTGGGATTAACAATGGAATAAAAACCGAGACTAAAAACTGGGATTACACCAGGATTAAACCCATGACTAAAACAGGACTAAACCAAGGAATAACCCAGACAAAATCCAGTCTACACAAGAACTAAACCCAGGAATATCACAACTATCAAAGGAGTAAAGAAAGGTCTTAACTAGGACTGAGCCCTTAACTAAAGCCGGGTAAAAACCACGACAAATCCAGCCTACACACAAACTGAACTAAGCCAAATCCAAAAATGTGTCTAAATAAGAACTAAACAGGAATAAAACAAGGACTAACTAAACCCAGACTAACACCAGAACAAATCCGGTCAGAACAGGACTTAGTCTGGAGCAGGACTAAACCAATCTCTAAAACTAATCCAGAACTATATTGGGACTAAACTAAAACTAATCCCAGAATAACATCTAGGAACAATCACAGAACCTATGTAACTCAGAAAAAAAATATTATTTAGTCACATTTATTTTGGCCTGAGCACTTTATAAAACACATTATGTGAAATATTTGCAACATGACGGTGTTTGCACCACATGGGATTTGTTTTCCACAAGGAAGGGCACTACACTGGAATATATCATTTATTTTAAGAAGAATTCATTGATTTATTTCAATAAATTCAACATATTTCAATTAGTCAATGAGTAATTGTGTAAAATAACAGATTTTATTAATGACCAAAATAATGGTGATTATGATCAAGTAGCCCTAAATGAACATTTACTCAAGTAGATCTAAACTAAAACTGGAATAAGTCAAGACTAAACCATTAACCGACAAATAAACCTGAACAAAATCCAAGACTACAGCAGGACTTAACCAGGATTTAACCAGGACTAAACCAGGACTTAACCAGAACCTTACCAGGACTAAACCAGGACTTAACCAGAACCTTACCAGGACTAAACCAGGACTAAACCTGGACTTAACCAGAACCTTACCAGGACTAAACCAGGACTAAACCTGGACTTAACCAGAACCTTACCAGGACTTAACCAGGACTAAACCGGGACTTAACCAGAACCTTACAAGGACTTAACCAGGACTAAACCAGGACTAAACCAGAACCTTACCAGGACTTAACCAGGACTAAACCAGGACTAAACCAGGACTTAACCAGGACTAAACTGAATGTATTTGTGGGAAACGTAAATATAGATAAAATGATGCAGGAATGTCTGTGCAGTAGAAACATGAGCTTTTTGTGTTATTTATGGGTTAACAATCGCTACAGCAGGAAAACCTATTAACTATGGAAATGTCCTTGAGATTTTGTAAAGATTGATTCTTTGTAACCGTTCTATTACAGGGTCTCTTCCAGGTCTCCAGTATTTAGGTGTTTCAGAAGTGATTCTAAAGTGGCCAGTCTTAATGGAAGAGTCTAAAACAGGACCAAACCAAAGACTAAATCAGGCCACATGACTAAATCCATGAATAGATCTAAGACTAAAACAGAAATAAAAAACACTTGAACCTGGACTAAACCTAGAATAAACCAAGACTAAGCCCATTATTTACCTTCCCTGTTGTTAAAACAGTTGTTTAAAACTGACTCTCATGTTGTTGTACTTTCATTGTCAGTTTCTAATGTACAGCTCCAAACTGGCTCCACACTCGTAAATGTCCGTGTAAGGCTTTTGTTTTTGAACATGTCATATACTTTGTGTTTTACTGCTCTTTACATTTGGACCTCATGCAAGTTGCAGGCACTGTGCCTCTTTGGAACTATTTTGACACAAATTTCCCTTGGGCTCAATGAAGTAACTTTTGAATGCATCTAATTGTCTAATTAAACGAGGACTAACAGGATTCTTTCTAACAGAACTTTCTTATTTGGACATTGTGTGTTGAGTTTGTTTATGGACTGTAGATGGCCTGGGCTGGGATTCTGACTGAAGATAGTGAGGAACAGTACAAGAAAACTACCTCACACACCTGAGTTATAAAATATATAAGCACATTAGCAGTATAATTATCGCTTTAAGTGTTATTCCTGTGAAAGAAACCACAGCTGACGTCACTCAGGAGGTCACTTTAGATACAGTCGAACAACCACGTGTAGCACAAACAAGAGCTTTAGGAGAAAAAGCAAACACTTGCCAGTTTTGAATAATTATCTCACACAAACAAACACTTATATAAAGTTAACACTGGGAACTCAGCAGTGAATATGGACTTGAAGAACATTTAGTGGAAATTGAAATAACGTTTTTTACTCTAGCTAGTCGATAGATGTTTTCCGGATTTATTCGGCCGAATGTCAGCTCTCACTTGACCAGTACAGATTTTTTTACCTATAGCGCCGATGGGCCTGATAGCCAGCTTTCACTAACTTATTTTTTACCCATCGTTGCTTAGGCCCGCTGTCAGCATCCCGCTGACTAATGATATCATATTCAGATTATTGTCCGTAACTCGCTCCGCTAAGTCCTGAGCACTGATCAGTGGGAGAAAGAGACAAAAGGAAACACGCTGGTTTCGTGGTTCTGTTCTCTCCTTCTCAAAGCTTTATTGTAAACGCAAAGTTTATATACAGTGGCAGTGTGACTTTACATGGTAATGGTGCATCTACCAATCCCAAAATACATTCAGAATGTCACTAAAAAAAGAAAAAAGACAGATGTTTCTTGTGCAGCAAAGCAGCATGTCCATATATGGGACATAGCAATGTACAGTGTCCTTAAATGGGTATTCTAACTATAGCCCTTATAACTGCACCGACTGTGAAGTCATAAGCACTCCAAAACTCATCTACTTCAGATTTAACCTTTACAAACTATATTAAAAGAATATCATTCCAAAATATAATTAAAATAACATTTTACTTATAGCATAAATAAATAAATAAAGAAATAACAGGAGGGTTTGGTGTCGACAGGGCTCAGCGTGGTTCCTAAAGTTGTTCAAGTAATTATCGAGAGAAAAGCAACAAACAGCTGCCAACATGCAACAAGAGACATCTGACTTTGAAGCAGCGGAATAAGAAAATGTAAATATGGTAATGGTCTGGAACAAACCGAACGAGAAAACCCCCTGAAGGTTGAACACTCGAGAAAGAGTTGTCTGTTTATTAATCAGGACCAAGGCCAGAGGGCAGTAGTAGTAATCCGTGTCCACGTGTTTTAAAATCTCCAAAAAATACAAACAGCCACAAAACTCAAGAGTTCTCTCAAACTAAACCCAGACGTACTGAGGCTAAAACCCAGACCCAACGCTGGATACAGGCCAGACAGGAACCGGACCTTCAGGGTTATATCAGTGTTCAATTTTATTTTCAGATGCACAGCAGTAAACCCTGAAGCATCTCTTCAGTAAAGTTGAAAATAAGGTGAAATATAAATGAATGGATGTATTTTTTTGCAGCTGCGTTATTGTTTTCTTGCAGCTTTTTGACATTTGTGGAGTATTTTGTGCTGAAGTGGCCCATTGTCACATTTTCCTCTGTAATTACTTTAGTGTTGTTTAAACTCTGGACAGCAGAGTGTGCACCAGGAAGTAGACACACAAAAATAAAAGTGTCTTAGGTTATAGCCGTAAATTTTCCCAAACTCAAAGAAAGATTCAACCCAAGACTAAACCAAGACCAAAGCATGACATGAAGAGGGCAGCACCCAGACTTACTACAGGACTAAATCAAAGACTAAGTCCAGAGAGACTTTAGTAATACTAAACGTGAAATAATGAGACTAAAAAAAGACTGAGCCTAGGGTTATAAATGTTAAAGCAAGACTAAACTATCCAGAGCAAAAACTGGACAAAACACAAGATTTACCAGGAATAAAACCAAAATAAGGCCCAGGTTTAAAACAAGATTTGACTAGGACTAAAGAAGGACTAAACCAAGACTTCATCTGGATTCATCCTGTAAGAAGCCACAGAATAAACCAGGACTAAACTAAACCAAGAACTGTGACTAAACCAAAACTAAATGAGGATTAAAGAAAAACAAAGAGTCTGGACTAAACCAAAACTTCAGTGACACTAAACGAGAAAGACTAAAGGAAGATTAAATTAAAGGAATAACCTCAGAGGAGGAGAATGCACTGTAAATTATATTTAAAAAACGGATGCTGTAATCTGATTTTAAACTAGAGAGCACACCCCTGGAGTAAAAATCATTTTAACTCTACACTTGTGTCATCAAAGTTTAATGGTGAAGCTGTAGCACGGTTTAAATAAAGTTCATTTTCTAATTGGTGCAGCCCAGAGGCCGTCTGAGGTCAGAGAATATAAACCAGAGAAGTGTAGGGTTTGTGCTGAGACCTGACAGGACGAGCTCCGCTGGACCCCGCGCCGCAGAAAACTCTGAGACGGAAACACAGCCAAATAATTGTGTGACGCAACAGAGACTTGATGCAATTGCAATTGTTTTAGGATTATTTCTTAAATCGTACTGTCAGGTCTGTCATCAGGTCTTATCGGGCTCACAATACTCTTACAGTCTGCATTAGGTAAAAAAGGTCAACGTAATTTTAGAGAAAAACACATTTTGTCAGCATTTAAATATCCGTTCTTGACAAATTAGCCGACAGATAATTGCACTGAAGTAATTCATTTAATTAATGAGAAGTTTCTTGATTAAAAGTTCGAGGCTCATTTATCTTGGTAAGAACATAGCATTGCATGAAAGAAAAACTTAGACCTGTCATTATCTGAAAACAAAAAGATAAAGACTGTGATGAAAACACCAAACTAAAAGACCAAACAAAACTTTTTGAAATGGGGCTTCTAAGACACTGGCAGCAGGTTCCCTGAGAGCGTTGCACAAATCAGTCAAATGCATCTAAAAGGATGAGACTATTAGACTATAGTCCATTAGACTCTGTCCCGATATGCTCAGACACAAATTATAATGGTTAGTATTAACGTTATCGAATACACCAAGTGCATCAATGTATTTTCTTTCAGCTGCTCCCTTCAGGGGTCGTCACAGTGAACCTTCTCATGTTGAGTTTGGCTTAGGTTTTTACACCAGACGCTTTTAGTGTCTCAATTTATTCAAAAGATATTAACAGAAGACTATTAAAGTGGTCTGTTGTACCACTTTGTACCACTAGATGGAGTGGGGAGCTCCTGGTGTTTTAAAAGTCTTGATCAAGACTAAACTCAGGACTTGATCAAAGTCTAAACCGAGAATAAAAGTGGACTTCAGCACTGCAGAAAGGTCATATCGTCATCACAATATTCCACATAATTATTGCATGTTCTTGTAATGTTGGCCCTACTCTGGTCACAGTACAGATTAAATAAGTAAATGATGTATTTTATTCTCTTTCTATTCTCAGTGAAATAAACTGTTCAATAATGTGACCTAAAAGTCTCCTCACTGTGGGCTGTCTGTGTGTTTTATTTCCAGCGCAGACTAAAATACTATAATAACACACTGGAGGTATTTTCATGGTTAAGAAGCCACACAGCTGTGCTAATAATGATTATCATCTGTTCAGCCTAATTCCACAGTAATAAAGGGGCTTTTTGTTTTTCCGCGCTGACATTAACACTGTTTACTTTACAAAATGTCACAGAAGTTGTCCAGAGCAGGCTTTCTACAAATCAATAGGAAAACGATTATAATAGTTACTCACTTTATCCATAATCCATGAACGATTGTAATGAATAACAGTTTATTTGTTTTGCTGCCCTTTTCTCACCGAAGGTTGTGGTGCTGTTGTAAGACTTTTCAAGACCAGTCCAGACCGTCGGAAACAGTCCTAGTCCAGTCTTAGATGAAGTCCAAATATCGGCTTTGAGAGGTTTCTATTTTAAATTTAAGGTAAAGTAATAGAAGTGTTCCATCCAATCACAAGAACAGCACGGAACAACTGCAGTCTAGAATAAGGGCAGCAAAATGTGGATCACAATGTCAGTACAGTAAAGAAATGCAAGTCAAAGGGACTAGAAATCTTATATCTTAGATTGAGGTTTAACTTTTACACTGGCACTGTGGGTAATTTAAAATCTCAGGTTGTGCTGTTATCTCAATTTTTATCAATATTGCATGTTATCCTGATTTTGTGCAGCACATCTCAGATCTTGGTCTTTGTTTCAAATCAATGTCCTTCATCTCCGAGACAAATGTCTGAGCCTTTGTGTTGCGTGTCGTCTGAAAACCAGTGCTGAGACCAAATTTAAATAGCATTACTATTAAATTAAAGCTTCAAAGGAAATGTTACTATTTATTAATAATAATAAAAATAGATGAGGTTTATGTTGTGTCGTTGTGTATCTACTCACGACTGTGTACATGAACAGTGTGTTTGTGTACGAAATATGTATTTTTGCAAACCAAATGTCTGCCTTTTAATAAAGACAGGAGACAGTAAAGTTTATTATGTTCTATTTTTTTCAAGGCACTCAAATAAGATTAAAGCCAGAATAAAATCAAAAAATAACCATAACTGACTGTCTATACCACATCAGACCAGGATGCTAGTTCGACTCCAACACTCCAGGCTTTACTGAACAGAATATTTGCAATGAAGTAAAAAAAAACCTCTGCCCAATAACAAACATGACTGTATCTAAAATATTCTTACATATTCAGTATTTATGTTCTTTTTTTGTTGAACTGTGCCATGCCTTTCTGAGAAACACACCTTCTTATCGACTAATTGCTGCACATATGGACAGACAGGCAGCAGTGTTTGTAATTATCATCTGTATACATCGAATTTCTCCATAATAAGTCTGCTCTTTGTCTACGGCTTCATTATCATTGCAAATCCGAACGCTGGCGGTCCCGGTCGTATTTCTCTCGAGGACGAGCGGTGTTTCCACTGACATTTAAACTGACAGTGGCTGCGTGCCCGAGGAACAAAGCGCTTGATATTTGGGCAGCAGGAGGTTGTTCACTCATTACTTCCACTGTTCGTATAAACCGCTCTGTGACAGGCCTCAGAAACACAGTCTCTGGAAAACTAGTCTTTGCTTGATATGACTTTGGACCCAGACTGTCCAGGTACTGCACCAGCATCATAGACACACTTCCTCCTGCCGTCCTGTTGTGTGCACTTCCTCCTGCCGTCCTGTTATGTGCACTTCCTCCTGCCGTCCTGTTATGTGCACTTCCTCCTGCCGTCCTGTTGTGTGACACTTCCTCCTGCCGTCCTGTTGTGTGACACTTCCTCCTGCCGTCCTGTTGTGTGACACTTCCTCCTGCCGTCCTGTTGTGTGCACTTCCTCCTGCCGTCCTGTTGTGTGACACTTCCTCCTGCCGTCCTGTTGTGTGACACTTCCTCCTGCCGTCCTGTTGTGTGACACTTCCTCCTGCCGTCCTGTTGTGTGACACTTCCTCCTGCCGTCCTGTTGTGTGACACTTCCTCCTGCCGTCCTGTTGTGTGCACTTCCTCCTGCCGTCCTGTTGTGTGACACTTCCTCCTGCCGTCCTGTTGTGTGACACTTCCTCCTGCCGTCCTGTTGTGTGACACTTCCTCCTGCCGTCCTGTTGTGTGACACTTCCTCCTGCCGTCCTGTTGTGTGCACTTCCTCCTGCCGTCCTGTTGTGTGCACTTCCTCCTGCCGTCCTGTTGTGTGCACTTCCTCCTGCCGTCCTGTTGTGGGCACTTCCTCCTTCCGTCCTGTTGTGTGCACTTCCTCCTGCCGTCCTGTTGTGTGACACTTCCTCCTTCCGTCCTGTTGTGTGCACTTCCTCCTGCCGTCCTGTTATGTGCACTTCCTCCTGCCGTCCTGTTATGTGCACTTCCTCCTGCCGTCCTGTTGTGTGACACTTCCTCCTGCCGTCCTGTTGTGTGACACTTCCTCCTGCCGTCCTGTTGTGTGACACTTCCTCCTGCCGTCCTGTTGTGTGCACTTCCTCCTGCCGTCCTGTTGTGTGACACTTCCTCCTGCCGTCCTGTTGTGTGACACTTCCTCCTGCCGTCCTGTTGTGTGACACTTCCTCCTGCCGTCCTGTTGTGTGACACTTCCTCCTGCCGTCCTGTTGTGTGACACTTCCTCCTGCCGTCCTGTTGTGTGCACTTCCTCCTGCCGTCCTGTTGTGTGACACTTCCTCCTGCCGTCCTGTTGTGTGACACTTCCTCCTGCCGTCCTGTTGTGTGACACTTCCTCCTGCCGTCCTGTTGTGTGACACTTCCTCCTGCCGTCCTGTTGTGTGACACTTCCTCCTGCCGTCCTGTTGTGTGCACTTCCTCCTGTCGTCCTGTTGTGTGACACTTCCTCCTGCCGTCCTGTTGTGTGACACTTCCACCTGCCGTCCTGTTGTGTGCACTTCCTCCTGCCGTCCTGTTGTATGCACTTCCTCCTGCCGTCCTGTTGTGTGACACTTCCTCCTGCCGTCCTGTTGTGTGACACTTCCTCCTGCCGTCCTGTTGTGTGACACTTCCTCCTGCCGTCCTGTTGTGTGACACTTCCTCCTGCCGTCCTGTTATGTGACACTTCCTCCTTCCGTCCTGTTGTGTGACACTTCCTCCTGCCGTCCTGTTGTGTGACACTTCCTCCTGCCGTCCTGTTGTGTGACACTTCCTCCTGCCGTCCTGTTGTGTGACACTTCCTCCTGCCGTCCTGTTGTGTGCACTTCCTCCTGTCGTCCTGTTGTGTGCACTTCCTCCTTCCGTCCTGTTGTGGGCACTTCCTCCTTCCGTCCTGTTGTGGGCACTTCCTCCTGTCGTCCTGTTGTGTGACACTTCCTCCTGCTGTCCTGTTGTGTGCACTTCCTCCTGCCGTCCTGTTGTGTGCACTTCCTCCTGCCGTCCTGTTGTGTGCACTTCCTCTTTCCGTCCTGTTGTGTGCACTTCCTCCTGCCGTCCTGTTGTGTGCACTTCCTCCTTCCGTCCTGTTGTGGGCACTTCCTCCTTCCGTCCTGTTGTGTGCACTTCCTCCTGTCGTCCTGTTGTGTGCACTTCCTCCTGCCGTCCTGTTGTGTGCACTTCCTCCTGCCGTCCTGTTGTGTGCACTTCCTCCTGCCGTCCTGTTATGTGACACTTCCTCCTGCCGTCCTGTTGTGTGCACTTCCTCCTGCCGTCCTGTTGTGTGCACTTCCTCCTTCCGTCCTTTTGTGTGACACTTCCTCCTGCCGTCCTGTTGTGTGACACTTCCTCCTGCCGTCCTGTTGTGTGACACTTCCTCCTGCCGTCCTGTTGTGTGACACTTCCTCCTGCCGTCCTGTTGTGTGCACTTCCTCCTTCCGTCCTGTTGTGTGCACTTCCTCCTGCCGTCCTGTTGTGTGCACTTCCTCCTGCCGTCCTGTTGTGTGCATTTCCTCCTGCCGTCCTGTTGTGTGCACTTCCTCCTGCCGTCCTGTTATGTGACACTTCCTCCTGCCGTCCTGTTATGTGACACTTCCTCCTGCCGTCCTGTTGTGTGCACTTCCTCCTGCCGTCCTGTTGTGTGACACTTCCTCCTGCCGTCCTGTTGTGTGCACTTCCTCCTGCCGTCCTGTTATGTGCACTTCCTCCTGCCGTCCTGTTGTGTGCACTTCCTCCTGCCGTCCTGTTGTGTGACACTTCCTCCTGCCGTCCTGTTGTGTGACACTTCCTCCTGCCGTCCTGTTGTGTGCACTTCCTCCTGCCGTCCTGTTGTGTGACACTTCCTCCTTCCGTCCTGTTGTGTAACACTTCCTCCTGCCGTCCTGTTGTGTAACACTTCCTCCTTCCGTCCTGTTGTGTGCACTTCCTCCTTCCGTCCTGTTATGTGACACTTCCTCCTGCCGTCCTGTTGTGTGCACTTCCTCCTGCCGTCCTGTTGTGTGCACTTCCTCCTTCCGTCCTTTTGTGTGACACTTCCTCCTGCCGTCCTGTTGTGTGACACTTCCTCCTGCCGTCCTGTTGTGTGACACTTCCTCCTGCCGTCCTGTTGTGTGCACTTCCTCCTTCCGTCCTGTTGTGTGCACTTCCTCCTGCCGTCCTGTTGTGTGCACTTCCTCCTGCCGTCCTGTTATGTGACACTTCCTCCTGCCGTCCTGTTGTGTGACACTTCCTCCTGCCGTCCTGTTGTGTGCACTTCCTCCTGCCGTCCTGTTGTGTGACACTTCCTCCTGCCGTCCTGTTATGTGACACTTCCTCCTGCCGTCCTGTTATGTGACACTTCCTCCTGCCGTCCTGTTGTGTGCACTTCCTCCTGCCGTCCTGTTGTGTGCACTTCCTCCTGCCGTCCTGTTGTGTGCACTTCCTCCTGCCGTCCTGTTGTGTGACACTATTGGACAAACTGAGGGAAAAGGATTCTGATGACACAAGTAAATCCGATGGAGGCAGGAGGTTAACAGAAGCCAGAGCTGAACCATCATGCTCTCTGAGGCTGTTTGAACTTTACTTTAAACTGTTTGGTTAAGGTCCTCACATGTTCCAATAACTGTCATTTCAATAATAGCTCAATAATCACCATCTTCTTGAAGGACTCGGCTTATTTGTATGTTAGCTTTGTGTTAGCTCCATCAAATGAATTAATCCCCCGCTCTTCTCTCTCGCAGCTTCTCAGGACAGTCACAGAACTAGTATTCATGAGATGTATGAACATTAACAACATGACCGTTTTGTGGATTTTACCTGCTGTGCGACGTGCAGATTGTGGCCGAATAAAATAATCCTGATTATTGCACTGGATGAAAGTGGATTAACTAATGAAGACATTCAGAGGTAATAAAAGATTTTGGTGCTTTTGTTAAAAAAGGGCTGTGTGAAAAACTAACCCACACAAAACCAAACAAAATGAGCAACTTTTGTGCAGCTCTTAGTTTGTATTTCTGGAGCACGGCCTTTCTTCTGAATAAAAAAAAAACATTATTTCTTCTTTCTCTCACCCTGGTGTCTGTCTGCTTCTCTGAAATAATGTATTTTTATTTATTTACTACTTCATTTTATCAAACCCACAACTAAAAACAGCATAGCTATCTTTTCCTGCTTTTCTTTTTTCTTTTTACTAAAAAAGTAACACGGACCAGCTTGGACCATAAAACACGAACACTAACATCAAGGTTCAATGTCAAACCCATTTCATCCTGCAGTTATCTCCTTAAATGTCTCGTTATGGCATTGTTTTTTTCTCACGTTTCACATTGCTTCCCATTTCTCTTTTTGTGCACAGTGTCTGTGTTAACAAATCCAATAAAAATAGTGACCTTCTCTGTTATCGGCAGCCATACTTCCTTCTTGACACCAGTGTAGGCCAATGGGAGCAACTCTTATTCAAAAGTAAGCATGTGATTGGCCAAAGCTTCTAGATAGACTCAAAACAAAACAGA
The DNA here is from genome assembly GCA_024349245.1 of Neodontobutis hainanensis. Classification (NCBI taxonomy): domain Eukaryota; kingdom Metazoa; phylum Chordata; class Actinopteri; order Gobiiformes; family Odontobutidae; genus Neodontobutis; species Neodontobutis hainanensis. The sequence continues at coordinate 15,127,923 of JALDNG010000016.1, forward strand.
CAATGAATGCATTAATCATGTTTAATGAAGAAAAGACTTTGGGGCTTAGACCTCGGCAGGACAGACGTCGACGATGAATGAAAGAGAAAAGCTGAATGGATATTTTGGGAAGTCTTTTCCCCTGGAGCCTAGACCCTGGTGGTGGAGGATATGAGGTGAGAAGAGCTGCTGGTGCTGATGAGGAGGAGAAATGCTCACAGGTGAGGTGGTGATGAAGAGGAGGAGAAGGTACTTTTAAATATATACAGCTTAACGATGACTGACTGAGACGGGCAGGTGAAGAAGCAGCGTCGAGAGATGAGGGGAGGAGTCTTTCAGGCCGAATCTCTGCATTCAGCTTCATTACAATATGCTGTACAAGTTAGATTAAACCAAAATGCAAGAGAAAAACATTTGGGTAATACCTGAAACAAACAATTGGTGACACTAAGTTCCTCAGAGTGAAAGAATGTGAGAGTGAATTGTTGTCAGTGTTGTTTGTTTTTAGTATTTTTTTTTTTGACTTGGTTTGAAAGTGGTCCATCCAAATCTGGTGTTGACTCATAAAGTGTCCCGAGTCCAACTGACTTACGCCCAAAAGAGCTGGGATAGTTCCAGCCTCACGAGCCGTAACAGGAGAATGAAAACATGAATAACCAGCTGAGGTCTATCATAATAAAGTAAGATTATTAATATAACAAATAACTTAAATATGCCTGTAACAGCAATGTAATTGTGCTCATCTTAATAATTTCTTCTCTAAACATTTATATTTCACACAGAAACATTCATTTAAGAGACACAATGTGTTTCCGACCACCGAGGTGCAGCGGCGATGATTAATCAAGCCGGGATCTAACCTGGCTGTTTGTTCACGCTTCAGCGCGGCTCGCCATCGCATTGATTCATGACTCATAAATTATTGTCGTTTTCATTACCCAGCAGGGCGAACGAGGCGCATAAGTCCTGACACAACAACTGGAGCTCGGGCTAAAATTTGACTCCTAAGACACTATTATTCATAGGAATTGAACTGGCGAGGGTTCAATGAGACCGAACGGCGCTAAGGCACAGTTAAGTCAAGGGCGGGGCTTGGCTTTTTTAGATTAGAGGAACATAAAGTGGTCCAGAGGGACTCGCACGTAGAGGCTGAGGCTTTTGTATTTATGCTGACTCTCAACCACAATTTTGTATCGTCCAGGTCTTTTTATACAATATATTACCAGTAATGATGACTTTACACTTTTAAAAATGCTAATGCACCTTTCCTTCAAACCCCTTTCACTGATGCTCTTTACAGACACCTTTCATTGTTGAGTTTACTGCATTTATGACCAAACTGTTTTCTTCAAGACTGAAATTTGAAAAGCATGATCAGATTTTTCCCAAATACACACGCACCGAACATCTGTCGCCTTTAAAAAGATGTGGCTGTAATGTCAAAGCCTATTGTTTGAGATTGGGTTAGAAAGGCAGACTTGTGCAGAGGCAAAGATGTGTGGAATGTTTTATTCATTCTTTTCTCTGGGGTTGTCCTGTTACAGATACAGTACCTGCCTGTAGTAAAGCCTCTTGTACTTGTTTGACCTGCTTTCTTTAAGTACTTTATTCACTGCAGCTTCAGTTTCTGTCCCCCTTTTTAGCGCTGTTTGGAAAGAAAAGTCAAGAGGCTTAACAAAATGTTTTCTTTAAAACAAGTCACTGGTAAAAGATCTGAAAACAACATGTATATAGCTCATAACTCCATTTGAGAGCTTTAAAGTTATTTTGTGATGTTTCCCTGTTCAGTGCACTCCACTCACCTCCTTTTTAGAAATGTCTAGTTTGGACCCTCACCATTTTCAGCCTGTAAGTGTCCCATGCTCATATCTAATGCCCTTGATTGATTGAATACCCAAAACAAAGTTTATAGAAATGCATCTATAAAAGTGGAAAGGCCTTAATTCACAGCAGGTTATGCTAAAGACTCAATCTTTTTCAAAAGTTGACGGTTCAGCAGCAGAATTTCCAAACTAAAACATGGCCACCAGAGTCTGTTTTAGCTTTAGACTCTAAAACCGTGGAGCAGTCTGAATTCTACTTGAAAACACAGCAAAGTGTGTGTTTTATAGCAACAATGTCCTCGGTATATGCCAAACCATAGTTTAAATGTACACTGGGTTTCTAATAATACACTATCAACAACAGTTTCTCTTTATGATATTTCTGCGCTAATAATTATAACATTGGTGGCTTCGACTTTGGGTGAAATGAGGAAGAAGTCTTCAGATGGAGACTGTTTGTTCGAAACAAAGTTGAAAACACTTGATGTGACCAAATGAAACCAGCTTACACCAGTACCACTAAGTTGTTCTTCTCACCTGGAAACAAGCATTTAATTACGTGAGATTTATTCTCAAGGTCGTCATACCTTTAGAGCAGGGGTCTCAAACTCAAATGACTCGGGGGCCACAGGAGGCAAAGTCTGGGTGAGGCTGATCAGGTATTCCACAAAGCTTTGTTAAATCCTCTCAAACGTCATTACTAACAGTTCTTTAACTTCAATGGGTTCTTCTGAACCTGAGCTATCCTGAACTTTAATGGAATATTGAAGAATATGAATGAGCTGCTGAGTGTCCACTCCCCTCGATGATATTGTCAACATAACAGCGTTAATTTGCAGAATCGTCATGATAACAAATCCACATGGATAGTGGCGGTCAAATTGCCATCAACTTTCAAACAAATCAACCCATTTCAAATGATGGGAAAACAAAATGCAATCCACATGGTCCAAATCCAAAGCTGGTAACATTGAATATGTCCAGCTCAAGGTCAAACATGCTCATTTCAAACACAGTAAGAAGCAGTAATTTTATGACGGCTATGTGATGTTACACGGGCTCCTCCATAGTTGTTAAATGTTTCTCTGCCTGCATCAAACCCAGCTGAGGGCCCGCCCCCAGGAGCCATATCCTCCACTGTGATGGTCGGTTGGTTCAGTTCCAGCACAAAAAGGAACCATCCAAAAACAACGTGGTAACGAGCCATTCATATAAAACTCGCAGGGCACTAACAATAAACCTTCATATCATCCTGCGGGCCGCAGTTGGCCCCCGGGCCACAAGTTTGAGACCCCTGCGTTAGAATCTCACACTAACCCTCGTGCGGATGCCTTCTTAAACCTTCTAAACAACACGCAAGCAACAGTTTCATGTATCTCACCAACACGGAAACTAATGACGAAACACATTAAAAATAGCCTCTCCCTGTTGCCTGTAGACTTACAGACTGAGAGTCATATGTCACCTTTACAGAACTCCACAAGGATGTGACCTTTACGCAGAGCTGCTTCCCGAGTGCCTTAAAGTCTCTCCTCGGCTCCAAAACAATAAATTGTGCCAAATTAGTTTCTGAAAAACTTAACAAAACATTAGAGCTCCCAGTACAACCAAATTATTGTAAAACACTGCTCAGTTAATGACAATCGCGTCTTAATAAACACAGACATCCCCTCGGCTCACATTGGGTCTTGTGACTCAGGTAAAGGTTGACCTGCCTCTTCAATTTAAGGCATCTGTATCTGATAGAAACAAACACAATTATGCAACAAGATGGGGCCAAATATTTAGTGGCAGGGCTTTTGTCTCAAGGAATTTTTCACAAAGACTATTTCCTGAAGACAAACTGGTTTTATTAAATGCATTTGTTCCTTCTGAGCAACAGTAAATATACATATTAATATGTCATTTTTCAAAATAAGATCTGACCTTTGCCTTGCTTTATTCCGAGTGCTGTGGCGTCTCTATTTTCCTCCACAGTAATAAATTGTGCGAAAATTGCCGTGTGACAGCTTGAAGTGCCAGTGTATGAGGCTGTATAGGGCCCTTATAGAAAGATAGTCTATTACTGCTATTAGATAACAGTCAGCGCCACTTTAGAGCGAGAGCGGGAAGGAAGACGTGTGAGAGCATTGGGTTATCGCTGTGTGGGCCCTTGTAAAAACATTGAGTCTATCCTCATAAAAAACTTTTTTTTTCCACCATAAAGAAGCCAACTGTATTGTTACACTTCGTTGTTATGTCCAAGTGTCACCTTTAAAAGGACCTGAAAACACTGCTTAAAAACAATAATACATGCCATGTCTACGTAAGCTTTTGCAGCAACTTTTGAGATTTGTGACTTCAGAAACTCATTGTCAAGGCTGCTTGTTATGTCACCTGTGCAACCAGCCACTCCCGTGCTTCAACACCTATGAGCCCTTACAATCAGGCAGGTACATAAGCAGCCGACACACTCCTCCTGTGGTTAGATTGTTCTAATGACTCCAGACAAACACTTACAGCGGTACCTGGGCCTGCTAACAGACACAGACACAGACACAGACACAGACACAGACACAGACCCAGGCACCTGATTCTGAAACATGTTTACTGGAACTTAAGTCTTCTGTCCTCACTTCCTGGACCAGCTCGTCGCCGGGGGTTGCCGGCCGTCCTTTGGGTCTGACCAACCACGTCCAGTTAACCCGCAACCACAGTGTTTGCTGCGTCTCATTAAAGACTACACAGTGAGTCTGGTGTCGTGCATGTGGGTCCTGAGTCCGTTGTTACACTCATAGCTGTTTAAAGTGACGGGATTTCCCGTTTCACTTAAACTAAACTAAAAAACTAAATTTGTAGTGCATTTTGTTCCTGGCCTAAATGTAAAGTTCTTATATAGAGTGGTTGTAGAGAGGAGCACAGCAGCTGCCTTACACTCCCACCACATCAAGGTCAAAGTCTGCAATGCCAGTGCCATCTTTCCTTGTTAGGGCTCTGTACTGATGCAATACAAGGCATTATAACCTTTCCCCAACAGAAGCAGACTTGAACGTTCATTACAGTGTTCTGCTGTCTCTCGTTCCCGGTTTGATGGTAAATAAACTTCTACTGTATTGACCTCTGAGTGTACATCTAAAGTATCTTCACTTTACAAACGTTTTCTGTGGAATCCCTCTGGCCAGTCTGGTAACTGTATAGTTTTAGTATTTATTATTTTTTAACCAGCGTTTACAGAGAATAGATGTTGGAAACAGAAAATAGGCTTTTGTAGGCATCTCAGGATATTACACCAGGATTTAGTCAAGAATCTTGTATGAACATATCTAAGTCTATCTTTAGAGATAAAAAAGCAGTTGGGGCTTCTGGTTTGGTCCAATGTGTTTGTGTTCATATTAAAAAAAATAATAAAAAAGTGTAGGGAAGTTATTTTTAAACTAAAATATCCAGAAGATTGCAATAATCTGTAAAATGGGATAAAATATTCATCCATCCATCCATCTTCTACCACTTATCCTGGGTCGGGTCGTGGGGGCAGCAGTCTAAGCAGAGACGCCCAGACTTCCCTCTCGGAATACCGAAGCGTTCCCAGGCCAGCCGATAGACTTAGTCCCTCCAGTGTGTCCTAGGGCTTCCCCGGGTCTCCTCCCGGTGGGACATGCCCAGAACACCTCCCTAGGGAGGCGTCCGGGAGGCATCCGAAACAGATGCCCGAGCCTCAGCTGGCTCCTCTCAATGTGGAGGAGCAGCGGCTCTACTCTGAGCTCCTCCAGAGTGACCGAGCTTCTCACCTTATCTCTAAGGGAGCGCCCCTCCACCCTGCGGAGAAAGTTCTTTTCGGCCGCCTGTATCCAATCTAGCTCATGTCCATAGGTCCAATGGGATAAAATATTTACTTTTTATTCTTACTGTTGGGGACCAGTACCATATGAGCCACAGCCCGGGACTGGTCTGCAGCCCAGTGTTTGGGGACAGCTCTCATCAGAGTAGACTGATTCCAATATTAACATGTGCAAAATCTATCTATTTTCATCTTTTGTTTGACAAAGAAATTTGGATTTAGACGATTTTCTCTACCAGTGAGGGAATCCATAGCGCTCTTACAATATTGGACACTACATGTTTCCTAATATCGAGCAGCAAAAATAATGGCAAAGTAAATTCTCTCTTCATTACCTACAACTAAGAGGCTAAATGGGTTTGTGTGGGACCTGTTTTGATGTGATTTTGTGAGTGTCTGTATCTGCAGTATAGTTGAGTTGCTCTACAAACACTGACCATCTGATAAAAGTGAAACACTCCTCACTTCAAAAAGCGCCCAAGAAAAACACGCCACAAAAACAGCATGTTACAAGGCCTTTCTCTCGGCTTCATGGTGTGTTTAGGTTAAAAGAAGTTTGAACTGTCTCTATTATTTAAACCCCTGAGAAAGAAATGCGCTGTCACAGAGTAATGCTACAAAATGGGGCCAAATATTTAGTGTCAGGGCTTTCATCTCCTAGTTTTTTGAACAAGGCCTCTATCTGTAATGTGTGGCATTAACCACACTTTGTAAAAAAGTCTAAAAACATACCAAAGATTTAACAACATGCACAGAGCAAAGGGCAAACCTTCACACTTCACATGTGACCAATCAAAGGGCAAACCCAAAAACCCCACAACACCATTCATATTCTGTCAACTGAATAAAAAAGAAAAAGAACAGTAACAGAAAAGACAAACAAGAACCCCATACAATGAATGCCATAATACCACCTCGCAGCTCTGTTATAGAGAAATCAAATCATACTATAGCAACTATTGTTTCTGAGTTTTAAAAACAAAAGTGCATTGTGGAAAAGGCAAAAGTCAAAAGAGTTTAAAAAAACACCAAAAAATAATACTTTGCATTGCTCTGTCTTTAAAAAATAACCTTTTAAAGCTCCAGTGGAAGATGTTACTTTAGCCCCATTATTTCCTGTTTCTAAGCCCACAATCTGAGCATTCGTGTTCAACACATACATTTACAGTGACACCAGCATCAGACCTATTTCCACTGGGTTGATTTTAATAGACAACAGCATGTTCCTTGGATTACTTTACACAGTGCATCTAATGTGCACTGCAGTTGTATCCATTCAAACACAGGATGTGGTGGAGAGTGATTATTTCAATGTTTGTCAGACCTTTATTCATCTGTAGAAGAGCAACTCAGGGGTGTATTACTTGAATATGAATAGGAAGAGGCAAAACTCAAAATACAGAGTGCTTTAAACGGACAGCATCTGAGAAAGAGAGTGTGGACCAGATTTTAGTCAGACTAGAGTTTTTTTTGTTGATTACAGATCTTGTATGTTTTATATTTATCAATGTAATGCTTGATTTCAGTCTGGAAATGTTGATTATATGCATCCTAGGACTTGGTCGAAGCAAAAAATGGTGATAAACATTTGAGAGGTTAGAGGAAAAACCATCTCCTTGGGTCAAAAATCAACCGAGACGGAGTACATGCCCTCATCGGTCCATTACATTACACATGACAGGCTTAAATACTTCCAACGCACTATCGACAGCACACAAGGGACCGCTACAGTTTACTCTGACTCCAATTTATGACAAAGTGCATCACGGGAGACGAGATGTAAAACGTTCAGACACCGGTGGCTAGTGGGCTAAGCCTCTGACGGGGTTTAGACGGTATTGAATTAATGACGCCCCGTTTTTACGCTCGTCTTTCTGCACATAAACAGTGTGAAATGACGAAATCCAATTAGAGCAGTAAGAGACACTATACGGCTGGATCTGGGAGTATTAAGCCATCTGCCGTGTGAGTAGAGAGCGCTGCGGGGCTGTCTAATTGAATTTTATCCACTGACTCCGGATCTTACTAGTGACCCAAATCAAAGTTTGCCCAAATCGAGCAGCGCCGGCAAAACTGTCACACGCTTTTAAGATTCTGTGGAAGAGAACAAGGTGGGAATAAGAACATGGCACGGAGGGAAAACATAGCAAACGAAAAATGAAGGTAAGAAAGGAAAAGGGCAAAGGGACATGTTTCTTATTTGTCATGGAAATTTAGGTACATACAGTATATGTAAACACACATTTTTAAAGGTCTTGTCTCCATGGCAGATCAGATAATGTTAAATCAAGAGTAACCAAAGCCAAAATAATAATATTAAAGTATTATTATGGTTGGATGAAAACCAATCTTCAAAAGCATCCAAGAACATAGCTTTCTTCAAGTCTGAATGAGCAATGCTCAAGGTCGTGTGGTTGTCCTGATTAAACTGATGAGTGCCTAATATTTTTAAACCATGCATACATTTCATAGCCATGTGATTTTTTTTTTTTTATGTTAATAAAAATGGCCAGCAAAATGCTTTTTGAATTTAATGTTCAGAAAGCTGTGATTAAAGCAGAAACAGTTTAATGTTCACTCCAACAGTATTCTGCATGCCTTCAGCTGCTCACATTGTTACACACCAGGATTTACTCTTTTCTTTATATTTACTAATTGCAACGCTGCCAAGTTTTGGAAGTTCCCTTCAAATATGAGTTACATCTCATTCTTTTGTGTGGCCGGTGGAGATGCTTGTGGTTAAGTCATGAGCAGGAGTCTGCGTTGTGAGACTCATCCGTTCCTCGAGGGGGCACAGCACAGATTTCAGGCTTTTACACTATGTACGACACTGAAGTACTGCTTACAGGCTGGTACTGTCACTCATCAACGGTTTCAGGTTTATTTAGTGACCTTACTGTCCAAGTCCACATTATGCAGAAGTGTGTAATGACAGACTTTTTATATACGTCTTTCTTTGAGACTCTTACTCGTGACTGTGATCTGAGGTTGTGATGCTTGCTCACAGACAAACACAATCCTGTCAGCGAAATACTCATTACGGCTAATGCGCTATTGCCAGGATGCGTACAGAAGTGTCATGCATTAAAACAGAAAGTATAATGTATCTCAGGTCCTACTGTTTCCATAGCAGACACTGCTCTCGTGGACCCAGCACAAAGCTAACTCAATCTACACCGTACTGACCTAAACTGCACCGTACTGATCCAATCTGCGCCGTACTGACCCAATCTGCACCGTACTGACCCAAACTGCGCCGTACTGATCCAATCTGCGCCGTACTGACCCAAACTGCGCCGTACTGATCCAAACTGCACCGTACTGCACCGTACTGACACCAAACTGCGCCGTTCTGACCCAAACTGCACCGTACTGATCCAAACTGCACCGTACTGATCCAAACTGCACCGTACTGATCCAAACTGCGGCGTACAGACCCAATCTGCGGCGTACTGACCCAATCTGCGGCGTACAGACCCAATCTGCGGCGTACTGACCCAATCTGCGCCGTACTGACCCAAACTGCGGCGTACAGACCCAATCTGCGGCGTACAGACCCAATCTGCGGCGTACTGACCCAAACTGCGCCGTACTGACCCAAACTGCGCCGTACTGACCCAAACTGCGCCGTACTGACCCAAACTGCGCCGTGCTGACCCAAACTGAGCCGTGCTGACCCAAACTGAGCCGTGCTGAAAGGAGGTTTGGGTAACATATCCCTCACACAGCCCTCCAGCTTCACCAGATTCCTCACTGTGTAGCTCCGACAGATGAGAAAACGCAGCAGCTCAGCACAACTCTTCACGGTCCCTCGTGAGTTTAAAGTAGAGCAGCAGCAAAGCTATACATCCCACAGACTTATGGAGAGTGGCCTGAATGTAGATTTAAAACTTTTACTATAACCAAATCCTGTAATCATCACTATTCACCATAGTCTCCATAACTTCCATTTGTCTCGTTACAAACCTTTGTACAGACAAAATAATATAAAGAGTTTACAATCACAAAGACCAATGTATGCGAGTTGATCTACTATTTCTGAGTTGGACTGGATACAATGCTGGCCAGGTTTGGTTCTAAATGTGGTTCCAGTCCCTGAAAGTCTTGCTCTTGTACACTCTCAAGCAAGTCCTGGCTCTTTCCAATCAAAGCCCTTCCTCTGGTTTTATTAAACTGTGGAAAATACTTGCAGCAAAGTTTTTATGCCGCCTCTAAATTATCTCCTATTCAAATCAAACGCCCTAAATACCCCCGCCGCCTGTGTAAACCCTAAAGGTGCAGCTCTGTCTTCATTACCTGTTGCCTTCGAGCATCTATTACCAGCATCACAGCCTCAGTCTTGAAACAAATAGAGCCATAACCTCCTTTATACAGCCGTTAGACAGAAAGTCATCTAGAGTCTCTTTTATAGATATTATGAGCTTCATAGCTGTCCGCTCAGAATACTATTTCCATAAAACAGCTTCTACAAATCACCAATATCTTACAACCAGATGCTAGACATAAAACGGCCAATCAAATTACAAGCCTCATTCTCATTTTGACTGATGTCTTCATTGAAAATCACTCCTCGCTGGAGCATAACCTCATCTGTGCACTGATAATTTAGGTTGTCTGAAGCTTCTCGTTTAAAAGCAATAAACCTTGTGGTAAAGATGTTATCTTAATGTTTACTGGAAGTATCTTACTAAAATTAGTGTCTGTTTTAGCTGTAAAATAAGATCGACCAAGCTTTCTTTGTGAACCAACATCTTTGCAAATCAAAACTATTGGTTGTGTCATAATAAAATTAAAATATGCTTATCTTTTTGCTTAATTTATGTTTTATGTTTTAGTTTAGGTTTTATGCGTGTTTTTTTTTTATGGTGCAACCTAAAGAAAAATCCTTATTTGTTGACAATAAAGTATTTGTATTCGTAATAGTAACGTTCCAGTTACACTGGTATAGCAGTAAAATATAACAGCTCAAGCACTTTTAATATTGTCGGTGTGTGTTCACTAGCAGAGAGACGTGGTAAAGGTAAAATAAGCAAACAATCCTATCCTAAAAATGCAACAATATCTAAAAATAGTACTGAAAATTACATTAAGAAGCACTGTTTTGCATTGGTAGTAATGTAAACCTGTATATTCAGAACAAAATCATACTCAACACATGCATTAGGCTTTTGATGAAGCAGTTTAACCCTGCGCAGCACACTGGAAAATCAAAAGCACCGTCACTTTGGAACCATCATCAACATCTAACCCACCTGAGCTGAGACAGGATGGACAGACAAACCCTTACAAGAGTCTTACAAGAGGAAAGAAAGTCATTTTATATTGAATTTGAATTGAATAACGTGATTAAAATATATTGTGTAGAATTCTTTTTGTGAAGGCGCTGCCCTTAACAGCTACAGCTGAACACAAAACACAAATAGTTTGTATTTATTTTTTTCTTTAAAGTATTGCCCACTTGTAGATTTGTGGAACTCATACTGTAACATACTGTATGTTGGATGGACACTTCCAGTATAACAGCTGTAGCATATGTCTGGACTTTGTTTTTGACAATCATAATGTTGTCCACTTTTTATGTCCCATTATATTGTTTGAAATCTGTAAAACAAAGGTACACTGCTCTGCATTAGGAGCAACACACCCTACTTTGACACATGCCTTTGATTTTTAATGAAATGCTCTTGCATGTACTTTTAATATTCCTATGCAGCCCATTAAAATACATATAGATATTGAAAAAAAACATTAACATCTTACAACCTGATGACAGTAATAGCCAATCAAATCATTAATAAACCCTTATGTTACATGTAACCCAATAAAGGAGTGGTAAAAGACTGGCTTGGATTAGTTAGTTTTATCCGAAAGAGTTTCTCCTAAAAGCATCACGAGAGCCTTGGAGTAAATGCCCAATATTTCGCAATAAAAGCATCTCTTTCTTTTCATGAGTCTAACGCCTTCTTACCATCTTAATACATGAAAGCAATACAATGACATGTCATGTTGTCTAGGTTTTGTATTTTAATTCTTAAAATGCCTGCGTTATATGGTAAATTTATTGGTGAATGTTTATGTTATAAATTGGAAAAGGCTGGTTTGATTTTTTTCTTATTTATACAGATGCATGTGTTGGCACTGGTCATTGGCAGGAAAAACGAAACAGAGAGTAATTCAAACAGTTTCCTATGAGTTAAGGTAAAGAAATAAGCAAAAGGGACTAATGCGGAAAAGAACAAGTGGAAGAATCACCTGTGGTTCTCAGAAGTGTGTCCGTATGCGTCGTCCAGCGGCTCAGCTTTGAAACACAACCTCTTCGGACTGCGTTAAAAAGAAGCTGCAGAGCCAAGCCAAGCCAGCAACAAATGATGTGTGGCTGAAGAGATGGGAGCTGACGCTCGTTAAACCCAGTCAAATGCACACTTTCCCCCGGGGGAAGCTCGCAGGGCATGAGCTCCAACTTTAAACGCGCTCCAAACCCGAGTCTTGTACGTCGTCTCTCTCTGCGTCCCTGTCTTCCTCTGGCGCCGTGTGTTCACCAGCGCCGAGCAGCGACTGAAGCCCCTCGCTCCACACACTGCCACTTTATTCCTCTCTGTGACAAGGAAGATTATTTTGGGGAAAAAAAGCCCACGTTCCGCCGCTAGAGGGAGCTCCACAAATGGAGCGCGTGAGAGCCAATTAGCGCCTCGCGGGTCGGTTCAGGAGGTTCACGCACCGCTGTGATTAACGACTTTACCTCATTATCGAGAATTAAGGAAGTGTTTGCCTTGCCTCGGCTCGGTCTAAGGGTTTGTTTAATGCAAAGAGGAGAAAGATATACCACAGTGCATTATAGAAAGGAGGAATTGTCTCCAGTCAAATAAGAAATGTAGCTTCATGTCACGCTCCAGGAGCCTCACAGACGAAGGCAAATACCCGTATTGATTTTATGTTTGCACTAAATATGGAGGCCCTGCACCCTGCTCTGTTTTGGATGTAAATGGTCAAATAAACACAGAGAGATAATTAAAAGGGGATTAAGTAGATTTTATTCATTGGCTTTTAAATGTGAGTCTTATATGTATAATTGTGTCTTGTTAAGTAACAGGGTTGAATAAAGTGCTTTTACTGTTGTGTGCTCTATGTTTGGAAAGTGTTTCCAGAGACAGAGCTAGAGGGGACTGCGTGGGGCTTTTTAATAGATTAATTTTTTTCTTTTTTTTGCTGTTGGAAATGGGGGGCCACAAGGGGGCGCATGACATGTTTTGATGTCTGTGGGGGAAACTAGACTAACACACTATAACACTACTAACCAACTAACACTAAACTGGTAAATGAAATAAGGACGTCGGACGATGAAAAGAGTGTGTATGTATTTAGGATATGTCAAAGCTAGTAGGAATATATTTTCATTTCAGAAATTCCTTTTTTAGAGCCAGTGAAAGACATAAGCATCAATGCTAGCATCTTTCAGCGTAGCCATGTTGATAACAAAGAAAATATGAGGACGCTTGTTGCATTTGTCAAATTAAAGACCCGCCTCTTCCTGTTTGTGCTGCCACATCATTGGTCACAAGACGTCAACGGTTGGTTTGGTGTGAAACAAGATTGATTTTCCCGAGTTTAGAAACGCTCAAATCTCGCGAGAATCCAGCTGCAGTTCAAGGTTAAGGCGACGGTGCTCACCACATGAAACATGACTAACTTAAAGTTTACCATTAATTTTAGGATTCACTTTTAAATTCTGCCCACTTGTCTTAAAGTAGGTGTTATTTCAGAAAACCTAGACACTCATGAACATTTTACCTGCTAAAAAATGACATTCACTGTTTAACTGCAACTTTAAAAAAAGCGAAAATGCAGTGAAGAAATGCCACAGCCTAAAAAAAACTGTCTGCAGCCTCCTTTTGCAGCTCATTGCTCTCCGATCTAAGACTTTGAAGATAAATGGCACAAACAGCACCACTTCCTGTTTCAGCGCCAAAATGAAGCCAGGATGCAACTGACAGTCTGGACATTGGTCACCCAGCGATCCATTCTCAACACTTGTTTATGCTTCACAGAGCTGAGCTACCTTCCAGAGGCGAGAGGGGTGCATTCAGTTCAGACAGAATTAACCAAAGTATGAAAGGTGGATGTATTTGTGCACAAAATGTTTTTTAATGTTGATAATAATCTTTTTCTAATTGCAATGAGCAGAAATAATACTGAAAAAAAATATCAGTAGATTATATGGTATTTATAACAGTTTATGTAACATCACTGTGCAGCTGCAGTTATGGCAGCCCTGAAGAGACATTTAAATCAGTTTAGTTCAAAAATGTCCTAAACAATCGACAAGCTCAAAAGAAACATCAGTGTGCTTCTCCTCCAGCAGTTTGTCCTCTCTGGACAACTGTGGAAACAGGAAGTAATGAAATCAAAATGGCTATGACTGCTTATAGAGGGAGAAAATCAGTATAAACGACAGAAAACACTAAACTTAAAGAGGAAGCCTAAACGTTATACTACTAGTACTACTTAATATTACTAATGATGACAGTTTAGTTTGGTTTTATCTGATAATTCAAACTACATTTGAGAATGTGCATGTGTGGTTCCAGGATTTACACAAAGCACTTTCTTCAAATTTTTGCTAACTCCACATTTTACAGTATATTTATTCTCTTCTCTTAATTAAATCCACACATATTACAGAAGCACAATGTCCTGACATGGACTACTGGTTCAGGACATCCTCTTTGGGATTCTATTGGACTTAAAGACACAGATCACCAGCCGGAAACATTTCAATCGTTTAAGTCATGTTATTCTCAAATATAATCTCTGATGACAGGCTTTAGTCAAAGTTGCAGCAGCTGATACTCAGAGTCCTTTGTGGAGACCCATCGGTGCAGCGCTCATGTATCAGATCTTCACGGCAGAGCGGCCAGATGGAAACCATTCGTCAATAAACGGCACATGACAGGCAGCTGGGGGCTCGCCAAGAGGCACTGGAACATCTCTCAGATAAGAAGTGAATCTGCCGTCCGCTAAAACGAAGACTGATATTTGGCCACAATTCCCAAAAGTGTGAACAGCAGAAGCTGGCAGCCAGAATCACCTGCGAATGGAGGATGAGTCTGTCCACAGGGGATCAGTGATAAAAAACATAAACCAGAGAGAAATATTCAGAGGTTATCAGAAGCTCGGGCTATAGGTGAAATTTTACATTCCAGTAAGCCAACGCTGACCTTAAGCTTTGTACCACCAAGAAAATACAGCAAAGGTTTAAAGTTGGGAGCTAAAGCAAATAGAGCATTTCTGAAAAGGCTGTACACTGTCGGCCTCTCTCTTCTCTGACTGAGCCTGAGCGATTCTGGCAACGAGAAAAGGATGCACTTCAGAAAGAAAGGTGCGCCAAGTTTGTAGGATCACTCTCAGAAAGACTCTCAGTGCTGCCAGAGGGGCTTTAAGAGAGTATTAAGTGTCTTTGGTTTTTAAGACAATAGCAATTATCTTTAAAACCATACACTTGTTTTCTAATGACAGAGCATTCTGTGTGAAATTGAATTGAATCTACTTCAGAATCGGTTTGACATGACCACACACATAATTGATACTTCACAGCATCGGGGCCTAAAACGTACATATATAAATGAAGATAAGCGCCTTTTTTTATCCTTTAATGGAAAGCTATACATTTTAGCATACAAAAAAAAGGCTAGTTTGTAGTTTTGTTTTGTGGAAACATGCCTGGAACTCTTCTCGATGTGGAGGAGCAGTGACTCTACTCCGAGCTCCTCACCCGGTCTCTAAAGCAGCGTCCCGCCAGCCTGCGGAGGAAAGGAAACTCATTTCAGCCGCCTGTATCCAGGACCTTGTTCTGTACAGGTGAGAGCAGGAACTCGACAGGTCTTTACTACGACAGACTTCTGTTCACAGAGATAAGTGAACTCCTCCTCTTACTGCATTGTTGTCCTTGAACAAACCTCATGGAAATAGGCTTTATGTTGTTAACACTTTCTAGAGAATGTGTGCTTCTCCTCCAGCTGTGCTCAGTCTGTTTTTTATGGGCAGTTGTTGGAACAAGAAGAAACTAAAATGGCTTCACTTGTGTCTTTCTTTTCTGCAACATATTTTTCCCACTAACCCTGAAATATCTGTTTGTATTTGACTTTAGTTCTTCTTCCTGGGAACAGTTGTTGTAACCTTCACCAGACATATTCAAAGTTGCTGGGCCTGGGACATTTAGGGGAACAATAGATGAAGGTTCTCAGTCATCCAGGTCGTCTTGTCCAAATATAAATTTTGTAACACACTCTGAGTCCTGAACTTCTCTCCTATTGCTTTTAAAAAATATTCAAGCTGCTTTCCCAAATCCTCTGCATAAGAAGTGTTTTTAACACTGTTCCCTCCTGACCCTGGTCTCCATCTTCTGCTGTGAGCAGGGAATATATTAAAACACACTGTCAGAACATGACAGCTTCCCTCAAAACACGAGTCTAAGGATATTACAGCAGTGTTCGAAAACATGAATCATTTTTCCATTAAGTCATCCTAATAAAACTATAGCTAATTTGCATAATGGAGGGAAAACATAGAAAAAATATCTCAGTAAAAGACGTATATTAACCTCATAACAGAAGATCTCTTCCTAATGAGGCGCTGTACGACTGTAGGAGGAGTGTAGCAGACAAAGTGAGAAATACAATTAGGCAGCGCAGACATGTATTCGGTCCTAGAAGAATATTTTTAGTGCGTTGCAGTGATTTTTCATCACAGTCTGAGTGGCACCCCGGCCTACCAATTTGCCACAAACCTGGAAGTGCTTACACGCAACTCAAATATTTTATTTATTTACTTATTTACTTCCAAATTGCTTTTTCCAAACCGCGTGATGGCTCCTAGAAGCGGGCCTCCGTTCGCTCTCCGCCTGTGTCAGGTTGGAAAAAGGGAAATCATTAATATAGCATTAGAAGCTGGCCGTGAACTCATAACTGCCCTGGGCACACATCAGCAAACATGCAGCAGTGCTCGTGGCCGCTACACCTTCCCCGAGGTTAAAATGTCATCCCTCAATGTCATTACGTTTTTGCACCCATTAACTATTGATTATCTCCACTTCAGCGTTTCAGACCGAGCTGTGGAAATGGCCCACATGGCTCTCTCTGCCTTTATTCCACGGATCAGACACGACTGGTTTTTAGACTGATTCTGAATCAGAGAGAGATGGGGGCAAAGAGGGACACAGCTGTGAATGTGATTGAGGTACATGTCTGTTATAGGCTATAGATGATTAATACAGGGCCATACTGATGTCTCTTCAAGTGCAGCAAGTTGATGCTAAAGTCTGGAAAGAATAAAATCCCAGACTTATATGCTCGGTTCTTTTTCTCATGGGTACTAGTTTAATGTCATTTATATGTATCTAGTTGCTCTTGGTCGGCTAAGTGTTCACATTGGCATTTTCAGCACTGGACCAGAAGACGAAGCTAATGTGAGAGGAGGGT
Organism: Neodontobutis hainanensis; assembly: GCA_024349245.1. Taxonomy (NCBI): domain Eukaryota; kingdom Metazoa; phylum Chordata; class Actinopteri; order Gobiiformes; family Odontobutidae; genus Neodontobutis; species Neodontobutis hainanensis. The sequence goes on from JALDNG010000016.1 coordinate 15,145,016, forward strand.
GTGTGGAAAAGGGCTCAGTCTGAGTGAAATGTGAAAGAACCAAAACATTAATGACAACAAAGTTTAATGAACCTGTTTTATTGTTTTTACCTTTAAACTCCACATGTGCCTTCACTTAGCAAGACCTTTCTCCTCCTCACGAGTTCAGTTAAAGGCTGACTGAGACCACAACCTTTAATGAGAAGATGCTGTCGTAGATTGTCAAGCAAAAGTCCTGGTAAATGGAAAATGGTGATAAATTCTGACAACAATAACCAGTCATTTACATTTACATTTATTCATTTAGCTGACGCTTTTATTCAAAGCGACTTACATTGTTCTACAGTAATTACCAGTGTTACAGTCACTGGAGGCAAGGTGGGTTAAGTGTCTTGCCCAAGGACACAACGACAGTATGAACTGTGGGGAGAGCGGGAATCGAACCCCCTACCTTCCGTTTGAAAGACGACTGCTCTACCCACTGAGCTACTACCGCCCTAAGTCATAAGTGTAATTACAGATAACAAAGATATTATGAGATAAATATTAATGGGTAAATAGAGGTTTGGACACAGACGTTTTCACATTTCTGCCCACATTAATTATTGATTACTTCACTTGGGGCGCGTTGTGGAAATGAGCCACATGGCTTGCTACCCTTATTCCACAGATCAGGCAGAAGTGGCCCCCTCCTGCTTTTTATGGAGCCTGATTCGCAGCGGGACGGGGGTAATAGAGGACACGGCAGCGGGGACACTCTTCGACAAGAGCAGATTTCGCTGACTGTAGCCTGTACCTGCCCATTAGCTGCATGCTTGAGCGGGCAACTGGAGGTTAACTTGTACCTTTTCGGGACCCGTGAGATTTTATTCCACAGCGTGTGTTGAATATTTACTGGAAGGTTAGGCCAGGTTTGGTCTTGTTTTTTCAGTTGAGTGCAGGTGGAAAAGTTTGTTTGGGCAGGAGGTGTGTGCCCTCAGACTTCTGCAGAGCTACTGTCGACCTGCTAAAACCACTGTAGTCTGCGGCGGCTAATGGTCCACAGACAGTGTTGTAGTTTATATTTCAGCAGCTGCCTAAAGTGAACATGGACAGACTGTGAATGCACAGAAATACCTGGAGCTACACTGTCTCTGTCTCTGCGTTTGTGTAACATTATAGTTTTTATCCATCAGAATTTTTATTTGACCCCAGCCGTGGATTATGCTTCTGTCATCTACACTTTTATTCTTTATTATAGATAAACTGTTTTAGTTTTATTCAAACGTTGTTATTGGCAATACAATTATTTAGATTCTCTCAGATTTATGGGAATTTATTGTTATTGTGCTGCTTTATTTTTATTAAATTTATAACTGCTTCTTTTCCTTAGACAGACTTTTCTTCTTGACATTATTTTGGGAGTTTAGTTTTAGTAAACCTGAATTTCTCTCTGAGTTAATAAATTTTGATTTTACATTGAAACAAGTTTAGGATACACTCTGGAAAGGTTTTGTCATTTTTATTTTAAACATTTTTTAGTTGTTTGGGAGTGACAAGACACAAATCCCACAAGACGCGACACGAGATGAGATCTGTCCAGTATTTTCAGGCCGTGGCAGGTCAAAAGCTGTGTTTTTGCTTAGAGCTGGTGTTCGCCTCAGTGTACGCCATTGTTTTCTTACAATCTTTGCATATTGTCTATCACTAACCGACCATTTAAAAGTGGTGGGGGCATCTTAAACACTCCCTCAGCTGATATCGCCTGACAGCTTTTTCACCTTCACACATGCATTAGGCATTTTATCCACAATATGTTTTACTTCAGGAAACACTGTTATTCATAAATAGATTGAGCGTTGGTTGATGGCACTATGCATTAATTGTTGCTATTTCATATTTTTTTAAGGCTACATTTATCGGTCTGACGCCTAAGATTTTCTTTTAAACGTTTGATTTATTATATTCTTTCTTACTTTCTTGCACTGTACCATGTACAGTTAAAGACACACACAGGTCAAAAGCTCCTGATTGCAGCTACAAACTATATTTCACTATGCCTTGTGCTATTTATAAAAGTATGTTTGACAAATAAAACAAAATGAACCCCCGGTAAGCAATCATAAGTGCAGTCTTCTGTCAGTACCTTTGGAAAAGAGATGCAAAGTGATGTATATAATTTGCAAAACCCAGAATATCCACCGTGAGTGATTACAAATGTGCTCACCAGAATCTCTTCAGTAAAATGTTGCTGATTCATTTCACAGATGCGTGTGTTCTTTCATGCTTCCTGCTGCTCAGTAGATTCAGGTGGCTTCTGTTCAGTCCTGTTACCTCGTCTGACCCCCTCCTCTCTCTTCTGTGGATTTCCCTTTGTTGTGGTCTTTATTGATTTTCATGTCAGTGTTTTTTTTTTTAATTTCTTTTTCCAAAAGGGAATGAAGTGCCGTCTATTGTAAGCAATATACTACACTACCTCGTACGATTACACTTCATTAGCCTGCCTCCAGGACACTGCCAAGCCAAAGTAAAAGACCTTCAAGCTTTAACAATATCCCTAGATGCTTATTTATGCTAAAAGGGGAATGAGAATCTTCACAGACAAGCCCTCAGCTCAGAAAACAAAACCTCTTTCGTTTGACTCTGTTAAAAAAAAAGAAAATAAATGAAAGCATATGACAGAAAAAAAACATCCATCTGAGAAGTTTTTTTATTTATTTAATCAGTCTTTGTACACACACTGTCACAAAATGGAAGGCTTGGACTGTTTTCTCCTTCTGAACGCCGTAAACCAGGTCATAGTTAGCGTCTCGGGGCAGTGGTCGCTGTCTTCTCAACTGTTCAGGCTGAAAACTGAGCAGGACACTGTATTCTATGTCCTGAGGCTGGTGGTGGTCCAGTCTGAGCCTGGTCTTCTGTCATAAAAGCACTCTTCACAGTGAGGAAAATGCTCATTGTTTTTTTTATTTTCATTTGTGATTCATGTTGTGTTGTTTATGGTGGTGTGTTTTTAAAGTGTTGAAGTAAGTATACTTTATTGCCTTTTACGCTCTCTGACCTTAAAATGTATTTTCAACACTAAATAAATCCCACCTATACAAATTAAAGGAGTAATAAGGGAAATATTTTAAATAAAACAACACTGGACATTGGCAGTATATAGAGACTTATTGTCATGACCGCTCGTCAGGTCACCTGAGCAACCATCCACTCCTGTGCGGCACACCTGCCGGCCATTACAATCAGGCAGGTACCTAAGCAGCTAACACACAACTCTAGATGCTAGATGGTTCTACTGACATCAGACGAACACATCCAGCGGTACCTGGGCCTGCTACCGGCTTCTGGTCCTGCTAACCCGATCCAGTTACCTGATTGTGCTACCTGTTCCTGCTAACCCGTCACCTGTTCCTGCTAACCCGTCACCTGTTCCTGCTAACCCATCACCTGTTCCTGCTAACCCGTCACCAGTTCCTGCTAACCCGGGACCAGTTCCTGCTAACCCGGGACCTGTTCCTGCTAACCCGTCACCAGTTCCTGCTAACCGGGACCAGTTCCTGCTAACCGGGACCGTCACCTGTTCCTGCTAACCCATCACCTGTTCCTGCTAACCCGTCACCTGTTCCTGCTAACCCGTCACCTGTTCCTGCTAACCAGTCACCTGTTCCTGCTAACCCGGTACCGTCACCTGTTCCTGCTAACCCGGTACCGTCACCTGTTCCTGCTAACCCGGTACCGTCACCTGATCCTGCTAACCCATCACCTGTTCCTGCTAACCTGGTACCGTCACCAGTTCCTGCTAACCCGGGACCGTCACCTGTTCCTGCTAACCCGTCACCAGTTCCTGCTAACCTGGTACCGTCCCCTGTTCCTGCTAACCCATCAGCTGTTCCTGCTAACCCGTCACCTGTTCCTGCTAACCCGGTACCGTCACCTGTTCCTGCTAACCCGGGACCGTCACCTGTTCCTGCTAACCCGGTACCGTCACCTGATCCTGCTAACCCGGTACCGTCACCTGTTCCTGCTAACCCGGAGACCAGTTCCTGCTAACCCGGTACCGCCCCTGTTCCTGCTAACCCGGTACCATCACCTGTTCCTGCTAACCCGGGACCAGTTCCTGCTAACCCGGTACCGTCACCTGTTCCTGCTAACCCGGTACCGTCCCCTGTTCCTGCTAACCCGGTACCGTCACCAGTTCCTGCTAACCCGGTACCGTCCCCTGTTCCTGCTAACCCGGTACCGTCACCTGTTCCTGCTAACCCGGTACCGTCACCAGTTCCTGCTAACCCGGTACCGTCACCTGTTCCTGCTAACCCATCACCTGTTCCTGCTAATCTGTTGACCGGGACCTGAGTTGTCTGTCCTCATCTCCTGGTCCAGCTCGTTTCCGGCCGTCCTTTGGGTCCAACCGACCTCGTCCAGTTAATCCACAATCCCAGTGTTTGGTATCTCTGTTTCATTAAAGACTACACAGTTTTACATTCTGAGCCTGAAGTCATGCATTGGTCCTGAGTCCAACATTACACTTAATCATGCGTGTTATTTTTGTGAGTACTTTTCTAAATAGTCTCTGTGTTCTCAGTGTTTATAAAACTGACAGATGGTGACCTGCAGCCGCTGCCTGATGAAGTTTATAAGAGAAGTATCCTTGTCTATCTTTGAACATGTAAAAATCGGATTTGGATTTCAGAAACTTGTTTATGCTTCTTATTAAGAAACTGATAACAAACATGACATATGCAGCAACTTTCATAGAGCAAGAAAAGAAACATAATTCCACTCTGTTTACTGAGTGATATTTCACAAAATGGTTTAATACTTTGGCCACTTTATGATGTTGGTGTCTTGTGGACTTTATCACTACATACTGTTTTGTGACACACTTTTCTTCCCTGTTTCTTCTTAAACTGCTCACTCCAGTCAAAATTCAGGACTTTGCCATTGACCACTAACATGTTTTTCATTTGTCATGTCTGAGGCATGTAAACATCTAATCCCAAATATGGTCACAACAGCAATAAAGCTCATAACCAGGTCAAGTGCAGGTTTGCGTGACTTACTATTTATTTATTTTTTGTTTTTTTTGTTGTCTTTAGCTATTTATTGGTATAAATGTATATTGCTAAGATAGGGAAATGTAAAAAATGTTACTTTGATGCATTTATACTTTTTGTTTGTGAAGGTTCTCAGTCATCCAGGACATAATCAAGAGAAGGTTTTCAACAAAAGCGCTGTAGGTTTGAAGATGAAGATGTATCATCCTTAATCCAAAGAATGTTAAAGCAGAGGCATCTGGACAAGGTTTTCCAAATATCTTTGCTTTAACATTTAATTTAATTGTATTTATTTTCTTCAAGATGACCTGCATGACTGAGAACCTTCACAGAAATCCCAAATCCAAGGGACTTCAGTCAGTTCTGAGTTCAACTGTTGAGAGTTTATATCCCTCAGAGCGAGGGATGTTCCTGTTTGTTCGTACTATTTTTACACAAAACACCTTCGGGTTACATCAAGGATTTTTCATTATATGTTCCATAAATAAAGGCATTAGAGATGTCTGTGTTGTTTTCATCATCTCTGCAGCTCCTCTTACTTTCGTTATTACTTCATTAGGTTCATCTTTTGTGCTGTTACCTGCAGTATTTTTCCTTGAGACATTCCCAACATGCCGTTTAGGGTCGAGTAAATATGTCAAGTATTACATCCACAACAGTAATTACAACAAACAAACCAATCTGTATTCATAAAAAACCTGGTTTATTTCAAAGTCATTTCATCAACAAATATTACAAATCTGCATTGTTTGAGAGAAGACCGCTGCAGAATCACATGAATAATACATTTATTACAATAATTGCCCTGCGTCCATTTCACACACTCAAAGTTGGACCATTCGACTAATTTAAGTTGCAGAATAAACAAGAAATGGCTAGCATACAAAACAAAACGTGATTGGTTAGGCCAGTCCCGCTCTATAGGATAATTGTGAGGAGTTAAATCCAGTGTGGCTTTAGGATAATCCCATCAGAACAGCAACAGTGCAACGTTAAAAGTGAGCGGTTGAGCCTGTTAGCGCTGACGAGAGCCTGGAGTGAAGGAAAAGGAAGAAAAAGAAAACATGACAGAAGACTGAAGCAATCCCTGTAAAACTATTATCAAACAACCCAGTCTCTAAAATCCATAAATGATGCAGTAAGTCTTGGTGGTGGCCATGTTGGTGAAGGTAAATAAGTACAAACGTAGACGAACAACAAATAACTTTTGCTACACCTTTTTCTTTAGCTTAATGTATGGCTTTCTCAGTCTCTCACATTGTTGAGGAAAATTCTTGCTTCAAATCATTGAGGCTTTTCTCTTGTGCACAGCTCTCTTAAGGTCCTGCCACAGCATTTCAATTGGATTAAAGGCTGGACCTCAACTAGACCATAGCAAAGGGAAGTCTTTTGTAAAGGTCTTCTTCTTCATCCTTCAGAGTCTTGGTCAAGATTATTGGACTTGGTCTAAGACTGGACTAACTCTGCTTCCTTCACCAAACACTCACCTGAGACTGTTCCCTTGTATTTATTACAGTGTATTGTTCACTAGTTCTGGTCTTGCGTCAGTTTTGACCTGGTCTCACCCTGACATGGTCTTGGTCTTGCTTGTCTTGGTCTCAGTACTCTCTGATCTTGGTGTGGACTTGACGTCAACAACACAAACAAAGTTACCCATAAATGTATTTTAATGTTCCATGTTTTAATTAAATATTAATATTTTTTGCTTATTTTTTTTATATTTCATGCAAATACATACATTGTTAAAATAACTCTGAAGGTCGTCCCTTTCTTAGGCTCTTTTTTTCCTTATTTTCCTCTTCTTATCAATGCAGTGTATTGACCCCTTCATAAAAAAAATAAATAAATAAAATAACATTAAATACCAACAAAACATTTTGCAGAGACTGGGTTGTTTAACACTGACTTCTAGTCTACGAACATTTCACAGCCTGCTGCCAACAACACAGTTTGCATTTTCTAACAACAACTGATTGTCATCTACAAAAAAATAAAATAAGTAAAAAAACTACCTCAAAATATTTCTCCTGGAATACATTGTCATAAAAAGCTCTGAATCCAGTGGAAAAATATCTCTTTATAGTCATAAGACAAGCCTGAGTTAATTGTGTCTGTAAGATAATACCTCAGCAGCTGGAGTCATTAATGAGGGCATGTTTGGACATTGTTACAGACTGCTTCTCATTTTTCTCCTGAATCATGGAAAACAAGTGCTGACAGGACGTACACCCGAGACTGTAAACTATTTAAGCCTATATGGTCTACGTCTGAAATGCAGAATATGTTCAGACTGCACGCTTTATTGCTCAATTTATATTTATGCTCAAATTGACAGTAAAAGTATGTCCCTAGTGACTCACAAATGTGTTCTTATTGTATTTATTTGAGCCTTTTTTCATTCACGCCACTCAGTGACTCCAGTGGGACTGACAGCATTTTGAACAATAGCATTGATTTTGATGAAGACAAAAGACTAAATTGATTTTGATTGTAATGATGTAAGGCTTTATTAATCTTAGAGCTGTTTCATCTGATGTTTGATTTAGTCTGTAGCCAGCTTTAACTTTTTATCCATCATACTTTCCAACTTCCCTCAAAATATGGTCGTCTCTTCTCACTTCATAACTGTAGCTGCCAACTTCCATAGCTTTTAATGCTGCATTCATCTGGTCCTTCAATGCTCAGACATACACTATCCCAGTTGAAAAATATCACACAAGGCCTGTTTAAGTGAGAAAAATAACTTTCCAGCTTGACATCATATGCATTATCAACGTGAAGCAAAATGAAATACAGTTTATAATATGGGATTTATGTGAGTTCTTGTCCAAATAAAAGTGACCTGGCTGTTCATTGTCATCCGTCGGGTTTCTTTGTGAAATCTCATTTAGAATATTCATGACTCAGCTTTTCATTACAGAGAAAGGAGACATTAAATGTGACTTGTTAGCCAATAATTAATATTATTTACATTTATTTATTTTAGCTGCCGCTTTTATCCAAAGCAACTTACATTGTTCTACAGTAATTCTAAAATCTACCAGTGTTACAGTCACTGGAGGCAAGGTGGGTTAATTGTCTTGCCCAAGGACACAACGACAGTATGAACTGTGGGGAGAGTGGGAATCGAACCGCCTACCTTCCGGTTGAAAGACGACTGCTCTACCCACTGAGCTACTGCCACCCACATATATTTCAAATTGATAAGTCGGGCTGAAAACAGCAAAGGAAATTATCACTTCCGAGTTGAAAGAGTTAAAAATGCAACAAATTTGAAAAATAAATGACTTACTAATTTGGAAACATGGACCATCCTAGGAGCACATGAATGCAGCATAAGACTATATTCCAAAATCATTCATACAACGGAGTTTACAGCTTATATGTACAGTATTCGTCTCGTACAGTCAGTGAAAAAAGTAATGGCTGCCATTCAGTTACTCTGACAGGAACAAGCAGTTTTAAATACTACAGAAAACAAAAATAAGGTTTGAAGCTTATTGTAATTTTTTGGTGGTTGGATAAGATAAAAGGTTTTTTTTTTAGTTTGTTTGAGCTTGCAGTCTGAACGTATCCTCATCACTATCTTGATCAATAAGGAGCAAACTTCTGCCGATCTGACTTTTTGACTCCAGTGGAGGACATTTTAGTCGTGTACGGAGCTAAACCCTGGGCTAACGTCGAGGCAGGATGAACAGTCAGGTAGGGCAGAGTTTTCATGCCAAGCAGACTGGAAACAGGGACAGCGTAGTGCGGGCTTTGGATGCCCGATAAAGTGGAGGGTGAGTGGACGTTAATGGTGGTCGGGGCGGGGGTCAGTACGGCAGCGGAGGCAGTGGAAGCAGATGGAGAGAAACTCATGTTGAGGTCAACGGGGGTCGCAGAGGAAGCGGCCTGCATGGTGTACTTAGCCATCTCTAGACTGCGGACGGGAGACGGGAGGTGGGGAGGTTAGAGAGAAAATGGGTGAGACAAAGGGAAAAGGAAAACAAGAAAGAGGTGTTAGAAAGAAAAGACAATAAGGATTTTAATGCAAGTCAAAAGAATGAAGCAGACTTTTGTTCTTGAAACTGTCTAAATTCCATGGCATACTTTACCAACGTACACTCACTACAGAGCGTATTGTCATATGTTCCGCCGACCACAGCCTTATTGTTTACATTTTTAACTTCAGATCGACTGGACCCTGTGGGCAAAGGCTCGGACACAACTCGAGGCCTGGCTCCAGGGTGAGGCACTGGTACAACCTCGCTGGTACTGCGCTTGGTCTGGCCCGTCACCAAGGACCTGTTTGCCTTGAGAGACTCTAGAAGGGACATTTAACCCCCAAAAACATAGCGCCTGGCATCATTTGGGAAACTTAAAGCTCTTCAACTATAAGGTGGCAGTTCAAGGAAAAAAGAATACCTTGGTATTCCATCGGAAGAGTGTTAAGAATGTCAAGGGATAAGCAGAAAAAGATGGATCCCTAAACCTTAGAGTGCTTAGTTTGTCTACTTGGTGAAGGATCAAGAACAGGAAGTAATGGATCTTCCACTGAGTTTTTTATTTTTATTTTTTTTCAACAAAGACAACTGCAGAGAGGTATTTTTGTGCCGGGCTCCATTTTTTTTAGAACATCTTTGTTCTTAAACAGCCTCTTGGGGATTGGCTTCTATGACCCATCCACCACCATAACAGGACACAAAGATGCTTACAAATCTATTCTTCTTAAAATGTGTCCCTTGTGACAAGTCCTTGTTGTTAATATAGGATGCTTATATCTGCTTTAAGTGGGATAAAACAGTACAGATTATAAAAATCATGCATCTTTCCTAACATTTTTCAGACCAGATATACGATACTTGTACTTCTAAAGTGGACCAGCTAATGCATTTAAGCTGCTTCTACATTATCTCAGAAACAGCTGCTGTGCTATAGAGTAAGAAATGTATCTCAAACATTTATACTGGGATGTTGTGAGCTGTACAAATCTTCGGCTGAATTACCGAAAAGCTATTCACTATTCAGCACGATAACTCTGCTTTGCACAACAGTTCAGTGTCTGTCTAATCAAGAGGCAGAGATATGAACGGACGTGGCTGCTGGACCTAATGTCTCACCTGGCACTGATGAGGTACTGGGCCACGCTGATGCTGGCCGGCGAGCCCGTGATCGTGACTTGGCGCACGGCGGAGCCATCAGTGGCGCTGGCGATTTTGATGTGAGCTCCGGAGACCTGCCGAATCTCATTGATCTTGCTGCCTTGTCTTCCAATTATACAGCCAATGAACTGCGAGACGGAGAGCGGAAACATGCAAATATTAAAACAGCTGCTCGGGTTTTACACAGGTTTTAGGAATTCAGCAGTGCGTGTGTGACAAAATGAATTCTCTGAGGTGAGAGGAAGCCATGTCTGGATGTATATTATACCCTACTTTCTTTGTAAACAATGAAATTTCATTCTGCAATTCTGTAAAAAAATACAACATGTAGTGGATGTGCTAGTGCTACTAATGCCACGTGTAGATGTTCTTTTAAAAGTTAAGTTGAGGCTTCTGGAAATAATTAGTTTATTACTAACATCTACAAAAGGTCTGTGCCCCCAATTTAATGTGAGATCCGCTAACATTGCAAAACCTCCCACAAGCACCAGGGGGTCATTTTTAACCCACTGCCAACATTCTCTTCTGAGTAACCCTTTTAAATCAAATTAAACTTGTTTGGAGAACATCTGGTAATTTTATGTTTTTCCTTTCGAGTCTTGTTTTCTCAAGGATCACCCATCAGCCAATGAACGGAGGTTTACTAAAGCAGTGTGGTTCCCGTTTTGGGATGCTTTGTGCTTTAGCTTACTGACCCAACCAGTACCTTATGTCAGAAAGAAGGCTCATGATGCCTCCATCAGAAAAGGTGTGGGTAAAGCTAATGTTGGTTTGGGGCACAGGTGATGAGCAATGGGCATTGTAAAGTGCTTTGAGCAATAAAGTTGTATAAGCTAACAGAAGTGTTTTAATGTTCTTGCTGTAATGCTAATAATCATCTAATTTAATCACTTCAATATCTTTTCAAATCTGGGCGTTTTTTCCCTTAGGTTTCTGCAGCCAGCCAGCCACAAGTAATTTCTTACTTTTAAACTCATGCCTATTATAAACCTTATTACAAGAGATGCCTATTTCTAGAGCAGAACAGACAATGCATTTCTTCTGCTATTTATATTACAAAGCACAACACAGCTGGTGCATCTTTATAAAATGAAATGTCAGCTGAGTGAATTGTGAATGTTCAGAAAAAGTCTTGTTGTTTTCTGCTGAAAGTGTAAATGAAGTCAGACAGATGAGCCGAGAGAACAAAACAACACAGTGACACTTACATCATTAGGTATCGCCAGCTCCTGTGAACTTGTGGGGGCAGAGGCTTCCAATCCTGCAAAGTAGGACAAGAGACGCTAACAACGCTTCAGCGTGGATGTCTATCACTTCTACTGCACGACAAAACTCTGCCCTACTTTGTCTAGTTGCTCTGTTACACTGCTAAATGAGGCATATAGAAATAACAGAAGTAGAGTCTAGTTACACTCAGATACTGCACATACATCTGCCAACCCAATCTCACAGTTCAAAGATAAAAGTCAATGGTTTTTAGAAGAATCGCAAAAAGGAAGTCCAAATTAATGACCTGGTTAAAGCTGCTGAATATAATGCTCTCTTATACACCTCAAAATATCAGAAACAGATTCATTTAGAAGATTATTTTGAAAGTGTATAAATTTTGAGCAACAATTAAAGACAACGTATCAGAACATATTATGAAATAAAGAATGATTTGAATGAAAAATGGGATTAGATCTCTAAAATGTAAAATTTAAAGTATAATTTTGATTATTAGCCTGTAGGATATATTTTTTAATGACATAAATAAAAAAGAGCTTTTTGAGTAGTATAATTGAATATGCACCAACACTAATACAACACAGATTTCAGGGCCGTTTGGATTTTTCAAAATAAAATTAAAAGTCAGAACCAAGTCTACAACCTGTTTATTGAGGAAAGGTTTCCAATTAAAACTTAAATAATTGTGTTGTTTTTTTTTAATGGCCCACATTATATGTTCAACTGAATCTGTGCTGGAAATGTTGTGTTTCTGACAATTTATTGAGATCGTAACAAACGTCACAGGAGACTGGGTTGGCGTCTGCGTAAATTCACTACAAAACAATAAGTCTATATGAGTCTATAAAACATCCAGTATAAATCAGTCCTGTATATTGCTGAAGTGTTTGGAGTTAGTTGAGTGTATGAGAACATGGGGCATGAGGTCAGGGATGGTTTTGGCCGAGACAGTGTTAGATTTGGAGGAAACATGTTGCAGAGGTGAAGGACTGGGGTCAAGATTAGGATTTGATTTTGGAAAAGGAAAACTGGGCAAATGGAGCTGGAATTTGTTTGAGAGAAAGTGAGAATGCATCAATATTTACATAAATAAATGTAAATATTTAGCATTTTACACATTTCCACTGGTTTTGTTTCATATTTTTTTGTATCTTAAATTGTGTTATAGCTGTTTTTTTTATCCATTCTCATTTCCAAGGCATAGTATAATAATATTTGGCCTCTGCTGATAAAAAGATAAACCATGGAATTTATATTTTCTTATAATAACCACTAAATACTGTCGCTTTCTCACACTGATCTCTTTTTCTAGCACCCACACAGCAGCAGCTGCCCCAGAGTCTATTTGCAGAACAGACACAAGCACAAGTCAATGCAGTAAACTTTAACATTAGTGTCATTTCCCATCGCAAAATGCAACGCTCAAACATTTCAATCTATTTTTGGCAGCTTATCAAGAACTCCGGTCATTGTCGTCATGCAATAAAAACGAGATATCTTCATCTAATTTCACTTTAAAAAGCCACTAGTGAAAAAAACTTTCCTTATATCTGTTTTAAGCAGGAGAAGTAAATTTACCTTCACAGGACACTCAACACAGTGAAATCTGTTTACAGACAGTAAACCTGCTAGGACAGTCTGCTCAGGTCAGCTGCCTCCTTCTCTCTTAGTCCAAGGTGCAAAAGCATCTTTCCCTGTACTGGCTCTGTACTGCAAAACAAATGATAAAACCATAACCTACAGAGGCCTCCACTGACTCTGGATTCTATACTGTCTGCAGGTCCGACATTGACAGTAAATAAACTTGTACAGCCTATGTATAAAGCCTCTCTTATCTAACGTCAGCATTTTCCAACAGCTACAACATTATGCTTTTAAAACATGAAGGCCACTCTTCTTTTACACTAAAAGCCACACCAGCTCATTTGCTGTTGGTCAGAGAGCTGTGTTTCTGTCCTCTATTTAGATCTTAACATGCTCTGGAGCCATTTCAGCGTGAGTTTCTACCTCAAAGGAAAGTGATATAGAAAAGTGTTAGCCTAACCTCGGAGTTGCCTCACAAACCCCATTTTCTAGCTTCAAGGCCTTGATCTGTGGAAGCAGACTTCTGAACATGAACCAAAATGCCCTTAGTCCCTGTCGTAACCTCGAAAGTCTAATGTAACGCCACCGTCGGGAGTCATCCTTTGGCAAAGTCCTTTGATTTTATGTCCTGTCGCTCAACCACCAGAAGCTGGGTCTGACCTAACGTGAGTGAAACAAAGAGGCCCCTGGTTTATTTGATGCATAAATAGATGACGCTAAAGGGACATCCTACAATAAATACAGCAATAATTGGTACAATTTATCATATTTAAGCAATTTAAGCTAAACTGTAAATGCATATGTTATCCTTAAAGGAAAAATGCATGTGGGAGGGAACGTTTTAGTTTGAGTGAGGGAAATAGAAAGCATAGTATTTTTCTTGTATTTATGTCTATTTCTGGCATCCTATTTGGATTTTGTGAACGCTGGCAATTTTTTTCATAAAATCTAAATCAAAGTGAAATTTTGAAATGTTGCAAAAAGGAAAAAGGTAAATTTGATGTGTTTCTATAAACCGTTGAGAAGAACACAGACCAAGCGTCTCCCATGGAACCTCCTAAATGGACGTTGCATAAGGGCGCCGCCATACGGCGAAATACGGCAAAATACGGCAATATACCGCCGTCCACCAGAGGGCAGACTCCAAAAGCAGAAATATAAGGAGAAACCCAATGGCGACTTTACAAGTGTAAAAAACATGTTTAGAGCCTGGTACAAAAGATGGCTCCGGTCTTTAGAGCCAAGTTTTTACTACGTGACAACTCTAAGGGGGGGTGAATTTTTGATTATTACGTCCGTTTACGCTATCTAAAAACTATTGTAAAAAGCCGTAAAAAAAGCAGAGTAAAAGCCAAAAATCCCGGATGTAACGGCCATTTTATTGCTGAATCGTAACGACAACATCAGTGAATAATGGACCAATGTGTGGCTAACATCCATGTTTATACTTTCTATGACACAGACTCAGGATTGAAAAGGATTTTGCAGAAGCTGAAGGAAAAGGATAAAACAGTTTCTCAGGAGTTTTGCGAGACTTTTACAGGGCTGTACCTCTGTTTAAAATAAATGAATATTTTGCAGTTTTTCATCAATATTGTAGATCTTATTATACAGTTCTAGATTTACAGCCCTATTTTGACAACTAAACCTGTTTATGGAAACAAGACTAATAACCAAACATCAGTATAGTATGCCTTAGCATGAAATAGAATGATATTTTTGTCTTGTCTTTGTTTTGTTGCTTTTTGAACAGAAGATTGTGACACAAAAGGCCTGTTCAAAGGTCTGCTCTTGTCTTGTACAGCCACCTTGGACAAAAGCTGTGATTGTGTGAAAATGGAGAGACTGTGGTTGGTTTCTGAAGTGACCGGGCTGTGCTGATGGTGAACAGTGAGGAGTGGAGGATAGATGGACTTCCCCAGGAGCCGTGGGTACGTACCAGGGAAGGTGGGGTTGCTCTGCCCAAGGGAGGGGAGGGGGATATGCTGCATAGCCAACTGGTGAAGCTTGGTCAACTGCAGGGTAGGAAGGAAGTTAGAGCTAACCAATCAAAAGTGGATTATTTCAAAGGAGCTGACAGCTACAATAAATACAGCCGATCTGAAGTTCACAAACATCACAGAAAGATGGTGTCAGTTTGAAGTGAGACTCAAGTTCTTCAGAAAGCATGCTGGATCCTGGCGGCAGACAGTCATCTGCAAACAGAGACTGTGTCCAGAACGCCCTCTAGTCTCTGTCGCGCACAGTAAAGAGTGAGAATGAAAATGTGGTGTCCAAATGTTTAGTAAGGAGCGCGCTCTGTAGTGAACAAAAGTATTGAGCAAACAATGGACAATAGCCCCGACATATAAATCATTTAGAATATATGTGCCAATATATCTTATTATCACATTGTTTTTCTCTTCTTGTAAATTATTGTGATAGAGACATTGTAGGTTATCATGGCAGGGCTATTATTCCACTACATTATAATTGTCACGTGACATTATCAATATCATGGACGTCACACTTCGGCGTCCATTAGGCTTCATATGTACTTATTATCTACATAACTCTGGTGTATTAGCTGGGATCATGATCACTCTTAATCAGTGGCAGAAACTGTAAATGTGGGGGCCAGATGATATCAGTATGAGATATTTAAGTCTTTTTAATGGTTGATTGTTTATTTGGAAAAACAACAGTTAAAATGGATTTAAACTTGTACAAACTGGATTTTGTTTTATATTAAACCCTATGTGGCTTTAAACTGGTTATAGATGGAATTAAAGGGTCGGTGGTTTAACTCGGACTTTTTGACTGAGCCAACCAAAAAATCCATTTGCGTTCATAAAAATATCTGTATATGTTTTGCCAGGCCTATGTATTTACATTTTTTATACTAAATTCCTTGCCCAAGTTTTCTAAAGAACTTACACTACCGACAGAAGTTTACCAGTAACAGAATGTGTATGACTATAATTGTGAAAAATAAAAGTTAGTTAACAGTTAAAAGCATTTGCGGGTGATCAAACGTTCCATGGAACAACCTCGTAAAGAGACTGAGGGGTCAAAGACACAGCCATTGTCACATCTCTACACAGCTACAACAAACAGAAAGACTCCTTCTATTTACCTTCATTTTCATTTAAAGTCAATGCATGCTGCTACTCTTTGTCAGTGTTAGTCATGTCAACAGATCAGGGTTAGAGAAGTTTCACATTTGCAGAGAGTAGGGCACAAAGACGGCGTCGTGTTGAGGTTTGA
The DNA here is from genome assembly GCA_024349245.1 of Neodontobutis hainanensis. NCBI lineage: Eukaryota > Metazoa > Chordata > Actinopteri > Gobiiformes > Odontobutidae > Neodontobutis > Neodontobutis hainanensis. The sequence continues at coordinate 15,161,229 of JALDNG010000016.1, forward strand.
AAAAAAGGAGTGGGCGAGGGGAAGGTCAAAAAGGGTCAACGTAAGACGCTTTGAGATAAAAACTTACATCTTGATGTGCAAAGGCGTACTGCCCGGGAAAGGCAAAGGCCTGACAGGAACAAGAAGAGAAGAGAAGGGTTAGATTTTACTGCAGCAGATACAAACATGCGTCTGAAATATAAGATATGATGAGGCGCTTTATGAGTCCTGAAGGATACTGACATGTTTGGTGGACGACCCGTCGGGAAGCACTGACAACTGCTGTTTTCTTTTATTAAAATTTAATTTAATCATTATTCAAACTTTTTTTTAGATGGTTTCTGGGACACTTTGTACAGTAATCTTTCAGCACCATCTGAATTATATATACTGTGTGTGCCAATGGACACTTTTCTTGGTGTCCTTAAACAACCCATCATTCTCATATTTAAACCTGTCTTTGATGGGATTCATTTCACTTTGTCACTTTGGTTGAACACACTTAAAGCAGTGAGAGGTAACTTCTCTTTTACAGTTTGATCACTCATTTAATCATCCTCACTTCGAGCCCATCCACTCCGTCAAACTCCGTCATGGCTTAGTTTACTTTGTGTCATTGTAGCTTGATTAAATCACAGCGTTATTCGCCAGACCAGTCTCATGGAACGCTTTAGCCTCATCTCCTGCGTTGCTGGATGCACACGTGATTATTCAAGAGAAAGATTTGCATACTGCACGTTTAAGAGGTTCATTAGTGCTAAATAGTTGTCAGTGTTAGCAATTAGCATTACATGTGTTGTGGTTAACCAAACAACTTACAGTTTATCTCCATCTAGTACATTCAATCAAATCAGCGACAAACAACTGACTCAACTAAGATGGATATTTTAATAAAGAGCCATTAAACCATTTTATTTCAAACATCTAATCTTGTCCACTCTCCAGCCTCGATCGCTGGTGCATCTCTGAAAATCCATTCCTCTCACACATCTCTAATGCGTATAGATTTGAATTTCATCTAAATGTCATCTAGGTTTTTTTTTCAGCTCTTTGAACATGGCCAGAAATCCAATAACATAAACAGATGTGCGGTAGGTCGGAGCAGACTTTGCCAAATTCAGGACAGACACTTTCAGCCAAACACGAGCCTCAGTCACGACATCTTTTAGCTTTAAATCCACAGGGAATTATTAACACAAATGTCTTTTTTTCTCCACCATTCACACATTAAAACCTTTCAGCAATTTAATATGATCATTACCTGGAAATGAACCAAACCTACTGCTGCATAATTACACAAAAGAATCCCTCTAGTGGAGAAAATATGTGTAATGATCAGACTGAGAGTTCAAATAACAAAGGCCCTATTCAGTCATGTTTTGGAAATTTAGTTCTTCATGGCTCCCTATTTGAACAGTTCTTTTTTTTGCCTCAAAAATAATGCAAAAAAAAAAAAAGAGTAAAGTAACATGAACTTAAAGTGTTTTAACTTTTAATCCTGGATTTGATTTGAGCTGCTTCTCCGAGTGGGACACTATATAACAGTTTAAAACATGTTCTTTTCTAATCTGGTTATTCTATCATTGTTGTTATGACTTCAAAGAAATGGCTTTACTGTTTGCCTTCATTCTTCTTTATATAATGTTTGGGTTTTAGTTTTTCATAATTTTACCTGAAAGAATATATAATTATTTGTTAATGAATGTGATAAAATATATTTTATTCTTCATAACTTTATATTGTGTTGATTTTTATTATTAGTCTCCATTAATCTCTCACACAGCAGTAAATGTACTTTGATTTATAATAATTGTGTCCCATTTGGATACTCACTTGAGCGGCGTGCGGCTGGGCTAATACTGCATGGGCCCCTGCAGACATGGCCTTGGGACGGTAGGGAATGGTTGCTCCCTTTGGAGGAGACTGGAATGCAAAAAAAGAGCAGAAATTCAGACTGTGCTGTTGAACAGAGACAACTTTTACAACCTGTTTTTTTTGGGCAATCGAATGTTCCAATGAGTAAAATGTGGCAGCATAGGTCAGTCATTATAACATACTTTGCATTAGTTTTGTAACTAATCTCATTAGTTTCTGTTTCTACAACTGCCCAGAGAGGACAAATTGTTCCAAAAGAGAAGGATCTAATTATAACCTATGGAAGGTAAAGGTTATATTAAGTTATCAGTCAAATATCACCATGTTTTTTTCAAATATATTGGTCTTTATTTTTTTCAGAAATTTGCAAAGTGGCACATATTTCATAAATATTTTGGGGCATACCAACATTTATTCGATTTAAAAACATTCAACCAGAAAAACAGAGCATGGCATAAATTGTCCTATTTCAGATAAAAGGTTATTATTAGTTGGCCGTTTTAAACTTTAAAGTCCTGGCCAATGGCTAGAAAAATGAAAGGGTTTGTCTGAACAGGCTCAGGGGTTTATACAGTGAACACAAGTCTTATTCTAGGTTATCCCAACACCGAAATGAGAGGTCTGCCTGCATTCAATTTCTTTTACAAACACACTCTTGCAAAAGATTCTTTGGACATTTACAAACTAAATTCATTTCTGAATTTTAAACTTATCCGACTTATTTCCTCAAGGCTACTGTAGGTGCTCAGGGTCTACAGAAAGGACCTTTGTGAGAGATCTGCATTGTCACCACCAGGTGTCACCAAAAGGAGCACACTGCAACTTTAAATTTGAGAGACGTACTCCCATATTTATTTCGGTGAACATGCAAATTAAAGTTAGGTTGCCTGCTTGTGTTTTTTGAAGGAAGAGCCCAGAACAGTGTGTCCAGTGAAAGCAGCCTTTTGCCTGAAACGCAAAGATCCTGTTGTGGTTTGACTGCATGTTTTTGGCTATGGCCAGTGTTTTATCTCCACAAAAATGCTTCGGATTCCAACCAAAGAGGTGAATGTGGAATATTTTGATAATGTAATGGATCACTGCTTGTGTTTTATTGTTGGGAAAATGAAAATATGCAATTTAAACAAAGTTCTACCTAAAACAACACCAGATAAAGTCAGTGTTATGCAGCCATTGTTTTGAGCCCTTGACCAAAGTCTATGAATAAGTGCAATAGTACAATCCATTATGTCACAGCACCACTCAGGTGTGAGGACACTGCTTAGCACAGCCATTTTTGTGTCCTTGGTGAAGTTAAGATTGGGCAATATATATTTAAATTAGCAGAATATATTAAAACACAGCTATTGATCTCACACTAAGCAGCCAAAAGTGTCAGGTAAAATCCCACAGTCTCAGTAGGAGGTGGTCTCTGAATAGACTTTTCAAGGTCTCTCAACCAAGGTACTTGCCAGTCTAAAGCCCTAAATGTATTTTGACCAAGAAATAGAAGTATATGAAGGTTTGGGATTCTTGAGATTCATCACAGATGTAAAAAACAAAGCAAAAGCTGTACATTAACATTATTCTCTACATTCCTACATCTCCAAACCACACCTGAGCCAAAACTGAGCTGCTAAAAACAAAACTTTTGTGTTAATGACCTCTACTTTCAACATGAAGAAGCTGTGAAACGCTGCCGACATAAGAGCATAAGCATACGAGAAAGAGTTGGAAAACTTTGGCTTTGACGTTTTACTGTTGGTTTATTATTTACATTCCTTTCAGGGCTAAGCTTTCTTGTGCTAGATGCTTTATGTTTTTGATATACCTGTCTCACTGCTGCCCAGGTAACATTATAAAAAAAACCTCAAGGGCAAAAAGGGTACTTTTGACGGTGATCGCCTGGAGATGTTTTTTTTTTTTTTTTTTTTGTAGTAATATTCAGAAAAATACAAAAATATTGACTAACTTACAAGAATGAAAACCTGAATCAAGCACATTTAATTGTGCTACAGCAAAAAAAAAAAACTGAATTACTTGGAAGCTACATTTCCGTACATGCATCAGTGCAAATGAGTGCTTTTTGGTTTTTTTTATTGTGCATTTAAACCTAGTAATGTACATCTCCTTCTTGATTAATATTCATATGATTTTTAAAACCATTTACTCTGAAAGTAAAAAATGATAGTGGAAAATGGTCCATAACCAGGTGAGACTTTGTCAAGGTAAATTGTTAAATTACCATTAAAACAACCTCCTTATCTTATATCGTCTTTTGTATTAGGACTTTTTTTGTGCTGTTAATATTTCCGAATGAGATATATCGAGTCTATTTTCTAAATATAGTCAATCTAATCTCCTGTAAATGTAAGTGTCCACACCTTCCCGAGCCTCATGGCAGAGTTACAGAGCTGTTTGTGTCGTTCTCTTGAGATCATTACAGGCTACGACACAGACTTCCTCGCTCTTAGAGATAATGGGTATTTTACTCTTGTATAATCCTACCATCTATCATAAAAGTAATTATGGCTCAGCAAACGGCAGCTGTACTGTCGCAGATCTCAGGAGAAGGACCAGGCCTTGAAATCGGAGGCTGAGATAAACTAACTAAACTAAACGGATGTGACTGAGCAGACGAGGTGATAGAGCTAAGAAGCTTTTGAAGTTATTGGGAAATGAAAAACCTTAAAGCCACTTGGTCCAATGCTTATTCAACAGATCCATGGTGGACAGTGTACATTTGGTAAATACATAACGTGGGCAAAGAATAAAGCCATTGTTGATACAAGCAAGACAGCTGCTTGTTTTCACGTGTTGCTTTGTCTAAATGGCTAACACTGCAGTGGGAGTTGTTTTTACACTGTAACATTACTTATAAGTTTGTAATTTTAAGAATTACTAAAATAACTTGCTTATCTTATAGAAGGATTGTGGCATAAGGTGAATGTGCAGAACTCATCAACAGCCTTGGACATTATTAACCATTATTAATCATCTGGTAAAGGTGGAAAACGTTCGACAAACATATGGTTAGACTGTGAGAAACACATTGTTTCTATTACTCAGACTCTGTCCAGCCTCACAGCATGATGTGGCTAAATGCTTTACATTGCTTTAATGTTGGCTCAGTCTTTTGAACTGAAGAACTTGTTCTTTGAACTTGAACATAAACAGAAAATAGATGGTTTTCCGCAAAGACAAGGACTGCTTAATGACTTCTTGAATGTAAACTCACAGTGTGTAGTTTTGGGCAAATATCTAATGGAAAATAAACATATTTCATTATTTCAAAAAAACAAAAAAGGTTGGATTAGTTCAAAAGTGTCCTGGGCTTTCATGCAAAACTGTGTTCAAAAAGGAAACGTTAATGTGCTTCTGATTATTGTGGTCAGTTTGTCCTCCCTCAGTAGATGTAGAAAAGTTATTTTGAGGCTATTTTAAAACCTTTGACCAGTGTGTTTCGTTCTGTTTACTAAAAGATCTTGTACAATGGACCTTTTAAACATACATCACTTTTATTATCAACCATTAAAACTAACCAATAATGCTACAGTCTATGCCCAATCTGTTCTGAATAATATCTGCAAGATTTATACTGTTGTTGTTGGTTTGCTTTCCCATTAACCGTAAGAGAGATTGTTATTACTATGTTCACAGCAGTAATGTAACTATTGATAAAATCTCCTGGTTCAGTGTTCGAACATTGTAAATGCCTGACACTATACATATTGTTCCAGTGCTAAACATTGTGTGATGGATTAATCTGTTATAAAATGGTATAAAAGTTTACCATTAGTCTACATTAAGATACACCTGTTCTGAATGATACCTGTAGGATGTACTTTTCTCATTAGCCATAAACACTTTACACTAAGATGTCTGAGCAGCTGCCATAAAACATTATAGTCTATTGCTTTAGAACAAGGGCTAATCTCCATTTTAAAGAACAATCAACATAATTTATAAGCTATTCCTCTTTTAGGACAAATGTTTTCACGGTGATTTGAAGTTGAAGATCATGTGCAGGCTGACAGTACTTACCTCCAGCATAATGGAGCAGATGTGTCTCACACACTGAGTGATGGCCTGTGGAGTGCCCGAGATGGTAACAGCTCTCTCCGTCGAGTCCGGCAGCATGTCTCCAGCCACCTGAACCTGGGCGCCTGTGGTCTAACACACACACACACACACACACACACACACACACACACACACACAAAAACACACACATACACACATACACACACACACGCGCGCACACACACATACACACACATACACACACACACGCGCATACACACACACACAAAAACACACACATACACACACATACACACACACACACACACACACATACACACACACACACACACACAAAAACACACACATACACACACATACACACACACACACACAAAAACACACACACACACACACACACACACACACAAAAACACACACATACACACACATACACACACACACACACACACACACACACATACACACACACACACACACACACACACACACACACATACACACACACACACACACACACACACACACACACAAAACACACACACACACACACACATACACACACACAAAAACACACACACACACAAACACACACACACACACACACACACACACACACACACACACACACACACACACACACACACACACACACACACACACACACACACACAGACACATAAGATCTATTTATTGCTGAAAAGAGAACACCATCGACCAAAGTGAAATGCTGTTTCGAGCACTTGCAAATTGGCCTGAACACATTTGACACGCAGGGAGCAGCTGCAAGCCAAATAGCAATGTGTGCTCCAATATTTGAAGAGTCATATACAAATATTGTCCATTCAGAGCGAGTATTCAGCTGTAGCCCATCTTCACAGCCTTAATCAGCTGGATTTTCATAAAAAGAAAGTAAAATAATACACACTTTAAAAACCCTTCTTTGGCTTTATGTGACGTCAGAAATGAATACCAGTTATAAACAGCAGGGGGAGTAGTGAACACCGAACTCCACTAAAAGCTTTGGCTGATTATGACCATTTCATTTTATTTTATTTTTTATCTTAACGGTTTGAGTCTGCCTTTACATAATAAAATAAAATTCCTTGTAAACCTCTGAACCTTTATTCACATAACAGTTGATTTTACATTTGCCGGGTCTGAACTTTTCTTTTTTATACAAATAAATCTGATCCCTGTCGTTTCGAGTTTGATTCTCAGGAAATGGAATGAAAGGACACAGAATAAATATCTTTAAATGCAAGTGGATAGACACACAACAAATCAGAATTCAGGGGGCAGTACCAACGAATGCAGAGCCTAGACCGACGCAATTTGGAAAAAACTGATTAGTTAGAAAGGATTACTTCTAAGTTTGAAAGGGAAGCGTTATTTTATTGCTCACTCATACAGGAACTGAAGCACTTAGTAGAACTATACATAAGCAGCAAGATTCACTCGATATCAAGAACTGAAGAGGGATTCAAAGTCTGAACAGGGACACATAGCGTCCTTAAACAATTAAAGCTGGACTTTGTGTAGCAGTTTTTTGTTCCCATTTGGATACAGCAGTATATCTTGTTATATCTTCTTTGTTACAGAGAATAATCCAGGGACAAGAGACCATACCTCTCTGATCTCTTTGATCTTAGAGCCTCCTTTGCCAATCAGAGATCCACACTGGCTCCCGGGGAACACCAGGCGGAGAGTCACCGGTGGCTTGCTTGTCACGTTGCTGTTTGTCATTGCTGCTGTAATATCCTGAGGGAGAATGCAAAAATACGCTGTTATTTCTCACTCCTCATTGTGCGACTGTCAGAGTTATATGACAGGGCTTTTTGTTAGATTTGACGCCAAGGTGTGTTCGGTGTCAGAGTATAAAGATGTTTGTTGGTGTTGTCAGTACCTCCTCAAACTTCTGTGCGATCATGGAGAAAGCTTTAAAGATGCCCTCGGTGGGTCCTGTGATGGTGACTATTCTCTCTGGAGACGAGCCCTCGGAGATGTTGATACGTGCACCGCTCTGCAAACATTCAAGAAAATAAGGACACACACTAGTATCGGATATGTATTAAAAACAAACATCTGGAGGTTTTGTTGCTTAAGGGACATTTTGGACCTGTCATTTTGTTTAGTTATGGGCTATTGCCTGTTTTTCTTTTGCTGCTTGCATTGTTCAGAAGCCTCCCCACTACTTTTGAGTTTTAGATGAAATAAAACTGACATTGTGGAGCCCATTCAAAAGTCTCTGTTGTGACTATTTTAACAATGTTGGTGATTGCTCCTCCTTTTTTATTGGTTGTTGGACTCAATTAGTACAATATCCTTGGAACAGGTTCCCGCAACCGCTTTATTTGCAAAGGGATTTCTCAAAAACTGATGTGGGTTAAGAAAGTTTTAATATGGTAAAAAAAAAAAAAAAAACCACAGTATTAACATTGTGTCATTTATCATATAAAGTGTTGATAATTTATTATGTTTTATCTAGTTAAAGACAGTTTGAAATGAAAGGGTAGACGTCTTGGGGGGTTTCAAAGTCTCAGAACAAGGCTTAAATTACAGAGGGCCAGTTCAACTATGGCTACGTGTTAGCTTAGACACAGGACGGGTGCTATACTGAACAACATGGGCCCTCCCCTGCAATGGGCTTTAGAAAAACAGAGCGCAGCCAGTGGACGTCTGAGATTATGAGCTGCAGTAGAGACTGAACAATCAGTCTGTCTGTGGAAGATAAAGTCTCATTTTCCTCTGGGGAATTAATAAAGTTATTTGGATTATTTAAATATATATACATATTGATGTTCCAGGAACCTTGACAGCAGAATATAGTGTGTAAACTCTAAATACTGTCTGAATTAGAGCTTTGTGAGTAATACTTTAAAGCCTTTTGTTCTTTACAGACTGACGTTAACGACCACAAAACCTAATACTAACATTAATTCTCACAGATATCTTAAAATAGATTCAGAAATAGTTTTGCCACAATAACAATCCCATAGAGTCACAATAAAAAGGCTTGGTTAACTAATACTGCCACCTCTTGTGCCCTTTGTATCTTGCATTCTACATTCTACACTATTACAGTTGTTTTTGGACTTATAGCTTAAAAACCTGTCGATTTGGTTGTGTTAGTACAGACAGACAAAAGCAGATCATCTATTTAAATTTGTTCCACTGAGAAAACAATAGGAATTTTATTCTTTATCATGTTTAAAATGCTATTGTAATAAGAAATCATTTTGAGATTGTTTTATTCCACAATGCTTTTTTCAAATAAAAACACATTATTGTGGACACATTCATTCAAAACGTGGTACAAATGCAAATCTATTTAACTTTTTATTTCTATTACTTGGTTAATTATTGTCAAATCTTGGACAAAATGTCAGAATAGTTTGCCAACGATTTATTTATGTTGTTGTAAGAATAATGGTGTCCTGTAAACCTGTATTGGTCTTTCTTGTTCAACAAAATCTTATTGAACCAAACCACTCAATCTGCTGCAGCTGATTTCCTGTATGTATTTTTGCACATTAGTACCGTCGTACTTGCTCACCTCTTCTCTCATTTTCTTCACTGTTTCTCCTTTCTGCGAATAGAGCACAGATATACATGTTAAGCTCGAATGGTTTAAAAAGAGGGAAGTTAGAAGAGCATTGAGTGAATCGATAAAAGCTGATGGAGTGTAAATTGATTCTACCTTCCCGATAATGCTGCCCACTTCCTGTTGAAGAAAAATGTGAAGTAATATGCGTTGTAAAATAAACAGCAAACAGCACAGGTAATTTAAGTCGGACTATTAGACTCTTATGTTATCTCAATAGTTCGATTTCAGTCTGTTACCTTTCCGTGCATGAGCAGCCTGAGAGTCAGCATCACGTTCAGGGTCCCCTCTGAAGACATCTCCTCTTTGTCTGACATGGTCCGTGTTTACAGAGACTTGAAGGAAACACTCTGTAGGAGACACAAAGCCTAAAAGATGTAGATATATTTACACAGATATTGCTGTTGTTGGGTCAGTAACATGTCTGCGTCAGTCTCTCTGCTTTTCAACAAACAGGGAATACGTCTTTCAACCCAGTGGTCGACATGTGCTGTGTTCATGGGGTTTAGACAATCAGTTACGACTGTTCTCTTTTTCCTCTTTTGTCAATGCTCTCACTTCTGGTCAAGCTCATACGCTTATCCACACACACTTATAACTTCATGTCTTCAGCTGTATCTCCTGTTGGCGCCAGGCTAATCCAAACAAGACCACATCTCATCACTGTTCAGGGACGCTGTACACTTAGTGGCACATACACGTCAACTTAATCACATCCATGACTGACACGTCAGCTCATTACACGTCCATCCATGACCCTGGAAGTCAGAGGCGGGCATAATGTACACCTATAAAGACTTTTAAAGCAAATCCCCTGTGCCATGTTGCAAGTGTTTCATTCTTGCAAGAATTAAAATCGGTCTTCCATTTATAAATTTAAACATTGCTGTCTCATTTTGTGATCTGTACTTAACAACAGCAAAAAGTGAAAGAAGAAAGTTGGCCAAAGTAGCCCTCTTTTTTTAGTTTTAGATTAATAAGACTGTTGACCGTATTGAGCCGAGCATAACTGTGCTACATAATCGCGTTTCCAATAGAACTCCTACTCACACAGAACGAGAAGAATCCCACACGAGGAAAGCCAAAGCTCGTGATTTATAAGCTCACATTGTGCGACCCGATGGTTTGTTGCGAGCCAAAAATTTGAAAATTTGAAATTCAACCGACTTAAAAATGGTCCTACGAGCAAAAATAAGATCAAACATTGCTGAGTGTATGCTCAGCTTTAGATAAGATCAAAGAGACAGTTCAACTCTACTTTCTGAAGTGCAGTAACTACAGTAAGAGTATTTAATAATGTCCATGTCAAGTCTCAAGTTTGGATTGGAGTTTGGATACGTGCTTTAGAGGGCAAAGTTAAACACAACACAATCTGAGCAGAAAAGTGAGGGTAAAAGTACAGGATACAAAAAGCATTTGAGAGTCCTGTTCAGGCATGCATGAGCGCAGGCAGATGCACGTGATCAATCCAGCAGCTTAAATAATTACTGTGTTATTTTACTAATGCACAATGCACCAGATGTAAGCTGGTATTCAAAGTCTCTGGGCTGTTCCTCCAAAAAACACCAAATCTTTGAGTTGACTTTAACAACTAATATTGAAGAGGCACCAACATTCAAAAATAAAGCTTGTAAAAAGAGGAGTGGAGTTTTTTTTGGATGGATCTAAAACAAAGTCATCTACAAAAGGCTACTGTCCTTCAAATCAGACGGTGGCAGTGTGAGTGCAGACCAGTGAGGGACAGGACAGAAGGACAAATGTGCTCAGGCACCGCTCAACAGGCCCCAGTGTGAGTAAAGCAGTTTAAATGAAAGTTTGTTAAAGTAAAGAAGCACAAAAACGGTCTCCATTTAAACGAGTCAGTAAAGAAAATCTGAAAACCTAACATGGCTCTGAGTGTAGTTCATAAATATTAGGTACTTGTGTATACTTCATACTCGTTATTTAACCCAAATATCAAAGTCCCTCACCTCTGTCACTTCTAAGAGCTAACACTATATTGGCTCGACCTGTTTGTCTGGACCTCTACGTTTATCCAATTGTGTTTCTTATCTGAAGGCAGATCTGGTCACTAACCTTCATGTCTTCAGTTCTACTCCAAAGGCTCGGTTTTAACACAAAGCAAGCCACTGTTGTCGGTCTGTCGCCTGAGACTCAAGTGATGCGTCTGTGTCTCTGTCTTAATATCACACCACTTCCGCCGTATTTCCTATTCACTATTTACAGATCAAATAAAGAATGTCTGTAGATGTAGCAGCTTATTACACGACGGGAGAAAACAGGGAGCAGCAAAGTCTAGGCTCTGAGGTCAGCTTCTTCATTATGGCAGTGATTTTACATTTTATTTGCAAACTGTCTCTGATAAAGGTTATATTCTGATGAAAAAGCACAAAAATGTAACATTATTTTGTGGCTCTAGTCGAGTCTTCTGCTGAATCTTACAAGAGGTCTTTTGCTTTAGTAACAGTCTGTACTAGTTGAGCTCTGATTTTAGCCTAGATTTGTTCTAGTTAGTCTCAGGTTGTGTCCAGGTTTACATTTGTCTTAGTCCTAATTTAATAACTGTGTATTGCTGATAAACAGATGATTTAGAAAAAGGTTTTATTCTTGGTTTAAACTTGGTAATTAGTCTTAGCCATAGGTTTTTCCTAATTTTTCTGGTTTACTTCCAGGCATTGGCTAATTTTGGCAGAGCAATGGTTTTGTCTAAGATTAGTCTGCGTTTAATCATAGGTTTAGTGCTGTTTAATACTCTTTTAGTCGTTGTTCTTGTCTTTAGTTAATCCTAGAATTTAAGACAAATGCCTTTTTCTTTTTGGGATTTCCTAGAATATGTTCATCTCTTTTAATTTCCTAAACAAACATACCAACTAATTTTTGTCTCTCCTGAATACCCGTACAAACTGTGCCCTAAATCTCATTATCCTTATCCAGTCTGTTTCCAGTCTGTACTTTCATATAACACGGATGTATGATCGGGGGTAAAAATGGCAGCCTGCTTTCAGTCAATGCCCCCGAGGTGTTTACTGTTTATCTAGATTTTTCAATTAATTCAAAGCATTTACAATTTTGGACCTTTATTATTTGTATCACACAACCTTTGACCCCGCCTTAACAACAAGCTCTATCCTATGCCTCACTAATGAAGGACAGAAAAGCAGTTCTCGTTATTAAAGTTTGATAATTTTACATTCAGCTGCTCCATATTATTTATACAATCATTTACCGCCTAGAGTAGAGTCGCATTAGAAATACATTTTAGGCATTTAGGCAAGTAACACATAGCTTCAGGGCTTTGCAAAAATATGTTAAGGCTACAGCTTTTTAGCTTTCTTGTGCCATTTGCTAAACTACAAAGCTGCCGAGGTATTGACTAGGACTGAGCTTTTTCAGTAAAATATCAAACCAAAACCAGTTAATGCTTGATTTAATCTACTCTCATAATAAAAATGGGAACTACATATGCTTTTGTTGCCATGGGTCTATATTATCAGTTTGAATATGGGTCAATCAAATGAGTAATATTTCATTGTAACGTAAAGTCTTAGCTATAATCTATTTTATCTGATGAGCAAAAGCACTGGGCCGTATCCAAACAAGACAAGCCTTTCTATTCTCCTTTGTATTATTGTGAAGTTGCAGAGAACACATCCAACAAACAGCAGCATCTCAGTGTAATCCTATAGAATGGGATTTGTTTAGTTAATGCTAAGACCCTTTTGACCCATTTCTGTCACCTCTCGCATGTCAGCGCCCACTCAAGACTTCCCAACAAAACACTTTGACACAACTGAGTGAAGAAGTGTAGCCCCATAGAACAGATAACAAATCTGTACAAGACATGCCATCCCGGAGAATAAAACCAGCCAAAAAGAGCTTGTGACAGTAAACAGGGCTTTAATCCTTCGGGGAAACAGGGAACAAGTGGATTACAGTAGGGCTTTGTTTGGAAATTTACTCAGTCCATTCAAGTCTGGAGTAAAAAAAAATACAGTTAAATCTTTATTAATTTTAAGGATATTCTATGTTTATAATACAAAATAATGTGCATTTTCAACATAATGCTTGTCGATATGAATGTAATGTCCTGTAATACATGAATAATAGCCTTTTAGCTGAAGAGTAATGAGTTATTTATAACCAGTCCATTAGTGGTAGGCCTTACAACAACAGGGCATGCCGACAATAAAACAGAGATTACACTCTTCAAGTTAAGCTCAAATATGCCAAACAAAACTGTAGCACGCTTAACTGTGCTAGAAGTAAAAAGGGTCAACAAATGTGGCATGCTAACCTCAAAAGTTAGTCACTTACTTGACCAAAAGACGCCAATGTGCCGTTAAACAATGCACAGATTCCACTGAAAATAATGTACAACATGGTTAAAAAAAGTGACCAAGCTACACTGATGACTGAAGTTAAATGGTGACGCTAACTTATTTAAAATTCTGATGTCTAAAAAGAGCAACTCTAATTAAGTTATGTTGATCTAATGAAAGTTAGGAGTGGGATTAAAAACTGCTGGTCTCATGCAAAAGGAAGCTACGGTCAGTCAGTTTAAGCATAAAACTATGTTAAAATCTATTCGTAAAGGTTCTTGTTTGTTTATAGTATACTAAAGTAGTTTAAATGTAAGCATCTGGGTATAAATAGTAAAAAAAATACGGTTAAATATTATCGCAACATTAAACAGTTATAAATAACAAAATAATATGTCAACTTAATAGGTATACAGAATAAGCTTACATTAAAATAAGTTAAAAAATTTAAAAATGTTTTACAAGTACAATATAGAAAACACATAACATAACCATTACAATACAAACCAGAAAATACTGTAATGTCAAAAAATAGTAATTGCCTGAATTTGGAATGCTCTATTTATAAAGCTTTAGATGTTTTTTGTTGCTCATTGGATAAGCAGCAAAATCATGTTAGTGTTGTAACTGTAAAAAGACTAAGAAATGTACTGTAATGTCCCCATATTTAAAAAAAATCCTTTTATTTAATATGTCCTGGATGACTGAGAATCTCCACAGATGTCATCATATTTTTAGAGTAAAGAACTGGTCTACAGTCAAATGCTGTAATTGTTACAGTCTAGTTTGAACATGTCTCATCCAAAGCCTTCTTTATTTCTAAAGCAGACCAGTCATGAGCTACGTTATCTCACATTTCCTGAAGCTGACAACAGTGCAACATGAAACTCACAATACAGGGCCTGTAATGTAAGCAGAATTCATATTACTACTGACCTTAGACATCCAAAGCTCGCTCTTCTTGTTTATTCCTCTTGAACTTGACAGTCTCTTGGTTTAGTCCGTGTCCAGTCTTTGCCCTCTTTGTTGTCAGTTATGCACAGAATGGACAGATGGCTGCTCGTGCCCTCGGACTGGCTGCTATTAGTCCCTCAGCTTAGCCCGAGATAAGCCCCTACGCAGGGCAAGTGAACCCGCATCTCTTGCCTGTAATTCCCCCTTGTCACAGCCACCAAAAGAGGCGTTCCTTTGCATCGGAGATTCACGAGCTGAAGGCCTGAGGGCAGGGGAGTAAGGGCAAATCGGCTGGACACAGTGGAGCGGGGCTACAGTTACAGCCACTACAACAGAAAACGAGAAGCTGTAGCCTTTTGCAGTCATCAAAAACACACTGAAGAGGAGCTTTGTTTGACAATCCTGCCCTGTGACTAACAACTCGGCATGACTGCTGTGGCTTCCAATAGACTTAAGAATACTTGTGGCTCGCTCAAGGCCGGATTTTCTCTAAGAAGACATCTCGGTGCTTTGTAAAACGAACCAGACTAATTGAGGGCTGCACAGGACAATGTGGCGTTGTGAAGTGTTTAGTGAACTTAAGCACAATGTCTTCACAGGGTGCATCTCTTTCCCCCCCAGTGCTTCGGCCCCCTTCCCCCCACACGGCGAACCCTCTGGTGTCCTTGTAATGAGGCCATAGTGGATACAATACGGCCCCTCTTTTAGTTTGCACAGAAAAATGTATTCAGCTGGGCTCCAAAATGGTGGAGGAAATGAATCGGTCAAGCAGAAGTGGCATATTCAATTATCATTCACTGCGTTGCACGAAGACAATGATGGCCGCTGTGAGCTTCACAGTCAACATCTGAGCAGACGAAACGGCAACTTAACCAAGACTAATGCAATTTACTGTTAGAAGTCGAATCATTCCCAAAAAATATTAACAAAGAACTAGAACTGAAAGGTGCACTGTGTTAAATAATATAAAGTTAGACAAAATGGAACACATCAATCAAAATGATGTCTTCTTCAGAAATGAATAACTACCTCTTTGCATCTGCTTAAGTTTTTTTTTTTTTTTTTGACCTACAATTAACCAAAGCAGGTAAACTGAAAACATCTCTTTTTGAACCAAATCTCATAAAAGGGTCATGGACTAAATGGACTTTTTTGTTTCTACTTTAACTATTCATCATCTCACCTTCTTCCACTAGGTTTGTTTAGAGACAATGGTATGTCCCTGCAGGGCTACCATAGGTGATCACAGGCTGTAGAAAGGAGGAGTGAGAGGTAAAAAAAATGCAACCTGCAATATCATTCACCAAAGGGGGCCAAAAAGGACACAATCCAAATTTAAAATACACTGCCATTCTCTAAACATATTATAATAACATGCTTCCTCCTATTGTTTTGTAAAAGAAAAGCTAATATACTGTAGAGAGAACTTTATTCTGCTTCAAAAACTCTAGTGTTCTTGTCTGGTAACAATTATAAAAAAGACTAAAATAAATATTACATTATGAGGTCACAACATTATAATGCAAGACCGATAGTCACAGATTAAACAAACTCAAATGTCTGCACAAAGGTTTTAGTGGTTGTACTTAATGGGTAACATAAGAGGGAAATATGAGCAAGTCAGCATCTTTCATTAAATAACATTTGTGTCATTGTTTGTAATAGAAAAGCTGCTAAATTAATTTTTATATCTTAATTTTGTGAAGACACAACGAAACCTTAAATACAATACAGATGTACAGATGTGTTTGCATGTGCTAAACTTAAAAAAGATACTGACTTCTGTTAAACTGATTTTCTCGTATTAGTCTGATAAAAATGGACTTATGGAAAAATGTGACTATTGGGATCCATATCCAGAAATGCAAAAATGTCGTTTTCTGTGGTTTCAAATATTCTGTGTAAGTGTGGCCCAATTTAGACATTTGGTTTTTCAGCTGTAAAAAAAAGATTTTTAACAATAACAAAGCTGTCAAGGACATGAGACGTTGTGATGTCATTTTGTCCCAAAGACCATGAAACAATCAGCCATTTTATGCTAATCATTTGTGACTAATTTCCTCTCCTTCGTGTGCCAACAAGTACAAGACTGTAATGGGATTACTCTGAAGTGATTAATGTAAGGTTGGTGTGATACACACAGAGGAGTCAATATCACAATAAATAATTGCGGTCAATGTACATGACATTTACAGAGTTACAGAGCCAGTGTTATGCCTATCTACAGAGTTTACATGTAGCCCTCACCGTCTGCTCTTCTTTGCATTTGTTTAAGCTTCACTCCACGCTTTAATCTCCTAAAAGACATTCAGAAAGGCATGTTGCTTCTTTTTAAAGCTGAAACAAAAAATACAATTATTTCAAGGGGATTTGGACATTTCATTAATTTACCAGGTTCATTTCATTTCAAGACTCAAAAGCAGCTGTACATTTCCAGGTTTTCTAGGACACACAGGAACACTCTTTTTGTGTCGGTTAGTGTCTTATCTCAGAATCAAATGCATTTTACTTGGTCTCTGTGTTGGGCATGGAGGACTCAAGATGTTTTTAGATCATCCATAATCCCAACATCATTTTCTTCATCAACAAATTGTGACTGTTGAAACAACAAAATAACAATTTCTAATGCAACTTATGTGGACTTAGTACACTCATGGTCTTGCCTTGGTCATTGATTATATTCATTTTCCCATATCTTCTTGTGTTATTTTGACTCAGTTTCAGACTCTAAAAGTTCACTTAATCTTGGTACAATTTTATTTAATGGTGCCTTTTAAGAAATTTAAAAAACACCCAGGATTACAATTGACTAAGTAGATTTGAACAGATACGTTTTGAGTTTTAATTTAAAAATGTTAATAGAGTCCAGCTGACAGATATGGATGGGTCGGGAGTTCCAGAGTTTGGGGGCAGTGTGACTGAAGGGCATGGCCCCAACTGTGACCATTTTGACTGGGGGAAATGGACAGGAGACCAGAAGAAGAGGAGCGGCGGGCGGGGGGGAGTGTATATTGTGGAGTAGATCAGACCGGTATGTGGGAGCAAGGAGGAGGAGTTTGTATTGAATTCTTTGGGGTATAGGGAGTTGGATGAGGACCGGTGTAATGTGTTCTTTTGATTTGGTGCAAGTGAGGATTCTTGCAGCAGAGTTATGAACATTTTGGAGTTGTTGCAGGAGCTTTTGGGGTAGACCAGAGAGAAGTGCATTACAGTAGTCGAGGTGTGAGGTGACAAGAGCATGGACAAGGTGCTGAGTGAGTGATGGGCGGAGTCTGGTAATGTTGCGTAGGTGGAAAAAGTCTGTGCGGACTGATATGTGAAGTGATAGAGAGAATATTACAAATAAACTTTTGACCTGAGAGGAGATGGGCCTTCAGTGTTTTTAGAGAGGATGGATTTGGAGCCGATGAGGAGAAACTTTTCTTGTCGTTAAGTTTGAGTTTATTAGTTGTCATCCAAGTTGTAATCGCCTGTAGACAGTCAGTGAGTGCAGCGGGACATGACGAGAAGGCAGGTTTAGTGGAAATGTAGTATATATATATATAATATAGCTAAGTGTCGTCAGCGTAACAATGAAAATAAATAAGAAAGTTATGGAAAATAACGTCAAGGAGGAGGATGTAAATAAAAAACAAAAGGGGACCTAAAACTGAGCCTCGGGGAACTCCTTGATGTAAATGGGGATGAAGATGACTTCATATTTTTAATTTGTACAAACTGTTTCCTAGGAAATTGTAAAGCAGTACTGGTGACCCCAGTGCCAGCCAAACACTCAAGTAACCTTGAGTGCGAGATGGTGTCAAATGTAACACTGAGGTCAAGGAGGAGGAGAATAGAGAGAAGGCCTGAGTCAGCTGCACGGAGGAGGTCATAGGTGATTTTAACTAGGGCTGTATTTTGAACGGAAGCCAGATTGGAATGTCTCATAAAGATTTTAATTTTTTTTAAGCTGGTAGTGCAGCTGTGTTCGAGAATTTAGGCAGTAAAAGGTGAATTAGAAATGGGACTTAATTATTAAAGTCTTTGGGATCTGAGCCGGGTTTTCTAATTATAGTTGTAACTGAGGCAGTTTTGAGGGATGGTGGGACAATACCAGTGGACAACAAGGAGTGAATTATAGCTAGAACAGGAATAAGTATGGGGAGACATGATTTAACAAGGGATGTTGGGGGTGGCTCAAGGGAGCAAGAGGAAAGATAATATTACTGATTAGTTGCATTGATATTTTTACATGTATTATTTTTTTTATTAATTTTATTATAATAAATATTTATACATATTTATTCTACTACTCTATCACTCTAAGTAGTTAAACGGTTAATACAGCGGTGAATAATACAATGTTATTGGTTAGCATAGCTTGTTAGCCTAGCTTCCTCTTCCAACAGCCACTGGTAATGCTAGCTGCTAAAAAGTTTAGCTAGCACTGTCAATAAACAGGAAAGTGTCATAAGTCATCCTTTTATGACACGTTTGTAAAGCAGTTGTCAAGTAGGAGTTAATACTTTTAGGCAACATATCCTACATAGTTTTGGCCACTTAGTCGTAGTATCAGAAGGCTAGCCATGACAGCGCTGCGGGTTGGGACTGATTACTGTGTGACGGACAAACCCGCTGTTACAGAGTCCACAGGGCTCAGCTGCTCATCACCGGACTTGGACCCTGGAAAATGTCAATGGTTATAAGAAAGCTACTGTGTGTGTGCACATGTCTACAAACAACAGCCTGCTGTTTGCTCCCACAGCTCTCCTCACAGCGGACACCGACCGATCAATGGATTTTCAGAAACTTTGCACTTTTGACTTTTTCTCTCAGGTCTGGAGTCATTACGGTTATGGGGAAAAGTTTGAAGACGTGGTGGAGAGGGAGTTCAGGCGGATTAAAGGTAATGGCTTTGTTCAGGCGTGAGAAGTGCAGCCCTAAAGTGCCACTCGTGTCGTTGTGCTGTGATAATGCAGACTGACTGTGTCCTCATAGATTCTGTCTGTGTTGTGAACAGGAGACATGTATCTTGACCATAGATCCTGTCTGTGTTTGTGAACAGGAGACATGTATCTTGACCATAGATTCTGTCTGTGTTTGTGAACAGGAGACATGTATCTTGACCATAGATTCTGTCTGTGTTGTGAACAGGAGTCTTGTATCTTGACCATAGATTATGTCTGTTTGTGAACAGGAGTCACGTATCTTGACCATAGATTCTGTCTGTTTGTGAACAGGAGTCACGTATCTTGACCATAGATTCTGTCTGTGTTGTGAACAGGAGTCACGTATCTTGACCATAGATTCTGTCTGTGTTTGTGAACAGGAGACATGTATCTTGACCATAGATTCTGTCTGTGTTTGTGAACAGGAGACATGTATCTTGACCATAGATTCTGTCTGTGTTTGTGAACAGGAGACATGTATCTTGACCATAGATTCTGTCTGTGTTTGTGAACAGGAGACATGTATCTTGACCATAGATTCTGTCTGTGTTTGTGAACAGGAGTCATGTATCTTGACCATAGATTCTGTCTGTGTTTGTGAACAGGAGACATGTATCTTGACCATAGATTCTGTCTGTGTTTGTGAACAGGAGTCACGTATCTTGACCATAGATTCTGTCTGTGTTGTGAACAGGAGTCACGTATCTTGACCATAGATTCTGTCTGTGTTGTGAACAGGAGACATGTATCTTGACCATAGATTCTGTCTGTGTTTGTGAACAGGAGACATGTATCTTGACCATAGATTCTGTCTGTGTTTGTGAACAGGAGACATGTATCTTGACCATAGATTCTGTCTGTTTGTGAACAGGAGACATGTATCTTGACCATAGATTCTGTCTGTGTTGTGAACAGGAGACATGTATCTTGACCATAGATTCTGTCTGTGTTGTGAACAGGAGTCACGTATCTTGACCATAGATTCTGTCTGTGTTGTGAACAGGAGACATGTATCTTGACCATAGATTCTGTCTGTGTTGTGAACAGGAGACATGTATCTTGACCATAGATTCTGTCTGTGTTTGTGAACAGGAGTCTTGTATCTTGACCATAGATTCTGTCTGTGTTTGTGAACAGGAGACATGTATCTTGACCATAGATTCTGTCTGTGTTTGTGAACAGGAGTCTCGTATCTTGACCATAGATTCTGTCTGTGTTTGTGAACAGGAGTCTCGTATCTTGACCATAGATTCTGTCTGTGTTTGTGAACAGGAGTCACGTATCTTGACCATAGATTCTGTCTGTGTTGTGAACAGGAGACATGTATCTTGACCATAGATTCTGTCTGTGTTTGTGAACAGGAGACATGTATCTTGACCATAGATTCTGTCTGTGTTTGTGAACAGGAGTCATGTATCTTGACCATAGATTCTGTCTGTGTTTGTGAACAGGAGACATGTATCTTGACCATAGATTCTGTCTGTGTTTGTGAACAGGAGACATGTATCTTGACCATAGATTCTGTCTGTGTTTGTGAACAGGAGACATGTATCTTGACCATAGATTCTGTCTGTGTTTGTGAACAGGAGACATGTATCTTGACCATAGATTCTGTCTGTGTTTGTGAACAGGAGTCACGTATCTTGACCATGCTGCTTCAACACTTTACCCTGAGTCTGCGCTCTCCAACTACTGCCAGGACATCAGCAGGAACCTTTATGGTAAGATAAAGCACTGTACTCCTCACTCACTTTGTCTAGCTAAAATTCTTACAATTTCTTATAATTGTCAGGTAGTTTATTTACTACATGGATTAAACTAGTTGAGTATTACAAGTATTGTTTTGTCTGTGTGGAGCTGGTCCAGAAGAACTGACCAGACCCAGAGAAACGGTGTACAGCTGCAGAAGAAGATTTCATTGTCACAAAGCTTCTTTCTTTGTCTCTGAGTGCAACACTGAAACAACACTTTGACTAATCTGTAGCCGTGGTGTCAAACTCAAAGTGGTGAGGGACCACTATAGTAATTAACAATCCTCTGTGCCACTCAATTTTACAAAGTCTGAATATAAAGTTTCATATTAATTGTATTATAATGTTAATTTTATGAAAAAATAATTTAGTTAGCTCTCAAATAATTTTAAACCACATTTTGCTGCTTTAAATTAATTCCCCCTTTAGTCTTTTTAGAGTGGCTTTGTTCACTATTACATATTCAATGTTAATTTGTTCCCTATTACATATTTTTTGAATAATTTAGTGCCTTTTGTTTCCAATAAATGTGGAAACTGCCAAAAATATCACCTAATAATTCTCAATAAGAAGTAAGTTCATTCTTTTGATCAAAAGTAAGTAACAAACTAAACTAACTCCACATATGCAAATGTGAATACATATTTTTTATTCCCATTTATCAAGTCCATAGTAAACAAATATAAAAGTGATCCTGGATTATGTGTTTATAGAGTAATAAAATAGGCTTTGTCTATTATACTATTTGTCCTAAAACAAACGTGTATAACCCTGGATTGCAAGCATCCAGTAACTTGGTGCCTTTAGTCAAAATGCTCATAATGCCCATAAAGAAAGCATCTGAATATTTAGCTTGTAAACCGTTTTAGTTGGCTTCATCTACAGCAGTGCATCATTTATTAGTAAAATCCAGTTATCCAAACTGGGGCTACAACAAGAGTCCCTCATTGGACAATTTGGATTTTAAATGCAGAACAGTTAGTGGAGTATTTATGATCCTTCTACATCTGAGGAAGCAACATTAAAACGCTTTACCTGGCATTACTGTGATTTTAAATTCAATCATATGGTTAAAAATACGTATTATTTGTCCCAACAGGAAACCCCAACAGCCATAACCCCAGCAGCAGATTGACGCATGACACCGTGGAGAGGGTCAGATACAGGTAACACCGTTCTACATCGTCAAAGCTTTTTAAATAGCCTCCTGTGATGCCTTTGAATTGTACTTTGCTGAATCAAATGACTGAAGACAGAACACTTTCTTACAGGGTATTGCAGCATTTTAACACCACCCCTGAGGAGTACTCCGTGATTTTCACTTCTGGCTGCACTGCCGCTCTTAAATTAGTGGCTGAGAGCTTTCCTTGGAGGCCGCCGACGGAGGACGAGGCAGGGAGTCTGTTTAGCTACCTCACTGACAGTCATACCTCAGTGGTGGGGATAAGAGGCCTGACTTCTGGACGAGGGGTTGCTACATTGGCCGTTTCACCTCAGGACGTCGAAAACAGGGCCGAACATGCTGCTCAAAGGGAAGATATTACGTGCCAAACACCGCACCTTTTCTCTTTTCCAGCACAAAGTAACTTCTCCGGAAAGAAGTATCCCCTCAGCTACGTGCAAGGCATCCAAGCGAGGCGTCTGTACCCAGCCTGTGACCACCGAGGCCGCTGGTTTGTGCTCCTGGACGCGGCTTCTTATGTCAGCTGTTCCCCGCTGAACTTGAAGCAAAGCTCGGCCGATTTTATTCCCATCTCTTTCTACAAGATGTTTGGCTTCCCTACAGGTCTGGGGGCCCTGCTCGTACGCACCGATGCGGCTGCCATACTGACAAAGAGTTATTTCGGAGGAGGCACAGCGGCGGCTTACCTCTCCGGAGAAGATTATTATGTGCAGGCGGCAAACACGTCTGACAGGTAAAGCATTGAAACAAGCCTGGCAAATCCGTAATGTTCTCTCTGAATGCACAATTACTCTGTGCAGGAAGAGGACAAAGTGTTGGGAGGACTGGAAAACAGAGAACATTGTCTTAGTAAAAATTTATGAATAAGTCTTAACACAAAAGAAAAATATTAGTCAGTACAGTATTTTTTAGACTGTGAACTCAATAACTATTGTTAACTCAGCCCTAAAATTATGAGATTAAAGAATGACAACAGATTTCAACATCACCTTAAAACATGATAAATAAACTTTAAATAGAAGGATGAAGGGAGGTAAATAAACGAGTTGGTAATAAAGACTTATATGTGGGAAGAAAGACAAAATGGCCTTTACCCCAGCTTCTACATCACCCTGCTGTTCATTAACTCAATTTTTATGTGCCTCCACTAGTCACCTGTGGCCCACTAACTTGTTTTTATTGAACCATATTCTCAGCTTAGTTTGTTAAAACTCGCATTGTGTGCAGTTGTGAACTTGGGGCAAAGGTAGGTCGGATGAAGCAAGGGTAAATGACAAGAAAGAAATATGGAGGAAAGGGAAAACTGCAGAAGTAGATCTTTAAAACAAACTCTCTACATTAGTTTTCGAAACTCCAAAACATTTCGATAAGGCTAAAGAAGAAGAAAACAGTGACTCATTTCTGTTTTTGTCTATTCATGCATCAGTGCATCACTGGCATTTGTTAAAACTTAAACGGGGTCTGCAGTGTTCTCAAGTCTCTATATTGCTTATAAAGGTCATACATATAAAGTTCATACAGCTTTTAGATCCAAGAAAAATACATCCACATTTTTTAGTTTGAAGTGTGGTTTAACCTGTGACAAATCTGACAGTCTTCTGGAAACAGGCTCATGTTTCAATTATTTTTGATTGAGTTAAACCTTTTCTCAAAATTAATTATTTGCATATCCTGTTGGCATAGTTAGTGCACTGTCTCTTTAAAAAGGCAGCATGAACACCATGAAAACAGAGGAAAAGTTAATGGGTTAAAAGCTATTACGCATTAGTTATAAACAAAGCTTGTTTGTTGTTCCGGTTCTTGTTTGAACTCAGCTTATCTTCTGCACCACTTCTCTAAAACATATTTTCTGTCCATTTGCAGATTTGAAGATGGCACCATCTCTTTCCTGGACATTATCGCTCTCAATCACAGTTTTGATGCTCTGTATAAAATCACAGGTATGACAAAAACAAAAGACATCCATGTAAGCACTCTACATGCACCGCTGTTATGTCTGTCTCTTACCTTCAGGGGGAATGCACAACATCCAGCAGCACACGTTCGGCTTGGCGCACTTCACTTTCATGCTGCTCTCAAGCCTTCGCCATGGCAACGGGCGACCAGTGGCTCGCGTATACACCGAGGGCCGCTTTGAGAGTCCAAGCACACAGGGAACAATCCTAAACTTCAACCTCATGGACTCCCAAGGACAGATAATTGGATATTCTCAGGTGCTTCTAATCAACGCATTTATTAATCCACTAAACACTTCAGCTAGTCTGATGTCTGTGAAGGTTCTCAGTCATCCAGGTCATCTTGAAGAAAAGGTTTAAAGCAAAAGCCTTTGGATTAATTTTTAAGGTGAAGACTTTATCAATTCTGAGATCATCTGGAAAGAGAGCTGAGCTTATATCTCTAGAGGGAGGGGTTTGACCTGAAACTAAACCTGATGGAACCAAGCTCTGGTCTCATCGTTGTTGGCTATGGACTATAATACACAGTTAACAACTATAATGTGTAGAGTCCAGATGCTTTTGCTTTAAACCTTTTTTTCAGCTAGTATCAGGGACATTGCACATTAATGAATCTTGTATGTAGGCTTGTAATATATTGCTTCTATTTGACCTTAGTTTGGAGAGACTAAGAGAAGCGTCACCAGAACATTACAAACAAAGTATAACACTTTTGTAACTGTGTAATTGCAAGGAAGGAAGATGAATTAAAGAGGTATATCTTATTCCTAATGAGGACCTTTAGAAGTTTAAGTTTAATAAGGATTCTTCAAGACCAGCTTTGTAGAATGATGTCGGGTCACATAAAAGTTTTAGAAACTACTAAAGAACAGTTTCATAAATAGACTTTATTTATTCACAGGATGCTTTATCATTTGGACTAATGTGGTTTTCAAGTTTACTGCCCTTCCTTTCTAATTTGACTAATCAATTACAAGTCATAACTAAAACAATATAAAACTGTATTAATGGATGAAAAATATTTTACTGATGAGGATTTATTTGAGTAGCCACACAAAGGCTTTTAGTTTGTAATTTTCTGTGTTAAAATATCATTTGTCTTTTTGTGCACAACAATAACATTCAACAAAGACAAAGTCAAAAGGAGAGACGTTTAATGCCAGGTTACTGCAAAGATGCACCTGTAGTTCCTGGGCAGGTAGATGTTTTACAAATAAATTAAAGGAATAGTGGATAAATAGACCATATGTAGTATAAACACACAACCATCTGGAGATATGTCACAGTAAAATATTAAAACTAGTTCTGAGTTCAGACTAATGCAATACTGTGCTTATCTCTAAAGTGATTAAAGTCAAAAGTAATTAATTGTCCCCAAATCTCCTTATTTATATTTTAAAAAACTCTAAATGGCTAAAATCTTTGTGCATTTGTCTTTATTTTTCCTTTATCTGCTTCTATACTATTTCTATGTTTACCTTTTATACTTGAGAAAGATGATTGTTGAGCTTTTTCAACCCAAAACCAACTACTCCAGCTTGAGATGTGTAGTACTGTAGCTAAAATATGTTTTCATAAAGCCTCAAATCCCTAAATTAGATATAAAAGGATGAGATGCTGTTCTAGTAGTGGCTTTAGTGACCCAACCAACTGTCATCTAATAAAGGTAATAGACTGTCTTAGCACCTTAAGCAGCTCTATTTAGAAACACCATCACATTAAACGCACTCCTCTGTCCCTGCAGGTGGATCGAATGGCCAGTCTTTACAACATTCACCTGCGCACAGGCTGCTTCTGCAACACCGGGGCTTGTCAGTCGTTTCTGGGGATTAGCAATCAGCAAATGAAGAGAAACCTGCAGGTAAGAGATTAAGGAAGAACCAAGTGTCAGAGTCAGTTAAGTGGGGTTTGTTCGCTGAATATATATATATGTTCTTTTCAAGGCAGGCCACGTCTGTGGAGACAGCATCGACCTGGTGGACGGGCAGCCGACCGGATCTGTCCGCGTGTCCTTCGGTTACATGTCGACGTTTGAAGACTGTCAAAAGTTCCTGAACTTTGTGGTCGAGTGTTTTGTGGGAAAACCAGTGATAGTGGACGCTGCGAGAATAGAGAGGCTTAAAAACGCAGCGACATTGCCCCAGGGCTTGAATGAAGAGTCGATAAAATGCAGCGATGGTGAAATATGCCAAGTGGATGAGCGGCGGCCCACAGAGGCAGCACTGAAAGGATTGGAGTGGGGTGACTCTAGTGGCCACAGGGAGGCTTATACTCTCACCAACATCTACATTTATCCCATCAAATCATGTGGGGCATACGAGGTTTGAGCAGCATGACTTTATTTTCTTTCCCTTTCTTTCCCTTTAGCCCTTTTTATAGTGCCTTTTCACTGTGGCATATTTCCATTCATTAAATTAGGCTCTTTTTCTGTCCCTCACAACTTTACCATTACCATAATAGCACTATATTTGACTAAGACCCCAGGACAGTAGTATTTATATGAGTTTACTGGAATATTAATAACCAGGTTTTGTTTGTGCTCATATAAAACATATAAGGTCATTATGTGGATATGGCTTATCAATTCACCACCTGAATAGTCTCCTAAAGATTTAACTACATTTGAAAGAAAATATACAACCAATCACAATTCAAGAGCAGTACCAGCATACGTATAATAAACTTAAACCGGCCTCAACATACAGAATAACTAATCACCGTTGCTTCTCGTAAACCCCACTCCATTTTGGATAAGATAATTACTGTTTAAAAAAAAACTAAAGTAAAACGCAAATACTGTGGCAGACCATTAATGTAAAATAAGCTGGAGAGACTAGATAGAAAAGGGATTGTGTTCCTGTGTTTGGAGGAATTGTATTAGGATATTGTATTGTACTGCACTGTGGGGTAGAAGGGGTTCCTGAACCCTTCTACCCCAGACAGAAGGGTGTCAGGACTCAGCTGCACAGTACATGAAACAAGCAAGGATGTTTGTCAAAAAGGATTTAAAAAGATTATATTTAAAACTCAAAAGTCACATTTGATCTGAATTGTACCTGTAAATGAGGGAAAGTTACTGTTACCTACACAGTCATTGGGACATCTTAAACAATAATAGAAATTGGTTTAAAACAATTCTGCAAACCCATATGTTTACAACACTGTGGACAGAGCTGCATCCATAAATGTATTCTCTATTGTTTTCTCAAATACATATTCCTAGTAGTAGCTCTTGGTCTGCGGCAGCCAATTCTGACACAACACGAGTATGCACTGTAAAGCCTTCTGTATAAATTGGAAACAGGCAGACAGAAAGGGAGATAGGTGAGACAAAATACCAGAAATATCACAGCAAAAGGCCTAAACGATGCTGTCTGTGTCTCTTGTCTGCTCCCTATCTGTGTTCCTGGTTGATTTCCTGTTGGTTGTCATGCAGGTCCACGACTGGCCGCTGGGACTTCGGGGCTTACTGTATGACAGAGGCTGGATGGTTGTGAATGGAAACGGCGTATGTCTGAGTCAGAAGAGAGAGCCGCGTCTCTGTCTCATTCGCCCACGAGTCCATCTGGCTTCAAACAAATTGCTCCTGCAGGCGTCAGGTCAGAGTCTGTCACTGCTTAAGCCAAAGAAAGTTTATTCAGCCTGACTTTTTCAATAAAATCCTCTTTGTTGTTTCTGCTTTATTCACCCTACAGGGATGGATTCCATTTCGGTTCCTCTGGAAAACGAAAAGCACACCAGCCTCCGTGTGTGTCAGAGTAAAGTTTGTGGCGACAGGTGAGCGGCTCGCAGCGCGTCGACTTGGAAGCAGCTGCGGGAAATGTTATGGCACATTATTTGTTCCATATTTTTTGCAGCTCATTTGAGATTTGTTCTAGGCTTGTAGTTTTTATCCAGAGATAAGGAGAGACAATACAAAGATAAAAAAAAGACACAGAAGTCTGATATATTCTGTTTATTTTCTTTTTGAAGCTGATCTGAAAACACATTGAGATGCACCACAACCAAGACATCCAACATAAAGGAGTCGAGACACTAAAGAAACAAACTTGAGACTATTTTCCTGACATTTTCAAAAGGGAAAGTAACACACATTTTAACAGATCATAGCACTTCTCTGGCTGGAGGAAATAGTGCAGTTTGGCTCTTACAAGGACAATGTAAAAAGAGAACTTTTAAAATTGTTGTATAATGTACTCTGCACTGTACAAATATCAATCTCATTTTTAAGAACAGGACACAAAAACCATGATGATGTGTAATTCTAACAGAGGAGATACAGACAAATGAATGCCCAATGGCACTCAATAGTTGGTTAACAAACTTTGAAAGTGAGATCCTGGCAGAAAAGGTTGTAGGAGGAGGATAGTGCTTTAAATTTCGACAGCACAGCTGAGGGAGGATTGGTTGAGAGGAGTTGGAAGGTTGAGATTAGCTGAGAGGATGCATAGAGGCAGAAAATAAGACGGAGGAGTCTTCTTGTTTGAATGGATGCTTCAGCTTCATACAAAGCGCACATCTAAAGGTCACAGTGCACCTGCTCTAGCTTCATAAGCCTTTCCTTCTCTCTTTTTAGACCAGGCACTAGCAGACTCAGACACTGGGTCGATGTGCAGGAGTTTGGTTTACTTCTCAGGTACTGGGCAGGTACTCCACATTAAAGAAAAGCCAGTGCCCAGTGTCATTTCTTCTGTAATATAGGGTTTTCCCAGGACTAGTAGCAGTAACTAGAGGCATTATTTAAAAAACATACATACATCTTAAGTGAATATTAAACCTAACTCTTCATTCACATTCACAGTTTTGTGTAATAACGTATACACACACTATTTGCTTTTCTATTCCTACATGTGATACATCATAATTATTTCTGCAAAGTCAGGCAAGGCTCTTTAAGAACCCTTTTACTTTCTCCCAATGCAGAATTAAAGCTGTTCTAAACTTAAATACTTTGTACACAAGTATAAAGTGGAGGAAATATCCAAAACAGGTTTTGAATTATTTCCTGTAGCAACAGCCTCTTGGCAACAGTTTAGTTTTTGCTGCAATTTCTTGCAATTAGTCTTAACTTTCCTTCTGCTTGCATCCTCATTGTCTGGTGAAAACAGGAAATGAATCCCACACTCCATACATTCACACTTTTACATAATCAGCAGGTCACATAAAGTATGATTTTTGTCTGGATTTTGGACACATCTGGGTTAGACGTTAAATGAAGTGGATGGCTTTATTCAACCTCTTTTCTCCATTTCACATATAACTTTGGCATTTTTTCTGAAAATAAACAATGAGCTGGAGCTGATATTAATCTCCCCTGACAGGCAACCGCATGACGCGCTCTTCCACTCGTTCTTGTATTAGACGCCACACAAAACAGTAGCGCTATCAGACTCTGGAGATTTCCCCCGGGGCCTACTGAATATACTCTGCCTGCTTCCTCAGGGTGGAGACGGTCGACTGCGGGGAGGAGGCTGCAGCCTGGCTCTCACACTTCCTTGGACAGCCATGTCGCCTGATAAGACTAAGCTCTGATTTTACCCGAGACATGAGGAAGAAGCCCAGTGAAGGTACTCATGACAGGATTTCCGATGTCTCACTGAGCTAATATTATCTGCCCTAGGTTTGTTGAACATACAGTCAGTGGGGACGCAAAGGCCTGATTTATCTTTTCCAAAACAATAATAAAAACTGTAAATGTAGCCTAGGATGACTTATTGCAGTTACAGGGAGCTCTATTCCACAATAACAAAGAAAAAGTCAAACTTTGGTTTCTTGCAAGTCATCTATTCAGGAATGTGCTGTTTTCTACAAAAAGACAGTCCATTCCAACATTGCTTTTATGTAATCAGCCGTTTTTAGAGGGCTGTAGTCACCAGAGTCCCAAACATTAGTTCTAGGGGGTCGATGTTATGTAGACTACACAATATTAGAAAAACCATGCAATATGTGATACATGTATTGATATTGAGCTTTGATATTTGACTTCTCTTTGATTGTAAAAAACTTTAACTGATGTAGAAAATACAAACAAATGCAAGGCTCTGAACCTCTTCAAGGGAGAGTAGTTAGTCCTACTGTCAGTAACAGTAGGACTAACTTCTGCCTTCTAAATAATAGATATAGGTTTCCTATAAGGCAGTGTTCCCCAAACTTTATTTCATGGAGTCCATATTTCAAAAGCCAAAAGGATATGTTTTGATCATAATTTTGTCATTTATTTCTATTTTTAATATATTTTTCCTTTAGTATCTAATTTAATAGATTTTAAAGCTATTTTGGTCTTTTCCATTGTTCTTAGCATATTATTATTCCTCGCTATTCCCAGTTTTACAAAAGCAGCTTTATAAATGTTAAATGTCCATTGATTAACATGAATGATAACATGAATGTAGTCTGATCGTAGGAGATAAATTTCCCATGTGGTTTTTAGTTTGATATTAAATACCATTTTTCATGTTTCTTTTTGGCCTTGTTGTGTTAAGCTTGCAGACATTTTAGCTCTTGTCCGGAAGTGCCCTATAACAAATATTTCCTCTTAAGTTAAAAGACGCAACCAGCATTCAGCCTCTATTAACTTTAAGTCAACATATTTTTGTCAACATAGAAGCTGTTGGAAAATAAGAAAGGAGCCTATTATATTTAGGAAAACACAACATAAACATATGACACTAAATAAAGACAGACCTTAACAAATCTATATG